>JAAALK010000284.1:10865222-11184099 GCA_019279435.1 Zizania palustris
CACATCCCAAGAAGCACACCTATCATTGTGAGTACTGTCAGAGAGACGGGCATCTTGCGGAGTTCTGCTTCAAGAGGAAGCGGGTTGAGAGAGCTGAGAGGGCCGTAGTGATCAGGAGCAGTTCCACCAGCAGGGTGGTAAACTGCGTGTTCCCGGCGCGGGGAGAGGCTGGAGGGCCAGGCCTGCGTCGTGTAGGTGGTGGTAGAGGAGATGGCTTTCATGCCCGTGCTCCAGTTGGTGGTGTCCATTCCGGCAGAGTTCCAGGCCGTGTTGGCTACGGTCCTGGACCTCATGGCCGCAGGGTTAGGCAGAACCAAGGAACGCGTTTTGAGTCGCATTTTGGTCCAAACTCTTTGATGGTTTTCGCTTTCCATCTTTGAGCAGATGGCTCGACACTGGTTTAGCTCCTTTGCTAACCTGGTGCCGGACCATTTGCTCCCACTTACAGCCATTGATTGTGTAGGACCGGGGACTGGAGGATGTTTGGATCATGGACTCAGGATGCTCTCGCCACATGACGGGACATCGCAGATGGTTCTCCAGTCTCACTCCCCCCGAGCTCCAAAGAATACATCACTTTCGGTAACAGCGGTCAAGGGAAAGTAAGTGGCATAGGCTCAATTCGCATTTCCAAATCATTTCTCTTTAAAGAATGTTGCTTTGGTTAAAAATTTAACTTCAACTGATTTCTGTTTCGCAACTTCTTGAGGATGGTTTGGAAGTACGTTTTAAGAAGGGTAATTCTTCTGTGATTGATTCTAGAGGGTCTTTGATTTGCCAGATTTTACCATTCGGCAAAGTTTTTCGAATTGACTTCTCTAGTTCTTTTGGCCCTTCTCGCTGTTTGATTGCTGGATCTTCTTCTGAGCTCTGGAAGTGGCATAGGAGGTTAGGTCACTTGAGGTTTGATCTGCTAGTCAGGTTAAGCTCTATGGACCTCATCCGAGGATTGCCCAAGCTTAAGATGGAGAAGGATCTAGTTTGTCATCCCTGTCGTCACGGGAAAATGGTTGCTGCTTCTCACTCACCTGTGACTCAGGTGATGACTTCGTATCCGGGCGAGCTGTTGCACATGGACACTGTAGGTCCAGCTCGGGTACGCTCAGTCGGTGGGAAGTGGTACGCACTTGTGATTGTTGACGACTTTTCTCGATTCTCGTGGGTTTTCTTTTTAGAGTCTAAGGATGAAACTTTTCATTGCGTTCATGACCTGATTTTGAAGCTGAAGAATGAGAACAATGGTCGGATGCGAGCAATTCGCTCCGACAACGGCTCTAAGTTCAAGAACTCTCAGTTCGTCAGCTTTTGTAGTGATTAGGGTCTTGACCATCAGTTTTTTGCTCCTTACACTCCCCCACAGAATGGCGTTGTGGAACGAAAGAACCGCACACTAGTCGAGATGGCCAGGACGATTCTCGATGAGCACAGGACTCCTAGGCACTTTTGGGCTGAAGCCATGAACACGGCTTGCTATCTGGCCAACCGCATTTTCTTAGAGCTTACCTAGGTAAGACCTCATATGAGTTGCGGTTTGGCAGACAGCCCAAGGTGAGCCACTTGCGAGCGTTTGGCTGCAAGTGCTTTGTGCTCAAGAAGGGAGGGCACTTGGACAAGTTTGAGTCTCGTTGCTTGGATGGCATTTTTCTTGGTTATGCTTTGCATTCACGAGGTTTTCGTGTTTGGAACCTTGAATCCCAATTGCTTGTCGAGACTTGTGAGGTTTCATTTGATGAGTCCTTGCCTTCTTTGACCCCTTCTTTTGAGCTTTCTGGTGATGATGAGCTCGGAGAGTCCATCTTCGAGGAAGATGAGGATACTCCAGCTGCTGATGAGGGTGGGCCTTCTGCATCCCCCGCAGAGCCCACACCTTCTGAGACTTCGACTGATGATGAGGGTGGACCACTGATCACTTCTTCCACTTCGATCGAGCCCCCTCAGTCGAGTCCAGAGGTGCCAGCTGCTGACTCCCGTGAGGTGACTTCGGATCACCAGGGAACCCGAGCAGTTCAGCGTGATCACCCCTCAGAGCTCATCATTGGTGATTTGACTGAGAGAACTTTGCGTTCTTCTGCCTCTCTTGCTGTGTTTGCTGAATCTGCATTTGTTACATCCTTTGAGCCCAAAGACATTTCTCATGCTCTTTCTGATTCAAATTGGATTAATGCTATGCAAGAAGAGCTTTAGAATTTTGTTCGTAATCGGGTTTGGACACTAGTTGAGTCGCCACCAGGATGCAACCCCATAGGCACCAAGTGGGTGTTCAAGAACAAACAAGGTGAAGATGGGGTTGTGGTGCGCAACAAAGCTCGACTAGTTGCCCAGGGTTATTGCCAGAAGGAAGGTATTGATTTTGAAGAAACTTTCGCTCATGTTGCCCATCTTGAGTCCATTCGTATTCTTCTAGCTTTTGCCGTTTCGAAGGGTTTTAAGCTTTTTCAAATGTATGTTAAGAGTGCTTTTCTGAACGGGTACATAGAGGAGGAGGTTTATGTTAGGCAACCCCCTGGTTTTGAGAACCCGAAGTTTCCTCGACATGTTTTTAAATTGCATAAAGCTTTATACGGTTTGAAGCAAGCCCCCAGGGCTTGGTATGACCGGTTTAAAGCAATTTTTGTTGGGGAAGGGCTTTGTGATGGGTTCTGTGGACAAAACTCTCTTTTTGCTCAGAGATGCTTCAGATTTCTTAGTCGCTCAGATTTATGTGGACGATATCATCTTTGGCGGTACTACTGATTCTCTTGTGTCCAAGTTTTCTGAGCAGATGCACAGTGAGTTTGAGATGAGCCTCATGGGTGAGCTCAAGTACTTCTTAGGGCTCCAGATCAAGCAGACCAAGGACGGCACCTTCATCCACCAAGGTAAGTACACTCGTGATATGTTAAAGAAATTTGACTTTGGTGGTGAATTGAAGCCGCAGATGACCCCGATGGGCACTTCTGGGGGTCTGGACAAGGATGAGAGCGGCGTCAAGGTCAATGAAAGGGAGTTTCGAGGGATGATCGGTTCGCTGTTGTACTTGACGGCAACAAGACCAGACATTCAGTTCGTCGTGGGACTTTGCGCGCGTTTTCAGTCTTCACCACGCGCGTCTCATCGGCAGGCTGTCAAGCGCATCTTCAAGTATCTTACTTATGCGCCTGATCTCGGTCTTTACTTTTCAGCATCATCATCTCTTGATTTATCTGGCTTTTCGGATGCCGACTTTGGTGGGTGCCGGTTGGATCGCAAGTCGACTTCCGGTACTTGCCAGTTTCTTGGTTCCTCTCTTGTCTCTTGGTCTTCTCGAAAGCAATCTGGAGTTGCTCTTTCGACCACAAAGGCTGAGTACGTAGCTGCTGCTAGCTGCTTCTCACAGTTGGTTGGATGATTTCCACTCTGCGAGATTTTGGGTTGTTCTTTCCTACCAGGATTCCATTGTTTTGCGACAGCACAAGTGCTATTAGTGTAGGGAAAACCCGTGTCTCCATTCAAAAACCAAACACATTGATGTGCGCTTTCACTTCTTGCGGGATCAATATGAGAAAGGTGTCATTGACCTTGTTCATGTTGATACCCATCATCAGTTGGCTGATATTTTCACCAAACCCCTAGATCAGTCTACATTCGAGCGTTTACGAGGGGATTTGGGTGTTGTGTATCCTTTTTAGGATATTTTGCGTCATTTTTCCTTCTTTTTACTCTTTTCTTGAGTCCTTCTGTGTGTGTTCATATCTTGCATATTCACATATCACACTTTAAAGCGTGCTTTTGTTATATGATTGAACTGCTTTACTGAATCGAGCTGGTACATGCTTCTGATTACTTGTCAATGATCATGCTTTGCTTCAGTTCATCTGATATGTCTGATATCTGTCATATGCATGACTTTTATATTTTAAACTTGAAAAATGATCACCACTGCTTCTGGTAACTAGCATGCGTAGGCTGAATGTTCTTGCTATCTGTTACATGCCTTGTAGCTAGTTTCTGACTTAGATGCAAATATGCAACTTGGATATCTGTATGCTTTAAACATGGAAGTATGCTATAAAAATGATGAAAATTCGAGAAAAATGAAAATTCCATGCCTTTTTGTGCATAACTTGAAAAGATCCAGGTGGGTTTGCTTTGTCGCATTACATTTGTTCTGGACTGCATATCATAGCACTTTGATATGAACTGGGACAGTGTAGTGTATGCCGAGACCAATGTCTTAAGCTTCTGATGGTCCAAATCTGGCCTAGGCTTGACTTGGTCGGTCAGCATAAGGTTTGACATGCAAATAACCCCTGGCAAAAATGAAAAGGAAAAAGAAAAAGCTTGAAAATTGAAATGATAACAAGTTTGCTGAAACACCTTGCTTCTGAACAAAGCTTATCTTGGTAGATATCAGTTAGCTTTTGCATCTCATGTTTTACCTTGCTTGTTTTACTGGACGATGTGGTGATGCTTTTTGTTTGCAAAAACTGAAAAATGCGTGCTAATGACTTTCTTTAGATATCATCTGTTGCACTGATCATGCCATGTGTCTTAGACAGTATCTCTTTTGATGTGCTTGTTAGATGATGTAATCGCAATCAATCATATTTGAGAAGCATGCTTTCTACACTCCTTATGCACTCCAGTTGAATACACTGCATATTTTGAGGGGGAGTTGCATTTCAGGGGGAGTCTGTGTCTCTTTTGAGTGCTTGATGAGTTCACTTGTCAACAAGGGGGAGAAAATTTGGGATCAGAGTTTAAGGGGGAGTTCTTACTCTGTTGATGTCCTTGTTGTTCTAAAATCGCACTCATTTTGAGCTTTTACGTTTTGGTTAACCATAATGACCACTTCTTGCTTTTTGTTCGGCGTTTGGTCATTAGGGTTAAACTTTTACCTTATTTTTCTTCTTCTGTGTTTTCTTGTGTTTTGTTTTCGTGTTTCCACATTTGTTCGCAGGTGCTGAAGAGCTGTAGAGGAGGAGTGTTGACAATGCACTCATCAAGGGGGAGATTGAGGAGCCATGCTGAATAGCGTGGGCCTCATGGCTCCAGAAGTGATGAGTCATTGTCAACGATAGTCAAAGAGGACAGAAGAAGAAGAGATCTGCTGTTTCATGGGCCGCGTGTGACTCAGGTACACTGGCAGCGAGCGACTGTCGGGTAGAGGAGGTTGCGAAGTCGGGCTGGCCCAATCCGGGTACATGGGCCAGAGGCAGTAGAAGACCCACTGGGCTGTTGACCAGGATTGACTCAGGTACACGGGCGGTGAGTGATTGCCGGGCTGAGAGAGCTGCGGAATCGGGCCGGCCCAATCCGGGTACCTGGTGCAAAGTCGGTGGAGGCTTTGTCAGTTTCGGCGCAAAACTGACAACCGTTGATCTTGTATCCGACTGTCCAGAAGAGAAGCCGTAGTCGCTACGAAAACTTAGCTTCCGGATAAGTCATCTGTATCTCTAGGACCACAGTCAGTCAGTCGTGTCTGTAAAAATACCTAAGGGCAGTAGAGTTTTTTTCTTTATTCTTGCGTCTATAAAAACCCTAAGGGGCAGGTAGAATATTCCTAGTGTTGGGCAGCCTATATAAAGGGCCCCAATCCCTAGGGTTTGTGTTACCCATTTTGACTGAATTTAATACTACTCCCTTGGGTCACTCTTTGCCTTGCCTCTCTCCTTTCCTATTCTTCCTTGCGCCGCCAGGAAGTTCTTGCCCCTGTTTTGTTGTTGTTTTGCATTTATTATTGGAGTGGAGTCTCTCTTCCAAGTGTGCAACAACATCAGAGGTTTTTAATGGCTTAATCTCTTCTGCACAGCAATTTTTCCCATGTTTTTTTGAGGCTACGGAAGCTTCGGCTGGGTGTGTTCTTCACACTAGTAGTACTAGTTCTTGCTGTTGCAAGTAGTACTGCTTTACTGTAGCTACAGTGTTCTGTGCCAGCTTTTACCTTCTACTGCACTGCTTTTTGATCGAAGCTGACAGGTTCCAGAAACTTTTCTGACTGTTTCTGGCGAAGCCATCCTTCTCTGATCGAAGCCCCTCAGCTCCGTGAGCCAGGCTTCGATCCATCATCTTCGAGGGCTTCGTCGAGACTTCGATCTTAACTTTGCGCTCTGTGTTGCTAGCTTCGAAGCATTTCTCGAACGGACAACATCGCATACTTCGAACGACAGTGCGAAGGTACTCCGGCTCTAGCTGTTCGAAGTTCTCACTTCGATAAGTTTCGGAGTTGGCTTCGAAGCTTGTCTTTCTGCTAGGCTTCGCGTTGATTTCTTTGTAGCGTGTCAGCCTTCGTTTCTCTTTTCGAAGCTACCTCTTTTCGAAGGTAGAGTGTAGGCTTCGATTTTGGTGTCTCAGTCGTGTGAAAGGCTTCGGTTCTTTGTTCGAAGGTAGTCCGTGTGTTTTGTCGAGTTCGAAGTTCTGTGTTCGAAGGTTTGATTTCGAAGCTATCAGTTCGAAGGTGTGTTCGAAGCTTTGTTTTCGAAGCACACACTTCGAAGCAGGCTTCGACGTTTATCATACTCCGCTTCGAAGCATACTTCGCTTCCTGCCACTTCGAACTAGGCTAGACCAAAGCACCTTCGGCATTTTCACATTAGCCTTCAGCAGGCTTCGCATCTTACCTCCGAAGCAGACTTCGACACGAACCTCCGAAGCAGACCTCGTCCAGAGAAGCAGGCTTCGCCGAGTTTCGAACAGGAGACAGATTTGAACAGGTAACTTCTCATCTCACTCATAGTGCACCAAGAATACTTTACTGAGAAGTTTGTCTTGCCTAGTCTTGCATATTCTGTATATCTATCTGTTAGCACTGTTTCGATAGTCTTCTGTTTGTCATCAGCTGCTTCTAGGATAGATACCTTTAGACTTAGGCTATCTGTTTATTTTCTGCTGTCTAGTTTTTGAGGTGCGTTGGGTATTGGGAACAGGCCATAAATTCGAAAGAATTTTTAAGGCGCCCATTCACCCCCCTCTGGTCGCTACTTTCGGTCCTACAACTATAAGGACCGGTTTGCGGGATCTGTTGCAAAGCATTTCCGTACCAACCACAAGTCTAATGGGTAAGTCCTACCTGGAAGTGTGGAACACTCCGGCTCTATGCACCATAGTGGAGGGGTACAAAGAGCAAGCCTGCGGGCGACTTGTACCAAAGGAGGCTCAAGGGGGGGTATGGTGGGGCACCGACGCGTCGGGACACCATATGAAACCTATAAGAGGATGCTGTTGAGTCGGAGAGGACCATATGGAAGGTTTTGGCACGAGTTCCCGTGAAATGGGTCATCTCGTTACACTTTGGTGTAGGTGATGAGTGCGTTCCTTGTGGGTACAGTGGTACATCTCTGATCAGAGTAATTAAATCTTTTCGAAAAGTCGAGCCCACGGTCAAGGGCAGGTTGTGTGACTACTCACAGTTAGTTTACAATCGGTTAATGATTGAGTTATTCATGTCATGTAAGGACTGTTGTGCGAGGAGGTGAAACGTACTCCTCGAGTTATAAGATGATGATGCATATACATGTTTACTTTTCCGTACTAATAAATTGCTCACATTTAATGCTTAACAATTATGCTGCTTCCGCAAAACTAGCCACTATCTCCCTTGTATTTACCTTGCATTATATCTGCATTCGGTGGCTTGCTGAGTACATCTGTACTCACCCCGTTGACTTACACCATCAGAGCCCGTCTACTACGAGGAGGATGAAGGTCTGGAGTAGCGACCCAGTTAAGGCGAGACTGGAAGGAGGCGTTCATCTAGGACCCTTATTTTATTAGTTTCTCTTCATCTTTATTCACTTTTGTATTAATGCGGTCTACGAACCGTGAATGATTGCTCGTCTTGTACGTGGTCGTGTGATGAACGTCTTGTTTTATTGATTTTCTATGGAATTTCAATAAAGGTCCTGATTTATTAAATCGGGGCATGACAAGACCGGAACAAAAACATACAGTTCATCTGCTTAGAGAAGTACGTTCTGAATTCCGATAGATATACCAGACTAAAGCCCGACAATCCTAGGCATTCCCTACAGGAATACAACAAGTTTTTGTCGGCCAAAGCCGACGGAAGTTAGGTCAATACCGATGAAAGATGCTAACTTCTATCGATAAATACTAACTTCCGTCAGCATATGGCCGACGGAGGCGTTTTGACTGAAAATGACTAATTTTCGTCGGTCACCGACGGAAGTTAGTTAATTTTTGTTGGCTAAATATGACCGAAGAAAGATCGTGGCTGTGGCTGGCTAACACTAATTTCCATCGGCTATTATTAACCAACGGAAGTTAAGTTTTTTTCTTTTTTTCTTTAACATCAAATGAGAACACGTACGCAAATAAATTGATGACCAAAGGGGGAGATAAGAACCGTGCAGAACTGCAGACCACTGGAGTTAACTTTGCAACCAATGTACCAAAAGGAATCAGATCAATAGTAAGTACATGGTCGGTGGGTAATGGGAATCGCATTTATTCGTGAGAAATATAATGGCAAATTGGTTTTAGGTACAGGTACAAGCAGATAATAAACCTAGAAAAAAATGATAGATGGAACATCAACTGGGAAGATACCAAAAGGACTAACCAGCTGCATATCAGCATGACTTCTTAAGTAAAAGATTTCTAAAGTCCTCATTTGATTTTAGCTCTTCTGCAGCAACATCTGATTTATCATCCTTTTTGGTCCATCCAAGAGGTTTAATCACAGACTGTGCTGCAGCAATGGTGTTCTTCCCTACGATTCTCTGGGTTCATCTTTTTGAAATTTCATTGTCTGATCTACTGGCAACTACCGCCTTTCACCGTGATCACCACTAGCATGCAACTTATCTGGATAAAGGAATATAGTATAAAATTCAGATTGGTCATTGATCAGAATTCTGAATCTACAAATATGAAGAATATAACATCAACGATAGATATACCAGACTAAAGCCTGACAATCCTAGGCATTCACTACAGAAATACAGCAAATTTTCGTAATATATTGACATCCAGTTATATGTGCTCTTTTAATCTCCTTCAGTCATCGGACGAACATACTCTTTCAACCGTCAAGCCAACAAGACATGGCCAAAACATAACATAACAAAGTGATGGCGGGGAAACAGATCGCCCTACCATGCATGCAGCACACGCTAACACGCGACAAGAAATCGGCCACACACACGTACAGTATGTAACAGCAACTTATGCACGGAGGGGAGACGTACAGTATGTAACAGCAGGACGCAGTGCGTGGCAAATGCAACCTCGTCTAAGCTCCCGAATCCGGTTCACAGCCCCGGGACGTCGAACCCGGCCCCGGCGTCGACCGACCGCCTGTCGACGAGCAGGGCCCTCCCGATCCTGGACGGGCTGGACAGCAACGCCGGCGAGAAGCTCGGCGTGGCATACGCCGTCGCGTACGTCGTGCCCGAGGAGGGCAACAGTGGGTACGCGGGGGGCGGCGGCGGCGGCGAGACGGACATGGCCTGCTTGTTGCAAGAAACCTTGCCGCCTGCGACACCGGTAGGGAGATGGTCCGCGTGCCTGCTCATCTCGTCGACGTAGAGCAGGTCATCGATGCGCGCGATGATGTTGGAGGCCAGGCTCTCCAGAACCCTCGAATAGCTCTCCAGAATCGATTTCCCCACGTCCTGAAGAATCAAAACTTCGCATCAGAGCGTCACGATGGCTAACGAACAATTGAGATCTGTAAACTGCAATGCATTCACTAACCTTGTTGTACTGAATCTTGCTCATGTCCAAGCTCGTCTGCGTCAGCCCAGGGAACCTCTGCTTGAGGCATATGAGGAGGCCCTCGGCGCGCCCGGCTAAGAGGTCTCTTTTCTCCGTGTCCATGATCATGTCCTTGACCATGCCCCAGGACGACTTGTTGCTGGAACGGTTCGCGGCACACGCGCCCTTCCGGCGCCACACGTAGATGGAGGCCTCGACGCGGTTGGCGATCTCCAGCGCCTGGTACTCCGACGACATGTCGAGGCAATCGAGGAGGCAATCTGGAGAGAACTGGTCCGACGTGATGTACTTGTATATGACGTCGCCCAGCGTCGCGCGCCCGTTCTGACGAAAACAACAAGCATGCATGTCAGAACTCAGAATCAAGAAATGGCAACGGCGCAATGGCGTGTGTACGATGAGATGAAGGTCTTCTTCCACCTTGGGCAGTGAGTCGAGGAACGAGTCAGGGACGTCCATCTCGGCGAGGGCGTTGCTGTTGATGGCCATGGCAGCCTTGAGGATCTGGTTCGCGCAGTCGCGCTTGTGCTCCAGCTTCCTCCGCGTCTTCTCACCGACGCCGCCGGGAGGCACGCGGGGCACCGGCAGCCACCACTTCTCGTCACGGCGGTGGAACGTTCGCATGAAGGTGGCGCCGCCGCCGCCGCCACCGTCGCAGTCCGGCGCGCAAATGCCCTGGTCGACGTACCAGAACTCTCGGTCCCTGAAGCTCTCCAGAATTTCCTGGCAACAGAGGTTCATCACGATCAAGAACTAATCAACGAGTTCAGATGAAGAACTAATCGAACAAGTTTATTAAACTTACGAGAAGCATGTGATCTAGCTTTCGTAGCGCTGGCAGGTTGATGTATAGATCAGTCCGTGGCCTGCTTGCCATGATCTTTAGTAACCCATCAGTAAACAATCATCAGTTTACATATCATTAGCAAATTTTAAGAGTATTCTAATTAATATTAGCCTTTAATTAAATATCATGTAATTTTACGTGCATGTACGTAAAAGTGAAAGGAAATATGATAAGTAATAAATTATTCTATTTAAATTTAAGCCGTAAGATAAAAATGACGAACAATCCACAATCACAATGATCATTTACCTTACAATTCTCCTTTAAGATATATCGAATTGATTATAATCATTTATTTTTATAGATCTAAAAAGTTAATATATTCTTACTTACGATCTAATAAATCACGCTGATTTTATCACAATTAAAAAAGTCAATATCTTATATTGTAAGATGTAATAGGAGGTAATAGTCATCTTGTTTTTTTAACCGATGATTGAGATTAATTTTATATATTACCTCGATAAGACATGTATGTCCACATTTGTTCGAAACACAAGTTAGAGGTTGTTTGGATCCATGGGCTAAATTTTAGCCCGAGTCACATCGGATGTTTCGACATTAATTTAAAGAACTAAACGTAAACTAATTATAAAAATAATTGCAGAATCGGAGACTAAATCGCGAGACAAATTTTTTAAGCCTAATTAATCTATAATTAACAAATGTTTACTGTAGCATCACATTGTCAAATTATGGTATAATTAGATGCATTAGATTTGTCTCATGAATAATCCTCCGATTATAAATGGGTTTTATAAATAGTCTACATTTAATACTCCAAAATAGTATTTAAACATTGGATGTGACAGGGGCTAAAAAATTTTAGCCCAATCCAAATATCCCTTTATACTTCTAAGAATTCCATCTTAGAAGTCAGAGGTAAAAAGATATATTACAAGTTCAAAATAAAATTGGGCTGTCGACAATATGGACGTAAGTTTGATAGATGTGATCGACTACACAGTCCTAAATGGAGCATGCAACCAAAAGGACAGCACATTGATGTGTCTTTACTCTTTGGACCTCAAAAACAAAGCTCCAACTTGCTCATCTAATTCCTTCCAGCAGTCACAAATGCTCCAACTTTCTTTTGTATTAAATAGCATATTACATAGAATAAAAGATGATTTAATTATATATTAACTTATAAATAAATTAGGTGGTCTATGATAACTAGTTTTTACGCAACATGCAAAGCAACGTAAATAAGTGCTATTAAATTATCTTATTAAATTAATCTTAACTAATATAAAGCACATTGATCGGCGTATTCCATCTCCGTCCGCAACTACGTGCGTGCCTTTCTCACATCCCATAAAAAATCGGCCAAAACTTGTGCCCTATAAAAACCGCCAGAACTAGCCGGTTCGCGCAACATCCCGTTCGCCCGTGCGCGCAACCCGCTCGGAGCGGCCCGCGCTGCAAGCGCAACTACCCGCTCGCCCACGCGTCGTCTCCCTCGTCCACGCGCGAACTGCCTCCTCTATGGTTTGTTTTGGATTAGAATATATCACATTACTTTTTATCTAAACGCGTTTAAATAAATATAATGTTTTGAATATATATATTTGCCATCAAGAATAAAGCTCCGTTGCAAAGCACAGGCACTAGTATATATATATATATATATATATATATACACACACACACATACACGGTAGCGATATTCTACACTACGTGTGTAGAATAGCTATTCTACACCGACTACTTTTAATAGTAAATTTTTTTAGTAAAATAGCAATTGAGTACTATTTTTTTCTCAGTAGTAGCTCAGTAGTAGATTTCTCGGTAAAATAGTTATGCTACACCTGTGGTATAGGATAGCATTTGTGTGTGTATATATATATATATTAAGATAGTTGAGCTCAGAATTTGTTTCTAGCTACACAAAGGATATACAACTAAGTATTTACCTTTGGAACTGTCATTTTTAATTATGCACGAGAATTAAGAAATCGACTTAAATGACTTTATTATCTCATACTTATTTTGTTTTATAAAATATGATTTTTTTTATTTGTGAGAGAGATAATATTTATTTGATAAATGATAATTTCTAAAAGACTTATGTTTATATTTTAGAGATTGTTAAGAACGCTAAAATAACATATAAGAAATCGAATAAAGTACTACCGCGCGCCTAAGCGCGCATTTAACGACTATTTTCAGTGGTCCAAACTCATGTAAATTTCAAATCAGGTTTTGCACACAGTCTACGCACAAAACACCTGAATCTGCACACGAGCACGAACAGTAGTTCAAATATTTTTTGTTGGATAATGGAAATCGATCCAACTAAACTCTACAATAATAACAGATCTGTACCAAATGTATTCCGGCCATATGAACAGTCGGACAGATGGCGCTAGTAACACATTTACTAGATTCTGTAATTTGTATTACTTTAAAGAAAACTTAATTACTGAAGAGTAAATTTGAATTATCACTGGCTGGTTGGTTTTTGAGTTACCTCAAGCTTAGCTCCGTCGGGGAATGTCTGCCACGTGGGCACCAGCTCGACGATGTGGTCGCTGACGCACAGCAGCCAGTCCATCTCTCGCCGCCACATCGCCTTCTTCTCCGGCAGCAGCGGCTCCAGCCTCCACAGCTGCCCAAATACCGTCGCTGCAACAACGCAACAGCACAGCCTCCACGGCTTAATTTCCCCACACTATGTAATGCGCGCGGCCTTGGAGGAAGAGCGGTTCGCGCGCCAACGTACCGCAGAGGTTGGTGATGGCGTTGGAGATGGCAAGCGCAGTGCAGACGCCCTTGCCGCTCCCGGACATGTCCTCGCCGAGCAGCAGCTTGGCGAGCCTCTCCTTCATCATCTCCATCTCTGCAGTGAGATACAACCACACGCGGCGGGAGGGATGAAATGAGTCACGAGTCCCGGTTAACCGGCGCGTTCGAGGAGAGGAGATTAGGATTTCGCGGCGATGTGTACCTGATGGTTTGTGGTGGTTATCCGCGGTGCCCATGTCGACGCACGGCGACGGCTTCTCCATGGCCTGCTCGGCCGCGACGACGACGATGTCGGTCGACGACACGCAGGTCTTGATGGCGACCTGATGCCACTCGTCGGGCGGGCCGTAGTACTCGCTCGACGCGCCCCCGGAGCTGATGCTGGAGCTGGTGCTACCACGGCGGCACTCCTCGTTGGCCGAGTCCGCCGTCAGCGGCTCGCTAAACGCCCTGTCCTCGGCCGCCTCCCCAGCCACACCCCGTCCTCCTCTCGCCATCCCTCCTCCTCCCCAGTCACCCCGCCGGCTGCTAGCTACTCGACGAAGTGGCCGTCTGCTGCTGCAGATGCCAGCGCTAAGAGAGAGGGACGCCTCGGGCATAACACGGCATAGCTTCTGAGCTTCTCGTTCCCGTGCCAATCACCCACTCGCGTTTGTCCCGTTGCTGTCCTGCCCGTGGAGCGTGGACTTGTGTTGTATATGTGCATGGCACGGCGAGCAGAGGAGTAAAGGCTTTAAAAGAAGTGAAACTTGAAAGGCTAGGCCGAGTTGAGTCATTGAGTGACCGTTGGGGTTTTGACTGTTGCCTTTCGCTTTAGCCGCCGCAACGGTCAGTGCCATTTCGGAAGTGTGTGGGGGCAAGGACGGCGTGGCAGCTACTCTCGGTCAGCTGCTGTATTCGACTCTCTCCTCTCTCGCCTCGTGGTCATCTTGTTGCCGCTGTTGAATGTGTGTCGAGCGCCTGGGCTGGGCATGTGCGGGTGTAACGAGGTCGATGGGTAAAACCAAAAGGTTGCAGGATCTGCACGGTTGATTCCTCGTAGCCTTAATTTACTGGCGTTGAACTTGATCAACCGGTCAATTCGGCAAGTCGTACTAGTTTACTTTACTCGGGGCAGTGCTATGTGCTTGAGTGCTTGACATTGTCACTCTAGCAGTCTAACGTAAATCTGTACACTGGCACGCTGCTCGTCGTGTGCAGTTTCGAAACCGGAGTTTGAAATCAGGGAGAGGATACAAAAAATCGAAGCGGATAGGACGCTGGACGCATCAGCTGGCAGAAAACGCCGAGCAGAACAAAAACAAAAACAAAACAAAAAAGCGCCGGCGGTTTTGACTCGGAAGCCGCGCGGCACCTCCTTTTGCGGCGCGTGAAAATGGCGCCGGCGTCGCCACCTTCCCGCCTCCATCCTACACGACGTCGTCCCCCCCGCACAGATCAAGTTCGCCTCGTCGTCGCCGAGCGCTCGTATGCATGCACGCGGCCGTATTGAAAGGGGAGCACGGCTTGTCTGGCCGGCTGGCTCTCATCACTCCTCAGGACCAGACCAGGCGACCGGCCACTCCACTCGTACCCACTGCCGTAAAAATCACCGGATTCTTGCGAGATGGCCTTTGAGTTCTTTCCAAGCGAGTGGAATGGCACGGCGAGATGGAGATACTTCATACTCCTGGTCGTAAAGAGATACTGTACACGCATAAACCTCTGACGATAACGGTTGCAGGCTAATCTACTAATCTATGTCACTCGCTTGCAGGGGAAGCAAAGAAGGATCGGATCGCCGTCGAGGGTTAATTAGCAAGATTGGAAGGCTTCTTTTTTTTTGTTAGAAAGCAACTCATCGATCTACCTAGCATACCGAGCAACGAGCCGCAACGACGGGGTACAGGGGCCACCGGCTAGTGATGCACCTCCAGCTTTTACCTGGCCAGTAGGTTAGTTAATGCGCCGAAGCTTCTCAAACTGCTGCAGTGCAAAAACGATCTGTATCTGCTTGCTCTGGTTACGAAGTTCCTGTATTGTTAATCTGTGAAAAGCCTTGGTATCAAGCCTGTGTGCGGTCTTTTTGTGTATTTGTTGCTATACTATACTGTGATGTTTTTGTTGTTTGTCTCAGCCGGTAATGTCAGCTGTTTTGTGATCAAAACTTAAAACCGCTCCAGTTAGATGTGGATAGAGCCCTAGGGCTTGTTTGAAGAGCTTTCGGTAGTTACAACTACTTCTAAAATCAAAATGACTATTATTTGTACACGAAAGTATTATTTTATTTTAACGTGTAGGTTATTCCATAAATATTTTAATTTTAGGATAAATTTAATAAATTAGTTATAAAAGTAAAAAAGCTAAAGTATTCTTACTGATAATAAAGTAGTATATATTATTAAAAATACAAATAAAAAATCGGCAGGTAGCATCCTCCTTATAACTCATAGCACAACTAAGATAACTTAACGACAGTTTATTCACCCAAACAAAGCAACCATAGAAGTGTGTAAATATGGCAAGCTAGCGGTGCGACAACCTATTGAAATAGTGGGGTTCCAAATGTGGAAGTGAAGAAGAGATTTCTTACCTTCGAGGAAGAATATTTATGTTAAACGTACCGGTTGGTAACCCTTTAATCACACAAGCACATTTAAACAAAATTCTTAGATGACCTTTTCCGCTCAGTTGTGACGGGGCGGAGGCATTCCAGCTCAGATGTACGTATAGTACGGCGCCGAGGTCATTTTTGTTCATTTTTTCACGTCAAAACCACACCCTTTTCCGCTCAGTTTTGATCATCTTCCTCGTGACCGACCGTCCATGCATGTCGATCGACGGAGCTTCCGTACCTCACCCGCGGTGTACGCGTTGGCCTGACGGGGCCACTGCACCGGCTGGTGACCTCGCTTGATGAACCTCCAGCTTTACTCCTCCGCTTAGATAGAGCTAGTAGCTCGATCGATCGGTAGCCGGTAGGTAGGTGTCCTCGCCGTCGCCGAAGAAGCTTCTCAATCAAGTACCCGCAGAGAAAACAAGATCTGCATCTATCCACCATTCGCCGTACGGCGATACGATCGATCGAGCTTCTCATCTGCAAAAGTTGGATTTTTTTCCCGATCCTCTCCTCCTCCGCTCGATCGGATGAGAACAAACCAGGGTTTTAGTGCTCCTACTAGCTACCACTACCAGTCCAGCTGCAGCATTATGTCCTCCGCTCCGTAGGTGACAAAATTAAGCAACCTCATAAAAACACCAGCGACAGCGATGGCTGCATGCATATTGCACGAAAGCACTGTTCTTTTTCTTATTAGCAGTGCACATATCACCCGGACAGGGTGTAGCATGGACATCATGTCTCACGGATCGGTCACACCATGCGCCCCTCGACATTAACCCGTCTTGAATTGGATCGCTTCAGAATCGTACACCGCCTGATGGATGGGATATATGATGCTTGCCTTCACTCTCACCAGGGCCAAAGTAATTAACCCCTTGATTGGCCAGATCAGGTTCGGTTCAGAAAACCTAACAGATGACAAAAATAGTGTTCCAGATTTCGATAGTGTTCGATCTCTTCTTGTCATCGATCTGTTAACTCAAAACAACGTGTTGTTTTGTCAGACATTAGTGGTAAGCCACGCTACGGTGATGTATGAAACTCATGAAGCTTTCTTTCTTATAGTTCTAAATTCTAATCCCTTTAAAATATAGCAATTGAGATTATAGAAATACTATTATGAATTAATTAATTTTTTTACGATGAACAGCGTTCGGCCATGCCCTCGCACAAGTCGCAACCTGCGTAGTTCGACAGGAATTCACACTCCGCCGGTTTCGGCGGCGTTGTCTGATTGCTCATAACGGAGACGTCGGCACAATGAAAAATACGCGTTTGCATTACTTATATTACTAGCTATATTAATGAGAAATCTCACTGCCACGTACGGAGCAAGACATGCATTATGGATTGGGAGTGTCTTAAGAAATATTTCTTAGAGATCCGGATTATCTATCAGATAAATGTTTCAGATTTAGGTTGTGTACAAATTAAAAATCTGGAGTCTGAATTAGAATCAATTGCGAAATAGCTATTCTACACACGTAATATAGAATAGTGCTACCGTGTGTGTGTGTATATATATATATATATATATATATATATACAAATGTTATCCTACACCATAGGTGTAGAATAGCTATTCTACCGAAAAATCTACTACTGAAAAAAAAACAGTACTCAATTATTATTCTACTGAGAAAATCCACTACTGAAAGTAGTCGGTGTAGAATAGTTATTCTACCCACGTAGCAGTGATTCCACGCAGTGATTCCACCTGGTCCTTCCTCCTTAATTCGGTCCTCGTCCTTTTTCACAGTGCTGCACTTGCCGGAGTCGCCTGGGAGCAGCGGTGCAAATGCGGCACAGCGCCAGGAGGTAGCCCACTTGCTCTTATGGTTAAGACGGCACGTACTCGTTTTATATTTTAGCCAAATTTTATATTGTTGAGGAGGTACGAAGTGATACCATAATTTTTTATATTAATTCTATTGTCTGTCGATATCTTAGGTAGGAAAAAATTCTACTCTACCTCTCGAAGTATTACACTGTAGATGAATATTGTCTTTAACTAAAAAAATCAGACTCTTAATCACTGAGCTAATCTATACAAGACAAATAACCCATGGAACGGTTTTCTATGTCGATTTTAATAACATGACAGTTCAACACTGATGATTTTGCTGATGTGACAATCCACACTAACGGTTTTATTGATGTGACTGTCCACATGGCTTAAAACTAGAATTTGAATGGCAGAACCTACTAGTAACATGAATTTTTTTCTTTTTTCTTTTCTTTTCTTTCTCCTTTTTTCTTATTCTTCCTACTTCCCCTCTTTCCCGCCGGTCAACTCCCTACTCGTCTAACTATGCCCCCGCCCTGTGTCTTACCGTGACGTGTTGTTGAACCCTCGCACCTCATCACAGCGTGCCACCGCTCCCCCCGCATGCCCTAGCACTGCACATCTTGGTTGTCACGCGCCCCTTGTGTGATCTAGAGGCCACACGCCCTAGTGGTCATGCACCCTAGCTCACCTTAGAGGAGGATGGTCATGAGACGATGTTGTGCCATGGCCTTGTACTCCTTGTATCGGAGCTCCACCACACACTTCCCCGCAAAGTGGTCGTGGGTGGTGCCAAGGCTGCCACATACCTGTCTCTCTACTGAGCTCCAGCGTGTCCCCCATGCTTATGTCGTTGAGGCCACAGCAAGCCCACGCCACCGAGATCGCCGCTCACCCGTGCCTCGTCGTCGAGCTCATGCATGCTCCTCATGCCTGCGCCATTGAGGCTGCCATGAGATCGCGTTGTCGAGGCTGCCGCACACCCATGCCTCGCCACCGAGGCATTCGCACGCCAATGCCTCGTCAATGTTCTTGTCTCCCCCGCTCCCTAGCCTCTCCCCGCACTGCACCTCCGCGCCGTTGTGCCGAGCCACGCCCACACAAGCCAGGAAGAAAAAAGAAAAATAAAAAGAAAGAAAAAAAAGAAAAAGGAAAGAAGAAAAAAAAGAAAGGAAAGAAAAAGATAGAAGAAAAAAAGGAAAGAAAAGGAAATAGTTAGAGAAAAATTTTAGATGTCGACGCACAATCACATGGACAACTACCACAACAAAACAGTCAACATAAACAGCTAGTCAACAAAACCTCCAATGTGGACTGTCGCATCAGCAAAACCGCCACAGTAAACTGTCTCAGGGTTATTTGTTTAATATATATTAGTTTGGGGTTAAAAGTCTGATTTTTTAGTTGGTGACAACATTCTTCTTCAGTTTAATGCTAAACGCGGTAAACTAAACTTTTTTAATTTTAGGTATAAAAGACACCAAAATTAAAACTAAAATTGAGGTATCACTTTATCTTCAAAACTATAAAACCGCTCAATATTTTACTAGATGTATGTCCGTCCTTACTGTTTTTACAGACACATTTATGGTCACTGTCAGTTTGGTTAGTGCTTATGAACGGGAAAAACATAGGAGTACATTGTTTCGAGGGGATTTGCGAATCTAACGAAAATCGTGTGAAAATATCGAGAACCAGACGCGTTTCAGGTTACTGACAAGTAGTTCGAACTTCGAAGAACAACATAACAATCCCAGAAAGTCAGAACACAGTTGGTACAGGCAGGCAGGCTGGCAGCTACCGATCAGAACTTGTTCTCGTACGAGGTTTCGGCTGGCAAACAAAACGCAAACGTACAGTTGAATTTGGCCGGCTCTCAGATTTGTTATTAGTCCGTCTAAACGGTTTATGCGCAGAATTACCATTCGTCAATCATATTGATTTCAAATCCTAGTCGAAAGTTCCTCAAACTGGGGCTCTTCGGGAGATTCTCACTGGGATCTGGCCCTGGAAGCTTCAATAGCTTGGAAGCCTACAAAAATATAAAATTTTGAGCAAGCTACGATATGATCATGGTGATATCCGGAAGTTAGAGCTGGGTGATTGACTACCCGATAGCTCTGGAAATGCAATGGCTAATGTTTAGCAATTGCGTTAGCTACAACAGATTTTTATATGCATACGGTGTATAGAGTGAACCTCGAATGATTCTCATAGAAGGAGATGAGATTTATACTTGTTCAGACCTCCCTGGAGGAATAATAGCCCTACGTCTAGTTTATAGTGGATTTATCATAGTTTTATCTTTGCTGAATCTCACTATTACAAGGGTATGTCCCTGGTTTTATAGGCACACAGGCTAAAGAAAATGACCAAATTACACTCTACAAGTCATAGGCTTTATAGGGGCAAAAGGAAAAATGCTAGAGTATTGTACATCTGACTTTACAGACTAGTGAACAAACGTCACTTCTGAAGCATACCAAGGGCGAGGGAACCCCGGTATGGCTTTATACTGTAGTGATGTTGGGATATTTCTTCTGGTTCGGAGTACTTGCCGGAGTCTTTCAGGCAGAGGCAACTGAGGAGGCTCCGAAGGGCACTCCAAAGTGGACCCCGAGGAGGGCTCCGAAGGGCACTCTGAAGTGGACCTCGAGGAGGGCTCCGAAGGACACTCCGAAGTGGATCTCGAGGAGGACTTCGAAGTGGGCTCCGAACTGGCTTCTGAAGTGAGCTTCAAGAGGCTCCAGAGAGGACTTCGAAGGAGACCGAAGGGGCCCCGGAGGCTTGGCTCCGGAGGGATAAGCCTGGCTCTACTTGGAATTGTCTTCGTCAGAAGGGGTCGTATTTTGCTTCTCAAGCTTCGACGATGTCAGACTCTAGGCCCGAGGCCTTCGGAGGTTGACGTCATTTGGCCTCTGGTTTAGGGAAAACTTATTCCCCCAACAGCTAACCTTCCTTTTCAAATCAGACCATTTTAAATATACAGGTTCTCATTTTTTAAGAATACTGCATGCTGACTTTGTTTAAAAGACATATTTTGTTTTTTTTTGTGTGTGGAAGAAAGTTACACAGGTCTAGTATAAGTTGCTCGTATTTCTGTCACGGATACAAATTCTCGTGATGTGATTCATGAGTCCATGGACCCAATTAACGTTAGGAAAAGACATTCTTCAGTTGTAAGTCTGTGATAGACTGATAAAGATTATGTAGGAGTATTTTTGGTTTAGCTAGCGCCTAGTCTCTGCCATTGTTTGGCTAGAACACTATGGGCATTGGTACTATACATGTAAGCATCATGTCATGATGTCCTTTAAAGCCGGTGAGCCGGTGACCAACCTCCAGTTCGATCGTCTGTGTAAACAACTGTGCAACGGGGACAGCAGATACATAATACATTAGTTCATGGTCCACTGGGTTGGTGTCTCTGTAAACTAGAGAGGGATCGAAGGAAAACAACAAATATAAAGTTGCTTGCAGCCCCGACCGTATACATCAATCTATCCGTTGAAATATAACAGCATTTATTATGCACATGTGTTAAATAGACGTGTGAGTCTAGTGGTGGTTGATAGATAGAGTAACGAGTAATAAAATCAAGAATATTAGAGGTGAAAATAACCTTTTAGAACGGTTCTTGGTATCTTAGTTTCTCTTTTCTTTATACATCACTTACAGAAATTGTCCGCCTCTTCAAATAAATTTATATATAATTATCTCTTTTCTCTCCCAATTCCTTGTTTGCTTTCTTGCATGAGAAATTTTCTCACCTATCTCAATAAATCCTTTGACACATAAATTTTATTAATGCTAAGAAACGATGATTCCATTCAATAAAGTTGGGGCTGCTTTATTAGTACTAGATTATATTTAGGATAAATTTTAAACTTTAAAGACTATATTTTATAACAAAGAGAGTAATATCATAAGCTGTTAGAAAGTTTGCAGGTACTTCCGTTTGTTTGTTTTTATAGGGCGTATTTTGGCTTAAAAATAAATCTTAATTGTTTTAACCAATAATTAGTACTCACAAACATATTTAGTACATAATAATTATATGATTTATGCTTTAAAATGCTTATGTGCTAAATTAATTTTATACGTATTAATAATATATTTTAAGAAAAGTTAATGGTCAAAGTATAGTTTCAAAGACTTTTTAATATGAAAATATGTTTTATAAAAGTGAACGAAGGAAAGTCGTTTTAGACAAGCTTACACGTACCAAGGTGATATTAAATAGAATAATAAAAGTTGTTTCAACTGGTTACCGAGGCAAGATTTTATTAGTGCCACCTAAGTTCAATTCCTGTTATTGCTAGAAACTCTTCGGGAGAAGAGGAGAAACGCTTCGATACGCTTCGATTGACAAGATGACTAATATTTATACACTCTCACCTAAACATCAAAACGACTATTATTTATACACCGGTTCTGACTGTTCAAGGGTGTAAATATCTGGTTTTGTATGTATAGGTCATTTTCTAGAGTGGAACAATATCACAATAGTTAATAGAGGTAAACTATACTGTACTCATATGATGGCTACTGGTGAGATTTGTAATGATTTATGGTCCTGTGGAGCAAGTTGCTAGCATTAACCACGCCCCATGAATAGAGAATATCGGACACTTTATTGGGATCAGTAATCCTTACATTTGAATGAGCAGACTTCGAATCATAAATTGACATAACTAACACAACAAACTGAAGTGCATTCCATCAGGAATCAGACATCTGCTAGAAGTCTACAGACTACAGGCGGACCTTCAACTTATCATCCAGACGTCAAAAACGTGGAAACTCAAAGGGGGCATAAGTAAGGGAGTGTTTGGATGAGGGGCTCCTAGGGGCTCCTGTCACATCCAATGTTTAAATATTATTTTAGAGTATTAAATGTAAATTATTTATAAAACCTATTCATAATCGGAGGATTATTCACGAGACGAATCTAATGAGCCTAATTACACCATGATTTGACAATGTGATTTTACAGTAAACATTTGCTAATTATGGATTAATTAGACTTAAAAAATTCATCTCACGATTTAGTCTCCAGTTCTGCAATTATTTTTATAATTAGTTCATATTTAGTCCTTCAAAATAATGTCAAAACATTCGATGTGACATGGGCTAAAATTTAGCCCCTGGATCCAAACACCCCCTAAATCACAACTAGATTAGTTCTATCTCCGTTAATCTGCAACCTTTTGATCTGAGTTGGTGAAAGCCATGCCAATGTGCAAATTATGTTTGTTAAGGGTGTGTTTGGTTGAACCGTATATTTTAAAAAAGCTATTGTGAGTTATGAGTTATAGAAAAACTGTTGTGAGCTGTAGAAAAGTTGAAAAGTTATTTAGTTGGAATAGTTATAGATTTATATTTTGGTAGTTCATGATTTTTAGTTACATTATTAATGTGTAATTTTACATGTAAATCATTCTAATCATAAAATTTTGCAATGTTATATTAAAATTATATATTTTAAATTACACTAAAATGATATATTTTACTAAAATTTTACCTTTTCAAATTTTACATGAACTGATATGTTTTAATAGCATGATTTCAATAGCATGATAGGTAATATTCATTCAAAGTTGAACTAAAAAACTGTGAAATCTAGATTATACCAGCTTTCAAATTTATACTACAAAAATCTATAACTCGAAAAAAACGGGTGAACTATTTGGTTCAGATTTCAGCTTCCAAGCTAGGAAGCTGATTTAAAAATCTAAACCAAACAGACCCTTTGATAAGAGCACCTCAAGAAACTTGTGGGAACTAAAAGAGGATGCTAATCTTAACCAAGTGGTGTTCAGTACACCTTTGCAGAAAAGCAGGGACCGTGTTGCATGTACCACCATTCTTGCTTGCAGAGTGGAGGGAAGTAATCAGGTTGTGTTTTCTTGGATTCCAAAATCGAGAGTCAGAACTGTAATTATCAGAAAGCATTAGCATTCACCAGCTTGAGCTTGCCATCGTTAGTAAACACCAAACAGAACTAGACATCTTCCTATTCCCTGAATTTTAGGAAGATTTTTCTAGAGAGTAAAAGTTTTAATTCTATCAACAAGTAATACAACATGCAAAGAATGGTCACAGCAACAAAGCTAGAACAAACTTAACTCATTCATCTAAAACTACTTACTCATCACTGAATTAGTAACTCCCAAGTACACAACCTCATGTATGTCGATTCATGGCTTCAGAACTGGAACAATATATGTTCTTTGATTCTCATATGTGGTCTGTCAGATTTTTGTAGTGCTTATTCAATCAGATAGCAACAGAAAAGAAAATATTGTAGGGGCGTCATATCCTAAATTACAGTCTGCACTCTGCAGGCCACACATGCATGGCGTGAGAAGTCGGATTAAAACAAAAATAGAAGCTTCAAAAAGGTGTCTGTTTGAACTGAATATGTGTGTGTTGTAGTGATAGCTGAACTTTCTTTCTTAAAAAAACGTGATAAGGAACTAGCCAAGTGTGTCAAATGAAAAATATTGATCAATAACACCTAATCATCAAGCCTTTTCTGATATAGGATATACTAGCTTTGGCCATCTATCATTATGAAAACATGAGTACATTGTAAGTAAGATCGTAGTGAGTAATACCTGTTGTACACCATATGTGAGTGATCCCTACTCCAGAAATTCTTCCATAAGGCCCTATTATAAATTTGATAGAACATTATTAGAAGATGAAATAAACAGTGTGCATATCACAAACAGATAGCAAACCTGCAATATAAATTGTTCAGTATTAGTGCACCTTAGGAAATGGAGCGAGTTCTTTGTCAGTGATATGGAATGGTCACCAAGAGTACTTCACCAATGCCCTCAAGCACACGAACATGGATGTAGGGATCCTTGGAGGTACCATGTCCTATAAAAGTTGTACAGAAAATCCTGTGATTGTATTTCATTGTTATGAAAGTAAACCTTCTTCTTTAAAGCCTTTCAATCCTAAGCAAGTTAGAGTAGGCTAGTTGAAATCCAAACTTGGATTTCATCTCCATTTGAGTGACTAGATTTTCCATTGGATAGGTAATTGTATTTCATCGTTATGAAAATAAATAAAACAGAAAATTACTGTACCACTGTTAAATCTATATCCATCTCTGAAATGAATGATTTAATAGCAGTGGAGTCTGGAGTGGTTCTTGAAGTACTCTTTCTCTGAAAAATGGAGTTTATCTTGTATTTCATAAGGAAGCACAGGACCAATTTTCCATCTAAAACTCTGAATAACTTCGGCTCGGTTGTACCTGATCAAATTAAATGCTTTCAGTTCACATACCCAAAATCAGAGTAAGCATGCAGCGCAATCAGCATAAAATAGAGAAATTAAAAGTTTGTTCAGGTGTGAAATTTCAATTCGTGTACATGTAAGCCACAAGGCATCTTTTGTTACGGAGCAGCGAAAGATGATGGATAGCTGCTCCGTAGTGGTTCTCATTTCTTGTTGTTTCAATGTCTAAGTTTTGCTCCACCATTTTCCTGTCATAAGCACAAAGAATATCAGGAATCAAAAGGTTAGTAAACTGCCCTGTTGAGGAAGTCAGCTAAGGATTTTAATGGTTTCATGTAGTTCTATTTTGGTCTGCCTGTGGAAGACATCCTAGAAATTGATCATAAGTTCATAACCCATACTGCAAAGTTAGATGAAGATGATCGTATTTTGATCAATTTTCTGATAGGAGGCAAGTTACCTGATCAATAACTGGAACTGTGTATTGTGCTCATTGCACTCTCTAATAACCTGATCAAACACATCGCTCTGCACATCCATAAGACAGTAAGTTAGGGACCGATTCATTAGCATATTGGTTAACCAAAATAGAATGAGATAGACTACCAGTCACATGACAGAGACGGTAATGTTAATTTATACTACCAAAAAAATTGGCAGACAAACAGCTCTGATGCCGCCACAGTTTCATTCTAAATGTTTCAGAACTAGCTTATCAGCATGTCATCATCAGGGTAAACCAAAGAATCTCACAAATCGCATGCAACTTTGCAAGCCAGACCACAAAGTTAAATTGTTAAAATTTAAATTGATGGATCATGCCCTAAATTCCGCCGGATCACTAGGTAAGGTGCACACTCTATGAACTCAATCCCTAAGAATACAACCAGATCATACATAATTCCGTCCTAAAACAGACATCAACGAAACCGAAACACGTGCCGCTCAGATCTCGAGCCAGCCAGTAAACGCGCGAGGGCTTCCGAGGGTAGAAGCTTACATTGGATTGAAAGGCGCGAGCTGGCCGGCCTCGCAGGAGTCGGGCTCCCTCAGCAGCTGCGACGCGCGCCGTCCGTACATCCTCCTCGCCGACGCGCGCGACGTTATTCGACGGAGTGGCGCTACAGCGGAGGTCCGGATCTGCCACGGTGGGAAACTGATGCCCGTGGGGAGACGTCCGAGAAGCGGGCGGCGGGGTTTTTTCGCGGCTGGCGGTGGCCGCCTGGCCGGAGCCGCGGGCGCGGCCGTGTGGAATTGGAGGGGAATTTCGGTGCGAGCGCGCGGGAAAAAAAACGAGGAGTTTTGAGGAGAGAATTTGAGAATTTGTTTTTTTAAAAGTCTACTATTATTGATTTAGGTGATTTTATATGTCAGTTTTAGAAATAGTATCATAATCAAAGTACACATATAAATTATTATTTTTTGAGGATAATAGTTATTCATTACACTTTGGTCAAAATTACTCATTATTATCTCATATCCAAATACTAGCTCCTCCCTATTCAGACATTTTATTTTAAAGAGTTATTATAGTACTGTATTTTGCTATGTAAACACACTACTGATAATCCTTAACTCATAGTTTATTTTTTCTTCATATTATTTAAAACCAGTTTATTGTAGTCTTCATCTATAAATTGGATTTCAATAATCCCAAACTGAAATAAGCATAGTCTTATTATTTCAGTTTACCTAGCAACGTCTTGGTACTAAAGGTGTGTTTAACCACAGCAAATTTTGGTAATGTTAAATTTTCGAATTATCAAAATTTGGTAAGGTAGAATATCTGGTTGTATGTTTGTTTTGATGCGTTAATTTTTTTGTACGTGGAAGATTTTAGAGTTGCCAAGGTTTTGTGCGAGGAAGTTTTTAGAGTTGCAAAAATTTACATAGCAAATATTTTGTGTTTGTTTACTCTGCCGCCTTACAAAAATTTGACCTTAAATTTGGTATGGTTGAAAATGGTGGCAGACCAAAGACGCAAAAATACATTACAACCTTATCAGTATTTTCATCCCAAAAAGACAGATCAATATTTTCTTCCCAGTATAAAAATTAATGATTTGTTCTTTTGGTCTCCTGTCTACATGCCAGTGACTTAGGACCGTGTGTCAATGAGCAGGAATAAATTATCAGTTATCGAGCCAGCGTTGCGTGAGAGCTAAGACATAAGACGCTAACAATCGATATTAAATTCAGTAAAAGTCATGCATACCTAGGGGGTTTTCCAGAAGGATGAGTGTTAAATTACTGAATCATTGGGCCAACTATTGAGCTGGTGAGCTACGTTGCCAATAACTTTAGTAACACTTCGTCTACGAAATGATAATACAAGCAACTTCTTTGCTTGGACCTTGTTGAAGCGGCGAATTATGACGGCAGACAACAGGTTTCTTCGGGGTTGGCCCTGCTACCCGTTCCGCCACTTGTGTCTGGTAGAAGAAGAGACGGCTTGTCACCTTGCTTGTGGATGCAGTTTCACGGCTCAGGTTTGGATGCTGGTTGCGAACCATTTCCGCCTACGGCATCCTCCAACACTGCCGTCCCAAGAGCTCTCACAAATATGGTGGTACAATGCATGCAAACGTTCGACACGGGCAAATCGGCGGAAATTAAATGGTTTAATCATGTACCTATGGTGGAATGTCTGGAAGGAGCGTAATATGCGTATCTTTTCATCAACCTATGAGTCTATCTCTTCAGTGAGTAATTGTGTCATCTTCGATTTTACAAAGTTAGCACAAGCTATAGAGATAGAACAATAGGTTGACTCTGACCGCCCCCCTCTTAATAATATTTCGCCGGCGAATCTCTCGCTAGCTTTTTTAAAAAAAAAAGATAATACAAGCAACTCAAAAGGAGAGTAGTTATCTTCGAGACGAATCATTCTTTTAGCATGTAAGATGATACATCCGAACGTGAAACAAGACTGATATAAGCCGACGTGGGAGCTGAGGCCCACCGTGCGTCCCTATTTGCATGTTACACGAAAGGGAGACCTCAAATCTGAAGGGAACTCAGTTTTGGTCTAAATATAAAGTCATTCACACGGTATGAGCATTGAATGTTTGCAAAAGAATTGCAACATTATAAAACACAAAAGAATTGAAGATACATCCATACTTTTATTGAGATCCGGTGACAACACAACAGAACACAACACAACACAACATTAAGTTGAATCATCGATCGACCATCGCTGTTAGGCCGGGTGCTGGTCACTAGTTCCCCTTGACGACCGTCACAGGGCATGATGCGTGTGACAGCACGTAGTTTGTCACGCTCCCCAGAAGAATCCTGCAGTACATTGGCAGACAGGAGAGTTGCAGATGGAAGGATATCAAGATAAAAGAAAAAAAAGCTGAGCATTTTCATTGCACCATTGACAAACTAAGCATACAGTGGAAAGCAACTTGCTGTGTCAGATTCGGCAATTATTCATGAGGCAGCATGCGTTGAAACTTTGCAAATGAAATGATAAAAGGGTAGAATGTTGATGATAATATATATGGTGTGCAGTGTGCTGGATTGAATTCATAAGTTAGCAAATCACCCAACAGCCAGGTGTTCTTATTGCACCATTCATAAAAGCATTGCTTGAAATATATCATAGGTATCAAAACGCTACAATTTGCATGCAACCACCAATCATGAAAGCCTATTCTGATCTCTAATAAGAAGCGTAAACAAACCAGACCGAATCGGGTACGGTGTGCATGGGTATTAATGTATTATTGTCTATGAATTTAAGCAACATAAAACAACAATTGTTTGCATTGACAATTCAGACATCTATGTTCTGGTTGCCGAATTGTTTGTCTCATGCATGTGAAACTCCTTTTGACAGTAAAATTATCTGAGGACAGTTTGAGCATAAGAAAGATATAGATTGGGTTCAACAACTACAGTGTTTGTGCCATTCACTGTCCAATTACATACATAACATAAGTATATAGGACAGCGTAACTATCTTAGTTTTTACGGTCTGGATCTTGATAAGATTAGTGACCACATCCAAATGTTATAGTTATGTACTATAAAACACTCAGATGAACATACGACTTTGCAATTTAATAATTGTAAGGCTTCAAGTTTATGCCTTGATGGTTCCTATTGGCTGTGATGGCGCCAAGGCAAAGTCAGATAAGCATCGGCCCTGTAACACGAGGTGTTCAGATTTAAAACTACCGTACTACGGAAGTTGACATGTGATGACGCTGACTACCGATTTAAGTAATCAATCATACTTCTGACACAGAATGACAAAAACTTATCAGTCTAAACTACCCGCAGCTGGCCAAATGCGGGCTCTATTGTCAACGACTGCACATTTGATTCTTGAATCCTGACGTGGTAACGTTGCAGAATTTTTTTTAAAATTTCAAATTTGTATGATAATTTGAAAAAATTATAAAATAGATATTTGTCGATACTTGGTCGGCCGACCAGTATCACGTTGGCACCAGTCGGCCAATCAAGTGTCGACTAGTGCACGCCAACAGCTCTTTCCACCGATTGACACCACATCAGCAGGAGTTGGCCGAGACGTGGCACCAATCGGCCATTGAAAGACAGACGTTGACGTGACGCTAGTCAGCAGAAAAATATCGTTGCGCGTCAAGGGAACGTGGCGCCTAGCCAGCATTTGGTCGGCTGACTGACGCTGATGTGGCATCAGTCGGCCAATCAAGTACCGACTAGTACATATTTTTACAATTTTTTCGAATGTCATACAAATTTAAAATTTTATTTTAAAACAATATTATTTCAAAAAAAATCTAACATTGCACACGGAGTAGAGTTATACCTCTGGATCGAGCCAAGGCCGCGGCTGCCCATGACGAGCGTGTCGATCTTCTGCTCCTCCACGGAGTCGCATAGCTTCTCCCTGGCGTCGCCCCAGTACAGCTTCGCCACAACCGTCAGCTGATCGGAGCAGCAACGAAAACAGCAGTCATTTTCGTCACCGGTCCAGCCATGCTCGTGCAAGACAGTGACACCACTAGTGTGAGAGCTCACGTACCTCCAGCTGGCGCGCGGCGGTGTCGAGCATGTCGAGCACCTCGGCGTCGCAGTGCACACCGTACTGCTGCATCGCCGTCGGATCGCGGAACTCGGAGAGGGGGATCAGCGCTGTGAGGAATCGGAGACGCAAGAACCTGCGTTAGTTTGAGCCGATCGAGCAAGCAAAAGAAGCAAAGGGGATAGATTTGGGCGCGGCTCTTACGGGATCCGGACTTGCCCCACAGGGCGTGCTTGGCCTCCTCCCCGCCGTGGCGCAGGACGTGCACGACGACGACGGTGTCGCTCCGGCGGAGCAGGTTGCTGATGGCCCAGTCCAGCGCCCTCTTGCTGCTGTCCGAGTAGTCCATCGCCACCCCGATCCTGCGCTCTTCATCATCCTTTCCACTACCTGCCATTGCGCCGCGCCGATCCCCAAAAAATGCACCTAAGCGTCGATCTCCGGCGAAAGTGTGTTTTCGACGGTGGCGAGGTGGAAGATATGGAGCAGAGTAGCGTGGTGTTCTGTATAAAAAGGAAAGGAGTGAGGCACAACGCCGGGCGATTTCTGGTTTAGAGCAAGACGGCGCCGTTTGGAAAGACGCCTCTGCGCGTCGGTGGACTCGTGGAAAAGCGTGCACACCAGAGCTCGCTTGGAAAGACGCATCTCCACGCGTAACACGCGTGACGCAGACCGCTCGCGCGCCACACCGCGGCGCCCGGCGCAGCGGGTCGGTTGGTGCCTTTGTGGCCGAGCGCGTTGGTTTGGGCTTGGGACGCAAACCGCAAGCGGATGAGTCGCCGCCGGTCGCCGTGCAGAGCGTATTTACGTCGAGCTCCACAATTCCACGAGGTTTCTCCGGTGAGACACCTGTTTCCGCGTGAGGCGTCCGAGTTCTGGGTGGGAAAGGTGTCTGCACGAGTTTGCGTGAGGGAGAACGGTCGCGTTCCGGGTCGTCTGGATTTCCTTTCGGTTTCCCCTTTTGGTCCTGCGATGTGCGATGTTAGCTCAACGGACTTCCTTGCCTTTTTTTGCTTGAACCAGATAGGCACCTTATCAGTGATTATATTCTGTGCTTCCTCCATACGTTCCGAGGTTGCTTACACTCAAGCGACGTATGCTACCGTAGCTCGCACTTACGAGTGCCATCTTATATCTTCTAGTATCTAGTATTAGTGCTGTAATATAATCTGTTCTTAATGAAGATAGTATATACTAGTAAATTTATATACACCGTGGAAAGTTTTTATGACAAGAAATACAAAAATAGACCGTATAGCTATGAAATATTCATAAAGCAATAAAATATTTTACTTTTTAATCTAGTACTATACGATGGAATGGGATCGGCTTTTGGCGGACGAAAGTTCCTTGTTTTCTTGTAGTGACCTCACTATAGTTGTTGCTACCTGCTACGGGACCCATGTTAACTATGTAGTTTATATATATTGGCGCAATTGTGTTTGCGTCAAACAGATTTGATTAATCTTGAAGGGCTAAGGGTTTCTAATTACAAAGGAGATTTGAACCTCCTCTAAGGGTTCAATTCGTATGAAGAGCGTGTTTTATACTGGTTCGGGCCTCCGAGAGGGATAATGTTAGAGTATTAGGCAATTTCTCGATTAATTTTCAAATAGTAGTCACACTAATTAGCATGAATAGATTTATCGTACTAGTCGACAAGAACGCAATAATCATGATTACGTAAAACATGATTATAAACAGTACATAAAGGTAAATCACGTACTATATGGTAATCGATGACGAATACGCGGTCGGGGCAGAAACACTTTTGTTTGTGTCGAATCGCAACACCCGACGGCGACCAATGGTAGATGTAGATGGAAGATGTGCCATGATGACAAACTAGAGCAGTTGCGTGGAGCGCTTCCAAAAAACCTTATTCGCCCTCTCCCGGTGCAGGATTGCAAGGACGACCAGTTTCAGAGACCTACTCTCCCGTTCCCGGTGCACGTCGACGAACAGAATGGAATAGTTTACAGCGGCAGTACAACAAAGAGAAGAGACAAGCAAAAAACTAACATGGTTCTATTGTAATCATCATCATAAATCAGTCAGATCTACAGGTATTTATATGGGAGCAACTAGATCTCGTGCCACGATCACAGTATCAATCAAGTCGGTTTCCATATAATCATATCCCGCAAATTTCGCCATGTTCCCTAAAAATCATAATAAGAAAAAAAAAGACTGCATCCCTACAAGGTAGGGAGTGAGATTCCGGGAACACGTGGTCAAGCTCGGCAAGTCAACCTCCGACTCCCAATCCCGACTCGGATCAAACACTTGGCAGTGTTGACCCTAACTCCCGAGTCTTTAGATCGGATTCGACACTCGGTAATGCCGATTGTTGAATCCGATATCCTGCCACTCGGTAGCTCAATGGACTTCCTTGCCTTTTTTTGCTCGAACCAGATAAGCACCTTATCAGTGATTATATTCTGTGCTTCCTCCATACGTTCCGAGGTTGCTTACACAAGCGACGTATGTTACCGTAGCTCGCACTTACGAGTGCCATCTTATATCTTCTAGTAGCTAGTATTAGTGCTGTAATATAATCTGTTCTTAATAAAGATAGTATATACTAGTAAAATTATATATACTGTGAAGTAGTTTTTATGACACGAAATGCAAAAAAAGACCGTATAGCTATGAAATATTCGTAAAGCAATAAAATATTCTACTTTTTAATCTAGTACTATACGATCGAACGGGCTGATGTTGTGCTGATCAGTTTCATAGTTTATTTTTACACAACTCACCTTGCTATAGTTGTTGCTACCTGCTATGGGAGTGCGGACCTAGCATGGTGCAAGGGGTACACTTTACCCCCAATTTTTTTTTGCAAAAAAAATTCATGTATAAAATTTGCAAATCAAATTAAGAAGTGGATATTAGTATCATGGTTACACAAAATAATTTATGGATTAGTGGAGAAAGAATGATTTTGAGTTCAATCCCCCATGACCATGGCGTGAGTTTGTTCAGCATTTTTTTATTTTTTTCATGGTTCATATGTCTTTTGTTTGAAATGATAGGCAATAACAATAGATTGCTACATAATTTAACTTTTCTCCGTTTACGTTCTAGTCTGAGAAATACAACTTATTATTTACATGCATGTTATGTTACATTTAATGACTACATCAAATCAAACGCTTTATTGTTTGTAAGTATATATCATAATTATTTACATGTGTGCTGTGTTGTGTTTATTAGTGACGAGATCAAATCAAACATTTTGTTGTTCTGTGATTATATATTATGATGAAAGTATAATTTTGTTAGTCCGATGTTTAAATTATTTATATTTAAATAAGTTTTAACTTAATCTTTTGATTTAAAATTTATCGTATTATTTAGTGCATATATACTGAATTATGATGTAATTTTAATAATTGTTTACTCAATTAGAAAAATATTTTTATCAAATTATATATGGAGATTTTGACATAGCATACTAATTGAATCTATCACTGTTTTTAGCTTATTATTGATGAGTTTATTCTTAATGTTGTGCTACTTTTCATGTTTATAACATGTTTTTTTCGTACCCATCGTAAAAATCCTAGGTCCGCCACTAATGGTACCCATGTTATAGACCATGTAGTTATATATATATATATATATATATACGCAATTGTGTTTGCGCCAAACAGGTTTAATTAGTCTTGAAGGGCTAAGGGTTTCTAATTACAAAGAAGATTTGAACCTCCTCTATCAAGAGAGTATTTTATATTGGTCCGGGCATCTGAGAGAAATAATGTTAGAGTATTAGGAAATTTCACGATTAATTTCCGAATAAGATAAATCATGAAAGTCACACTACCTAGCATGAATAGATCTATCACACTAGTCAGTAAGAACACAATAATCATGATTACGCAAAGCATGATTATAAACCGTACATAAAGGTCAATCACGTATTGTAAAAAAACACTTTTGTTTAGTGTCGGATCGCAGTACCCGACGGCAACCGACGGTAGACGTAGATGGAAGACGCGTCGTGATGACGAACTTGAGTAGTCGTGTAGAGCGCTTCCTAAAAATCCTATTCGCCCTCTCCTATTCTCGGTGCACGCCATCGAACGGAATGGAGTAGTTTACAACGGTATTACAGCAAAGAAAAGAGACAAGCAAAACCCTAACACGGTTCTATAGTAATTCTCATCGTCATAAATCAGCTAGATCTACGGGTATTTATATGGGAGCAACTAGATCTCGTGTTACGATCATGATCTCAATCAAGTCGGTTTCCATATAACCATATCCCGCAAATTTGACCACGTTCCCTAAGAATCGGAACAAGAAAAGGAAAGACCACGTCCCTACAAGGAAGGGAGTCAGATTTCGGGAATGCATGGTCGGGATCGGCAAGCCGACCCTCGACTCCCGAGTCTCGACTCGGATCAAGCACTCGACAATATAGACTCCCAACTCCCGAGTCTTTGACTTAGATTTGACACTCGGTAGTGCCGACTATTGAGTCTGATATCCGGTCACTCGGTATTCCTTTCTTGACATAGGCCTTTGATATTTATTTAGGAATTTCTAAAATATTAATATGAGTCTATCCCAAAAATCTAGCAGATAATAGCCTTACATTCAGTTCATAGTAATTTTGTATTCTCTATTCTCCCTCCTATTACAATAGAGATGCCCAATATTTATAGGCAAAATACGACAAGAAAAGACCATTTTACCCTCTACTTACAAATGTCATAAAGAACTCTATTTACAAGACTCCGTAGGGGTAAAATAATAAACTCTTATGCAAATACATATGCAAATACCAAGGGCGAAGGCCCCTGGTTTTGGTCTTTATGCCGAAGTGTTCATCAAGATATTTAGAGCCTGCATTGGAGTATAGGCTGGAGGCTTCGTATCGAGTGATCTCTGAAGTGGAGGATTGCAAAGGGATGACCTCAAGGCTTAAGGCTTCGAAGGGATAACAGGAGCGTAGTTCGAAGTCTTGCAGTCAGAACAGGCTTCGCACATCTTCTCGGACGGAGACCGAGGGTCTTGGAGGGAGCTTTGGTGCTCAGATAGCTCCGTAATTAGTTCTTGGTCTTGCGGTTTTTACTGTATTTTTGGGTGTCTTTGATGCTTTTATTTTATGCAGGACGAAGGGGTCTTTGATCTTTATGACTTCGAACCTCCATAGGACTTTGACCTTTAGGAGGCTTCACTAATAATATCTTTTGGACCCTGTTAACGTAAGTTATTTCCCCCAACAATATATAATACTACGTTATACCGTGTAAAAATTAGTTATTTTTATCATATGCGTGTGATTAGTTATTTATTGATAATTGATTATCTTCCTTCAACTATTTTTTATTTTATCCTATAATTATTAGATTAATCTTAATTCATATTGATTTCATTCTTTTTTATTATCTTTGTCAAGGATATGATATTGCGATACTTCCTGAGTACATTTATGATGACCGAGTGGAAAGAGAGAACGTAAGACAAAGCATTAAAAACAACCCGGAAGCGATTGGATTATCCAACGACAAAGGAAGCAAGTGATAGTATGAAGGTTCCTGAGTCCCACACTCGAGAGTATGACCCAACTATAGGCACTCGGGTGGTTGAAGTCAATAGCTAGTCCATTCCATTGATGACAATAAATATCAAATTTATAATCATCCAATCAATACAACGGGTAACGTCTAGGTTAAAACTCATGTACTGATTGTTTTTACTGTTGTAAATAGACATTAGTAGAACGCGTAAAAGCCTAAATAGTAATCTCAATCCCTGCAATATATAAAAGGCTCAAGGGAACTTCTTACAAACACGCTTACACGAGCTTTCATACAAATTCATACATAGGATTATGGTTATTATACTTCAGGAGACCTAAACTTATCTAAAATCTATCTGTCTCCTATTTTGCAAGAATAACAATTGAATTTCGATCACAACCATCGCCTTACACCTACCTAAATCATCTCTAGTAGAATTGTTCTGATACAACGACAACCTTTCGTCAACAAAAATCATATATATATTTATATTTATATATATACACACACACTTCCGTGAATGTAATGCCGATGTACTCTGAACATTTTTCATTTTACATGGGGCCATGTGGAGATGCACCTTTAATTGTTTCTAGTTTAAGATTTGATTTTTTTTTGTGTGCTTGGCGCAAATGTTATTTGACGTCTTATGTAGTTGTTTCAAGTTGTGAATTTCTTATTGTTGTACAGAATCTTCGACGACAGCATGCCTAACTTATCCATTCTTAATTTACGATGGTACACCACTACATCACATGGGAGGTGTGTGCCACTTAATAATGTACTTTTTTATTATCTTTCATCAACAAAAACCGATATATTATATATATTTTTTCTTCCGCAAATGTAATACTCTGCAAGCGAGACAGACTAGTGTGCTGTAAATCTGTAATACATCTGAGCAGAGCGGATCGATCGATACAGTATGTACGTAGGCTAGGAGCCTATGTTGGGGTGCGTTTTTGCATCGGCTCTTAGAGCAACTCGTAGTAAGGTAATGTTTGGTTGCTTAACCAAATTCATTCTGAATGGTTCGGTACAGTTTCGAAAAAACGAGTTTGTTTGGTTGGACGTATTGTACGAAACCATTTAGGATGGATTGGTTCATTCTCAGAATATTTTCTCCAGATGCTAAACCATTTTGTACAGCAAAAACAAGCGAACAACGCCGTCCAGTTTTTGTTAACTATATTAATTATTTATAATTAGTTAAGATTAGTTGTTATTAAGTATTTTCAGTGAAAAATAATTATAATTAGATGTTATTAATTATAACTAATCATTATTATATATCATCTCATACATCTAACCAAATAATGTACATTTCATCCAGGACTATTTTATCCTGAATTAATCAATTCAGAACCATCTCATACTATTCAAATTCATTCAGCTAACCAAACACTATCTAACCGAACGCTCTTGCGTGAGGGACTATACGATCAACTGGTACATTAATGGTCGTCTTTGTACGTGGTACATTCATGTTCGGATTGTTCGCCTTTGAAGAGCAACCAACGTCCAAACACGCACAACTAGCTACCTAGTACTCATGGTCTGTTCCCGCAATAATGTGTGCCGTCGCTCGGTCAAAAGCTTTCAGGGGGAAGGGCCAGATGCCGTGATTTTTTTTTTTTTTTGCTCAGCCACGAGCGCCCCGGCAGTGTCAGCTGCATCCTGCCGGGCATTGCAGTCAACCACGTGACCTGATCACGTCTCGAAGGCACGGCACATGCACCGCTGAATCTAGTAAGGCCAACAGTTTCGGTCAGCGTATGTAAACTGTCCAATGTCAAAGACCCAACGAGTACTAAGCGTTTCCGGACCGGCAACCGCATTGCTTATATCTTAATGGAAACAAGGGTGAGACTAGTACTGTGAATTGGGCCGTGCCGGTAGCCATTTCGTGCTTCGGGCTAAAATGTTTCGGGCCGACACGGTCCAAATTATTTTGGGTCGTGCCGTGCTGGCCCAAACAACAAAAACCTCGGCCCAGCACGGCCCTAAAGCACGGCGTGCCTTCTTTTGGCCCGGCCGGCCCAAGCACAGCCCATATATTTAAGTATACTGGTAATATTAACGTCATAAGCAAATTTAAACACAAAAAACTCATGGAAAAAAAATAGACAGAGCTAATCAAGAACTCTGGAAGATAAGATCAACATACACCACAGATCAACACAATGCCCATTTAAACATACACCATAGATCAACACAATGCCCATTTAAACACAATGCACACCACAGATCAAGGTCTCTTGAGTCTTGACAGTGCCCATTTAAACACAATGCACATTCACCACATAAACCACAGATCAACACTACACAGACCTCTTGACAGTGCCCATTCAAACACAAGATCCACATACAATTTGAGGGAAACTAAATATATATTCCTCGGTCTGCCTCGTTAAAAACCTTACACCCCATTAAGAGGCCCCCTCTGTAAGGAAAAGAGTACAGACCGATAAAATAAAGTCCACAGTCACTATTACAATCTCTTAAAGTCCATAGCTTACTAAAATTTAAAAAATAAGAACTAATGCCTAATCGATGTCCACATCTGCAGCAGCAAATACTATCTCTGGATCCTCAAGTTGATGTTGCTTCCGCTCTTCAGCTCTTTTCCAATCTTTAAGGCAAGTGATTGCCTCTACCGTCGCAGGTGCAAGAGAAGATCTCCGTTCTTCAATAATTCTTCCAACTGTGCTAAAGGTTGCTTCACAGGAGACTGTTGAGACAGGAATAACAAGAATATCTCTTGCAAAATGAGACAAAATAGGAAAACTATACTAGTGGTCCCTCCACCACTCAAGTAACTTTACCTTCTAACCCTTTAGTGCACGGTCATTGCCTGCAAAGTTAGTGGACAGATAGTGATTCAATTCAGCATTAGGATTCCACCTTTGACTAGTTGATGAGTTAACATTCTCTTTCCCCCTCGCTTTCTTCCATAAGTGAGCTGTAAGAGATGTATCTGAAGTATCTGCATCAGTTTTAGTACAATGTGCGTCTATCTCGCTTTCACCATATTTTTTGTAATAATAGCCAAAAACTTTGAACAAGTCATCTTTTGCATGATTAAAAGCATCTGAAAAATCCATCTCTAATGCATCACCTATTCCCTCCAATGCAGTTTGTAAACCATCCAGTTTCTTACGTGGATCAAAAATGGTTGCAAAACAATACACATGGGATATTTGCTCAAAGTATTTGAGAAATTTTACCTCCATTGGAGCAACAACAGTGTTTAGAAGGCTATGAGATCTGTACTTAGAAAACGATTCGGCCATTAAACAAATATAATCAATAACTAAACAAGATGTAGGATAATATACACCTGATAGCACATTTGTAGCTGCATAAAATGGCATTAAAAAGCCTCTAAATTGACTCACAATCAACCAATTAGCATTAGTCAGTATGAAATCATAATCTTTAGCATTAGCATTCATAAAGACAGTAATTAGTTCTTCATAACCTTCTAAACTTTTAAGCATAAGGTAGGTTGAATTCCATCTTATCTTCATATCAAGACCAAATTTTCTCTGTCTCATATCATTAGCCCTACAATACTCAGCAAATTTAGCAATCATTTGAGGTGTGCTTGTAATGAAACGAATTGCAGCACGAATATTATTCAGGAACTTATTGACCACTGTTATACCATCTTGAACAACTAGATTTATAATGTGGCACACACACCTCTGATGTATAATATAACCCTCTATGTATGATTGCAGTTGAGGAGTGAGAATATCAAAAGCAGTTGTATTTGCAGAGGCATTGTCAAGAGTTATAGAGAGAATCTTATCGTCTATCTCAAAATCACGAACTACCTCAAGAATTTGGTAGGCAATTGCATCTCCAGTATGTGATTCATCCATCATTCTAAAACCTATTACTCTCCTGTTTAAAGCATATGAATCATCCAAGTAGTGGGCAACAACAGAAACATAACAAGTTCTTTGATGCGATGAAGTCGAAATATCCGAAGTTAAAGCAAAAGAAAACTGAACCTTTTTAAACAATTCTTTAAGAGCAGCAAGTTTCTTCTTGTATAATGAAATCAAATCAGATTTTGTAGTTCTTCTAGTGACAGGTTCATATTGTGGGCAGAAAGCACGTTGGATTAAGTTTTTAAAATTTTGGCTCTCACCCAACATAATCGGTAAATCTTCAGAGACAATAAAACTGGCTATTTCATCACGCGCTACCTGAGGGTTGTAAACCCATGTAGTTACTGTACCATCAGCAACAAAATTGAGATGGGTTTGCGTACCTCCTTGAGTCTGCCCTAGCTTTGCCAAACAAGCTTTGTAGTGCCGATTCAAATGTCCTGTGTCACCCCCTGAACCTGCACTCAACTCACGTTTGCAATAGTTACATACAACAAAATAATGTACTACACCATCCTCAATGACTTTCTTCTTAGTCATATGTTTCCAACACGACGCCCTCGAATTATACTTTCCATCGGATGATGGTGGTACTGGTTCATCTTCACTAACATTTATATGACCAGCAGCCACACCATCACCCACTAGGGAGGAGAAATTGGCGACATGGGCAGCATCTTCAATGACATTATGTTCACCGTCGATGTCATGGTCATCCATGCCGAAATCTCCCATGCTTGGGGAGAGTTGGCGAGGATTGATAACTACATCAACGCTAGTAGGATTTTCTTCATTGGCCTTGGCCCTAGAATTGGATGCTAGCACAAGAGGTCTCCTCATAGCTAATATTTTCTTCCCCATCATATACTCATTCACTCACCGCCTCACAGAGTCACAAGAATATGGGATCTAAGGGCTAAGGCTATCAGGCACTCGGCTCATCTCAGCCTCTTATAGACCAACAGATAGTATAGTACTATAATAGTGTTGCATTTAATCATAGCATCAACACAGGAAATGGGAATCGAAGCATCAATACAATAAAATGAGGAAATGGGAATCGAAACATCAATATCGGACGCCCGTTCATCTTCTATGTCCGCCAGACTCTGGCTCTTCGCCTCCAGCCTCTAGTCCAGCCTCTACGCGTATGCGGCAATGGCGCGAGAGCCGATGAGGCGACGAGCTGATGCCGCATTGTCGCCTCGGAATGAAGCTTGAGAGGAGTGAATGGCGTCTACAATCTAGGGTTCATCGCCTGGGCTAGGAGACTGGAGACCGGCGGCTAGGGCTCGTCGCCTGGGAGGCTAGGAGGCTGGGAGACCGACGGGAGATGGCTAGGGCTCATGAGCTCGTCGCTTGGGAGGCTGGGATTGGGAGACCGGCGGGCGGCGACTATGGTTTGTCGCTGGGAGCCTGGGAGGTTGGGAGGCGGGGTGGACGGGGTCGGGAGTTGGGGAATCGGTGGATTGGGGAATGGGGAGTGGCCCTGGCCGAGTGGGGACTGGGGAGTGGGGACTTTGAGTGCTGGGCTGCTGGCGCTGCCGTGCCTTTCGGGCTGACGTGCCTTTCGGGCTTTTCTGTGTCGGGCCAGCCCAAGCACGACCCAAGTGTGTGGGCCGTGTCGGGGGCACAACAGGCTGTAAACTGAGGCACGACCCAGCCCTTCCTTCGAGCCGTGCTGGCACGGCCCAAATAATTTCATGCTGGGCCGTGCTTTGGGCCACCTTTTTCGGGCCGTGCTCGGGCCGGCCCTATGGCATGGCCCAAATTCCCAGCACTAGGTGAGACTCTATAGTTGACAATAACTGTTGGGGGAAAATATCTCATCTTCGGGGTTATTGCTAAAGCAGCATGAAGACAGTCAACTACTTCGAATATTGTTCGAAGACCTTCTTCGAAGATGCTCGGAACCTGGTTCGAAGCCCGAAGACAGACACTGGTTCGAAGTATGTCTTCGAACCAAAGCCCTTCAGGATCTTTTCTGCCAGCTAAGATGGAAGACTTATCTTCTATCCTATTAGATTAGTCTTTTACCATTTTAGCCCTATTAAGGAAACCGAATAGTTTCCTTAATGTCGGTTGTAATAGAGGGGTAAATAGGTCTTTTCCTTAATGTTTAGGCCTATAAATACCCCCCATTTCACCCTGTAATAGGGACCGATTACAAGTGAATCAATATACACTTTCGAACTATTCTAAGTTATTATCCTTTCGGAGGCTTAGAACAGTTTGCTTCGCAAACACTTCGTTTGTTAGTTTCTTTTTTACAGAAACCTGTTAGCGTAATCTTTTACGCCAACAGTTGGCGCCGTCCGTGGGGAACCTAGTCCAAAAAACTTCGTTCTCTACCAACCTTTTGCATCATGCCTCCTAAGCGGAGCGCACCTCGCAATCCCACTCGGAGGTCCTCTCGGATCTCCGGAGAGATACCCTTCGACACAGTCGAAGTCGGAGGGTCTTCGACTATCCCTCCACCTCCAACTCCGCAAGGGGCTTTTATCCCTCGAGGATACGAAACCTCTCCACCAACCCCTTCTACACTCCGACCGCCCGGAGCCACTCTGCCACCCTCTATTCCGATTGGAACTGATCATACCAGTTCTCAAGACCCGGAAGGTCCTTCCGGAGGAGATGAAGATACCCTTCGAGATATGGCCACTCAAATGGCCAATCTTCAAGCCGAGGTAGCAAGGTGGCGACAGGAGGCTGCGAACAGGCTTCGCCCTCAAGCCACCCCAGCTATCCCCGAAGTGCACGAAGACGACGATCTTGATTATCCCGAAGCCCCGGAGAACGCTTCTTACGACAATGAATCTCCATTGCATCCTGAGCTTCAGAAGATTCGCTTCAATCCGAAGTTCAAAACTTCGAAGCTCTGCAAGTATGCTGGAGACGAAGATCCCAGTGAGTTTGTGCGTTCTTATGCCCTAGCGATTGAGGCTAGCGGCGGAGACAGAGAGACTATGGCGAAGTGCTTCCCATTAGCTCTTCAAGGAGTGGCGTTGCGATGGTTCTGGTCTTTAAAGCCAGGATCAATCATTTCCTGGTCACAGTTGAAGAGGAAGTTATAAGTAACTTTCAGGGCACCTTCGTGCCCCCCATGTCGACAGGAAGCCTTTTCCAAGTGAAACAGCTCCCCGGAGAAACCTTGAGGCAGTACTTCAAGCGCTTCGCCCACACGAAGTCGCAAATTCGGGGGCTGTCCATATCTTCGGTGGTTGATGCAGCGCGGGAAGGCGTCAGTCACAAAGGCCTTCTGGATAAATTGCATCGGAAGAGCATCACCACAGTATCACAGTTGATGTCGTACTTCGAGGAGTACTCGAAGTCGGAAGAAGGTTGGCTTCGAAGGACTACTGCTACTTCGACAGTGTTGACAAAAGTTAAAGCAGAGGTGAAGACTTCGGCTCAGCCGCAAGAACCAGTCTTCGAAGTGCAACATGATAGAAGAAGAGGGCAAAAGCACCCTCGTTCTGAGGTCCTAAACATTGCACCCCCGCAGAAGTTTGCACCAAGAGCTCAGTCTGCAGGGAACAAGTCCAGCGGCTGGAGGCCGCCAGGGAAAACGGCTGGCAAGGGCCAGACCCTTTTTTGCTGTATTCATGGAGAGAACCGAAGCCATGCAACTGACACCTGCAAGGCTATTCTTACCCTTCGGGGAGAATACTTGGAGAGAACTTCGGGTCGAGGTAGTACCGACCGAAGTCCAACAGCAGCAGTGCGCTCGGAGCCGGACCAGGCTGTGGCGCGGATAGAAAATCTTGATGCTGCAAGGCATCCTCCGGTGGCCAATGTTATGCCACCTCCGAAGCAAGAAGAAGGGCAAGATAGAGGGAAGAGAGTAGTTCTCCCTATCTCCGGAGGAGGTACCCTCGGAAGCATGTCCAAGAGACAGCGAAGAGAGTACGTTCGAGAAGTAGGCCACATTGGAACTTCGTCATCTGCAGCTGCAATGCCGGAGTGGTCTCATGTTCCAATATCTTTCTCTGCGGAGGATGCAGCTGGTATCAAGTTCCCGCATGCAGATCCATTGGTTATTACTGCTGATATTGCAGGGACAGAAGTCCGAAGGGTGCTAATTGACGGAGGTAGCTCGGCAGATATCATATTTGTACAAGCCTTCGATCAGTTATGCATTTCCCGGAAGCATCTCCTTCCAGCGGTTCGTCCTCTGCAAGGTTTCGCAGGACCCCCGCTAGATGCACTTGGCCAGATAGGCCTGGAAGTAACCTTCGGGGAAGGTTTACTAGCCCGAACTGAAGAAGTTATCTTTGATGTGGTGGATGCTCCGTATGCTTATAATGTTATCTTTGGCCGAGGCATGTTGAATCAGTTCGGAGCTGTGGCGCATCACAATTACTTGTGCATGAAGATGCCCACACAATCAGGAGTTCTGACAGTCTTCGGAGATCAAGCCATAGCTCGGAGAGCAGAATATGGTCATGGTCCTCCTCTTGATCCGAGGCAAGTAAACAGTGTCCAAGAAAATGGAGAAATTTTTTCAGCCTCCTCCGAAGCTTCGAAGAAATCGTTTCCAAGACCAAGTCCCGAAGGAGAGATTGCAACGAAGATCATTGTCAAAGATGGTAAAGAATACACTTTTCAGTTTGGTAAAGATTTACCTCCCGAAGTTGCAACTTCCTTGGAAAAGGTTGTAGGAGAAAATTTGGATGTCTTCGCCTGGTCTGACGAAGATATCACCGGAGTCGATCGGGATATTATCGAGCACAGCTTGCTTGTAAACCCGAAGGCCCGGCCTGTTCGACAAGGGCTCCGGAAGATGTCCGCAGAGAGAGCTGCTCTAGCTAAGGACGAAGTTGAAAAACTGTTGAAGGCGGGGATTATCAGAGAAGTGGCCCATACAGAATGGCTAGCCAACCCAGTCTTCGTCAGGAAGAAGTCTTCCGGAAAGTGGCGCATGTGCATTGATTTCACATCTTTGAACAAAGCGTGCCCACGTGACCCCTACCCCATGCCCCGAATTGATCAACTAGTTGACTCCACTGCAGGTTCGGAGTTACTAAGCTTCCTCGACGCGTATTCCGGTTATCATCAAATATGGTTGAAGCGCGAAGATGAAATCAAGACGAGCTTTGTAACTCCTTCGGGAGTCTTCTGCTATGTAAGAATGCCCTTCGGCCTAAGAAATGCCGGGGCTACTTTTTCAAGATTAGTTGCTAAGGCTCTAGGTCATCAACTAGGTCGCAATGTAGAGGCCTATATGGATGATATTGTAATAAAGAGTGCTTTAAAGCACCAACATAGCCTAGACTTAGCAGAAACATTCAATAGCCTTCGGGCATGTGGGATCCGCCTTAACCCCGAAAAATGTATATTCGGAGCTAAGGCTGGAAAGTTGTTAGGGTACTTAGTTTCAAGCAGGGGAATTGAAGCTAGCCCTACTCAAATAACTGCGCTGCAGAAGATGGCTCCTCCCGAGAATTTAAAGCAAGTGCAAAAGCTGACTGGACGTCTGGCCGCACTTAGCAGGTTTTTATCAAGGTCTGCGGAGAGGAGCTTGCCAATATTTAAAGCTTTGAAAGGGTCCGAAGATTTTGCATGGACACCGGAGTGTCAGAAAAGCTTCGAAGATATTAAAGATTATCTCAGCAATCTTGCTACACTTACGGTGCCTATTGCGGACGAAACCCTACTTCTGTATCTTGCAGCCACAGGCTCAGCTGTCAGCGCAGTCCTTGTCAGAGAAGCTGATATCAATGGGAAGTTGGTCCAAAATCCTGTCTATTTTGTATCCGAAGCATTGTCAGGAGCGAAGACAAGATACTCCGAACTTGAAAAGTTCGTTTATGCTCTGATAATGGCTTCGAGGAAGCTAAGACATTATTTTTTGGCTCACAATATAATTGTACCAACTTCGTATCCTTTAGGAGATATGCTCCGAAGCAAAGATTCCACTGGAAGGATTGGAAAGTGGGCAGTAGAGCTAGCACCCTTCGGCATATCTTTCCTGGCAAGGACAGCTATCAAATCTCAAGTTCTAGCAGACTTCGTAGCAGAGTGGACTCCACCTGCGAAGTTGACTCCGGAGAAATCAGATGACGGAGTTTGGACTATTTACTCCGATGGGGCTTTTCAAGCATCCGGAGCAGGCATTGGGGCAGTATTAATTTCACCGTCAGGCCAAAGAGCAATGTACTCCGCAAGACTCAACTTTAAGTCTACCAATAATATAGCGGAGTACGAAGGAATATTATTGGGACTCCGGAAAGCACGTGCTCTAGGGGCTACAAGAATAATTATAAAAACAGATTCTCAGATAGTAGCAGGGCACGTAGACAAAAGTTTTCAAGTCCGACATCCACAGCTTGCAAAGTACTTGGAAGAAATTCGCAAGATCGAAGCACATTTCAAGGGTATTTTCATTCGGAGTATACCAAGAGCTGAAAACGTGCAAGCAGACATTTTAGCGAAGGCTGCTGCCGGAGCTGTGGATGTGCCTGACGAAGCTTTTATGAGGAGCTCAATATACCTTCGGTGCCACAAGTTGCTTCTGCAGAGATTCTCTGCATTCCTAGTGCAGATTGGAAAAATTCAATCATAGAACTCTTGCAAGGAGGAACGAATTTGCCCGAAGAGCCCCAATTGTCAAGATTAAAGCTCAGAGCAAGAAACTATCAGTTAATCAACGGTATACTATACAAGGCCGGAGTATGTTCCCCTCTACTCCGATGTATATCTCAAGCCGAAGGCCAAGAAATTCTCCGAGAAATTCACGAAGGCCTTTGTGGAAGTCATTTAGCCCCTAGAGCTCTGGCAGGAAAAACACTTCGCCAGGGGCTTTATTGGCCCACAATAACAGCTGATGCGGAGAGCTTGGTCCGCACTTGTCAAGGATGCCAATGGATGGGTCGACGGAGTCATCGCCCACCAACAGCTCTTCAAGTCATTGCCCCGATATGGCCTATGGCCAGATGGGGTATGGATCTAATCGGTCCCTTTCCGTTAGCAAAGGGAAATCTGAAGTTCGCAGTGGTAGCTATTGAATATTTCTCTAAGTGGGTGGAAGCAGAGCCCTTAACAGCTATCACTTCGAATAATGTACAGAAATTCTTCTGGAAAAACATTATTTGTCGGTTCGGAGTGCCTAGATATCTCACAGTTGATAATGGAACACAGTTCGATGCAGAACCCTTCAGAAAGTTTTGCGAAGACCTAGGCATTCAACTATGTTTTGCTGCAGTGAGACATCCTCAGTCGAATGGAGCCGTTGAGCGAGCCAATGGAAATATCTTATCAGGGCTAAATCGAAGAATAGTAGGCTTGTCAAAGGGACTGTGGACCGAAGAGCTTCCGAAGATTCTATGGTCCATTCGGACTACGCAAACAAGGTCCACAGGTTTTACTCCGTTCAGACTACTATTCGGAGATGAAGCTATGACTCCAACGGAGCTCAAAGGAGGATCACTTCGCAGCACCGAACCAGACATCGAAGAAGAAAGACAAGCTTCGTTAGATTTGACAGAAGAAACAAGGCTTCGAGCTGTAGCCAATTTATCAAAGTATCATCAGCAGACGAAGACTTGGTATGACCCGAAGGTTAAGCTCAGCGAGTTAAGACCGGGTCATCTTGTTCTACGAAGCATTATAGCACCAGGGAAGTTAGGCAATAAATGGGAAGGTCCATATCTAATCGTCCGCTCGGGGCGCCCTGGTTCATTTAAATTAGCTAATTTAGAAGGTGAGGAGTTAGCACATACGTGGCATGCGGAGCACCTAAAGCGATACTTCGCGTAAGGGCTCCTTGTAATCCGCTTGTAATCATCTCTAAATTAATAAAGCATACACCCTGTGGTTTGCCTTCCCCTTGACACTCCTAGTTTCCCGAGCGGACGCGCTGGGACGGAAGTCGATCGAGAGGGAAGTGTTATCAAGCAGGGCTGTATTTCCGGACTTCGAACCCTTAAAGTCGAAGCCTCCGGTGTGGTGGCTGAAATCCATCCGGAGCCCAAGCTGATACCTTGTAGGCATCCGTAAAAGAGCCAATACCACATTCTACGGAGTCCAAGCTTCGGCTGGTAGACTTCCGTAAAAAGAGCCGAAGGTGGCCAAAATCTGCGGAGTCCAAGCTGCAGCTTGTCAGACTTCCGTAAAAAGAGCCGAAGGTGGCCAAATTCTGCGAAGTCCAAGCTCCGGCTGGTAGACTTCTGCAAAAAAGAGCCGAAGGTGGCCAAATTCTGCGAAGTCCAAGCTCCGTCTGGTAGACTTCTGCAAAAATAGCCGAAGGTGGCTACAATTCTGTGAAATCCAAGCTCCGGCTGGTAGATTTCTGCAAAAATAGCCGAAGGTGGCTACAATTCTGTGAAATCCAAGCTCCGGCTGGTAGATTTCTGCAAAAAACAAGCCGAAGGTGGCTAAAGCAAAACAGCATTTAAGCCATGAGCTTCGAATGACTGTTCATATGCGTCCAAAGTGACAAAATTTTTTAAGACATTAAAGTGTCCTGGAAGTTATCTCAATTGATTTCTTTCATGAAATAAACAAAGGTACCAAGTTACCATTTTTCTGACTACAAATAGTCGAAGACATTTCATAAGATTTCAAAAGATCTTTAAATGACAGAGGGGCTCCGAACCCCCAAAAAATTGTACTCCGAAGATTTTTCTTTGCGCATAACCATCTTCGAATACAGTTCGAAGTTGCTTATACCCAAAGAGGGGCTAGTAAATATGGAGACAATTTTAAATCGGCATTCATTATTGAAACATATGTGTTTACAGATTACATTATGAAAAATTGGTATCTATACCAAGAAGGAATCGGAGACCTCTTCGGTCCCGAGAGCTAGGGGTGGAACGACTAGTTCCAACATCGGAAGTTCTAAGAACTTTACGTTTAACTCTCTTCCTCCCCTTCGAAGCTCTAAAATCCTTCTGCTCTTGTTGAAGTTCGGCCCAAGTTCGAAGCCGCTCGGGGCTTCTTTCCCAACTTCTAAGATCTTCAGATCTTTTATTTTGGGCTTCACCTTCGTCTTCGGACCAATTAGTGTCTTCAGAAGACGAGGTGTTTGCGTCGCTCTCTTTATCTTCCTCTTTAATATAAGACAATATGTCTTTGATTACTTCGGGCGCAATAACGCCGGAGTCATCTCGAGGGATAAGGAATCGAGGACGTTTATAACTCTTTAGAAGTTCGAAGGTGTTCCACAGTGAGCGAAGTTCGCTGTTAAGCTCTAACACTTCGATATCTTCCATAAGAGGCAAAGCCTAAAAATATGACAAACAAGATTTTCATTGATAAATATTTACAAGCATCAGCTTTACATAATCAAAAAATCCTAAATAATCCTAAACCTGCGGGTTCGGAGGAGGCTGACTGCTCGAAGCTTGGCTCCGAACTTGCTTTTGGCGTTGGCCTTCATCAATCCAAGCCTTGATCGCAGATCGACCTTCGGCTCTCCATGAAGTTTGGAAGGCTCGCCAAGCAGCAGCTATACCTTCGGAAGGTTTTAGAAGTCGGTCGTCGTCGAAGATGATAGAACCCTCTGCGCTCGGAGTGATTGTTCGGCCCAAATCCTCGTAGTAGTGAAGTAGTCCAAGGGCAGACACTTGTCCGGAGAGTTCTCCATAACGTATGCCTGCCGTCTTCATTTGCTTCGCTGCTCCTTGGATCCTCTTTAGCCGGCGCAGCAGAGTTACATTGTCATCTGAAGGTAGTGATCCAGTAGTACCGAAGTACTCCAAGACACCTAACATTTGTTCGATGACCTCCGAAGCCACCTTCTCGGACTTAACCTTTTCTTCAATAAGCATATCCTTGGCCGAAGTTGTTTCAGCTAAAACTCCGGAGATTCTAGCGTTCTCCGTAGTCAAAGCATTCTTTTGAGTTCGGAGTTGGCCAGCCTCTTCTTGAAGCCTTACAAGTGCGGAGTCCTTCGCAGCATCCTCCGTCCGCAGTCTTTCAATCTCCGCTCGAAGCACAACTCTTTCTGCTTCGAGCTCTTTCTTTGCAGCCTCCAAGCTTTGCCTAGCTCTTCGCTCTGCTATTATCACATTGTCCATTTGAGATACTCGACCTTCGGAGAAGTTAAGATTTCTTTGAAGAGTTTCGTTCTCTTCCCGAAGTTGAGCAATTTCGTTTTCATTCGACAAAGCTGCAGCGCGGGCTAAGACTGCTTGCTAAGAAAAAGAAAAACTGGAATAAGAAATTATTCATATATAATTCATTATTTGGTTCGAAGATGCTTTATACCTGATAAGCTGCTCTTTCCACAGCAAGGTTAAGCTCCGAACCCTTCACTCTGCTTAAACGGGCTACCAGTTCTGTTTCCCCGACTTGGCGACTGGCTTCACCCAAAGGTTTAACCAAAGTCCCAAGTCCGGTTTTCTCCTCCAAAAAAGGAGTTATGAGAGGAAGCAGTTTTGAAGCTTTCTGGTCAGCCCTGCTTAGCGAAGGTCCGGAGGTTTCTTCCGAGGCCCTTGGAACTTCAGAAGATGGCCCCCCCTCAGTCGATTCACTTTCGTCCGTTGACTCAGATGAAGTCGATCCTTGAGCTGGGAGGGGCTCGATGTGTCTTTTTCCTCTTCCAGGCCCCGGTAGAGCAACTCCCGGTTGCGGCCCCGAAGTTGTCGAAGGTCTTAGAGTTGTATCTTCGAGGGATACTTCGACAACAGGAGGCTCTGAAAAACCAAAAATATTACACATTGTATAATTTTGCAAAAATTGATAAGAATTAAGCAAAATTTACCTTCGATATTCTCTGGAATATCGAGCACCGGGCTGATCGGAGGATCATAAGTGTAGTCCTCATCCGAATCGGCCGTTAAATCTTGGACTGCAGGAGCATTATCCTGGGGAGTCCTTGTTACTTCTTCAGGAATCGAAGCCATAACGACTTCGACCCCTCCTTCGTTCACAAGAACTCCATCCTGAGTTGTATCTTCTTGAACTACCGAAGTCATGGGTTGATCAGCATTATCTCCAGACTCCGGTACGTTCGCAGGCACTTCGGCCTCATCTACACCCATAGGGGCTTCGATTTGTTCTTCTTGGGTATCCGGAGCTCTTACTTCTTCGATGTTGGCTTGAAGCTCCGGAATACCTGCAGTGTCTTCAATGTGAATACTTTGTTGAGCCGCATCTTCGTCAATTAATCTTACTAATAAAATACCTTCGTCTTCTTTAGAGCTAGAAGCCGAAGCTCTTGAGCTCGAAGGTGCGAGGTTTTTCGGCTTCCGAGCCACCTTCTTCGTCGGAGTCTTTGCGGAGCTGGAGGCTCCAGCTTCGGCTACTCTCTTTTTGGGTCTTTTCTCTTGAGGCACCCAGTCCATCAGAGGGGGCGGAGTTAACTCCAACATTCCCCATACTCTGTTAAAACGCTCCCAACTTCCGACTAATTTGATTCGCCATTCCTTTTCTGACGGAGTTGGAGCACCCAAGATCTTCTCCGAAGCCCTTATAATTTGCTCTGAAGTAATAGGGGCTGAAGAAGCTAAAAAATAACTCAAGTTAATCTTTCTTCGAAGTAAATATGTATTATGCATGTTGGTTTCGAAGTTACCTGCAGGGCTCGAAGTATAGCTTATCTTGCGAAGACCGCCTTCCGAGTCATCTTCGAAGGCAATAGGCCAGTTGGCCATCAGCGGAGGAATTTGAAGTCCGAGGAACTCTTCGGCTAAATCCCGCATGCTCAGCCTTTGGCTGATTTTCTGAAGCAAGTTGAGACGAGCTTCGAGTTGGCCTTCATCGGGTTGCACTAAGGCTTCTTTCCGAAACTGAATTTCCTTGAGGGGACCGGCCAGAGGGCTATTCACTCCAACTTCAGCATAAAACCACCTCAGAACCCAATCGGTGTACCATCTGGCATTGGTGGCCTTAGCAGGAAATTGCAAAGCATATTCATCACGAAGCCTAAAATTGATGCTTCCAAAGGAAACTACCACCTTCTCACCTCCGGAGCCTACGAAGGTCTTTGGCTGACAAGTCGCTCTATGCAGCGCAGCGAAGATTTCAGCCCTCCCCTCACAACCTTCGGCCCTCAGTGCCCACTCGAAGATAGCTAGTCTGGCTACAGCATTCGGAGACAGCTGGGGGAGGGTTACGTGAAACAAGTCAAGTACTTCGGCTAAAAAATCCACAGCCGGGAGGCCCAAGCCCGCTTCGAAAAAAGCTTCGAACACCACAACTTCTCCGGGTCTCGGTGATGGAATTGATTCTTTGCCCGGCTTACGAATCATAACTCCATTACTAATATTTCCCCCCGCTGTGATTGCCAAAGATTCTTTCTTGCAGGTAGACCGCCCCAATTCAAAAGATTGATCCAAGTACTTGGTTGAGGGTGGGCACAGACCTTGGACATCGGGGATTTGAGGATTTCTCCCCCCTGCCGCCATGGGAATCGTCGCCCGCATCGAGGGTGCTGCCGCCGATGTCGCCGCCGCTGCTGCTGCAGCTGCCTGCTGCCGAGCCAAGGCCGAAGGAGGCGCAGATCCCTTGGTCTTCACCATCGCGATTGCCGGATTGATCTGAGGGAATGGAGACTAGGGCTCAAGAACTCAAAGACTAGGGCTCAAGAACTTGAAGGGCTTAAAAAAGCTTTTGACTGAGAACAAGCGGTGAAAAGGTAATCGAGTAAGTTCTGGAGTCATTTATTTATAGCCTAAACTTTCCGTTTGTTACCGTTTGGGCTCTGCCCTTTCGCATTCCCGCCTGTTATTTTCCTCCGAAAATAACGCTTCATATAACTCCGTTAGAAACAGAAACTAACGGTTATATTTTCTAAGTCTAAAAGAACTTTCGAACTTCCTGAATCGGTTCTAAGGTAGTTCGAAAAGTAATTACCTTATGACTGATTCGAAGTTCATATCTTCATGCATTTCGGAGATAAAACAAAAATTAATAACCCTTATGATTGGTTATCTTTTCTTTCCGTATACTGCTCTCCTAACGTTACAGGTCGAACGGAGAAGCGTATTCGAGGGGCTACTGTTGGGGGAAAATATCTCATCTTCGGGGTTATTGCTAAAGCAGCATGAAGACAGTCAACTACTTCGAATATTGTTCGAAGACCTTCTTCGAAGATGCTCGGAACCTGGTTCGAAGCCCGAAGACAGACACTGGTTCGAAGTATGTCTTCGAACCAAAGCCCTTCAGGATCTTTTCTGCCAGCTAAGATGGAAGACTTATCTTCTATCCTATTAGATTAGTCTTTTACCATTTTAGCCCTATTAAGGAAACCGAATAGTTTCCTTAATGTCGGTTGTAATAGAGGGGTAAATAGGTCTTTTCCTTAATGTTTAGGCCTATAAATACCCCCCATTTCACCCTGTAATAGGGACCGATTACAAGTGAATCAATATACACTTTCGAACTATTCTAAGTTATTATCCTTTCGGAGGCTTAGAACAGTTTGCTTCGCAAACACTTCGTTTGTTAGTTTCTTTTTTACAGAAACCTGTTAGCGTAATCTTTTACGCCAACAATAACTAAGTTCAATTCTACGACGGTTAAAGTCATTTGAGGAGATAAGATGATTCCATATGGATAAATTTTATTGGTGTAGTACACATGAGTAGAAGATATTAATTGGTTATTTTATTATGGTGCACCTTAAGCTTAAGGCTAATTTTTTATGTATGCCTCTTATGTCCACTTTCACAATAATAAAAGACACATTATAGCAGTAGCATTAATTGCTTAAGGTCACCTTTTTACCTACATTGTGGTTGCCCTAAAACAGATTATCGAAGGTCGACGGCAAACAATGTTGGCTAAAGAATGCATGGGCGGACCTACGTTGGAGCGTGGGGGTCTTGGCGAGCTATAAGATGATCAGATTTATAAGTATCTCTTATAAAATATGAGCAACACCAAATCCTTCTAAAGCCCAAACTTCCATTTCTCCTATTCTTTGTCCCCTTGCTTGGCTCTTCCTCTAACGGGTTGTTGTGTAACAGATGTACCCCAAAACTTTTTAGAAAAAAATAGCTATATATATACTTTAAATATTTTATTGGGCCTAATTCATTCACCAGCCTAATTCACGAGCCCAATATCAGATTTTTTTTAATCTAGTTTGCTAGCTATTCCCCTGGCCCTAACCCCTCCGCGAGTCCAACCGCCGCCACAAGTCACAAGGTGATGCATTTACTTTTCCAGCTTACACTTTTTATTACTGATATGCATAGAGATGAAAGATTCAAAAAACTAAACAATATTACTGAACTCTCTCTATCATGCTTGTTGATACCAAAAAGCATCTCAATTATGCACTTGCATACAAGCTACTGAAATTGGTGTTAGTGCTTCCCGTAGCAACTGCAAGTGTTGAAAGAGTATTCTCAGTGATGAATTATGTGAAGAATAAACTCAGAAATAAAATGGGGGATCAATTAGTGAATGATTGCTTGGTAACATTTCTTGAACGGGATTTTTTATACAAGTTAATGATGAAGACATAATATCTCATTTTCAGTCAAGAAAATCATGTCGAGTTAAGCTGTAACAAGTAAGTATGTAGGATTTGATAATATTTCTTACATATTTATATTACTATTGTAATTGTGTTTGACTATCTAGATTGAGTATGTTTCTGCTATATTACTTTTGTAATTGTGATTGTCTAATTTCCGCTATATTACATATTTGTATTACATTTAATTTCGTACACCCATTATAAAATTATTGAGTCCGCCACTGAGAGAATGTAACTATTCGATACCAACTTGGACAGACTAAAGGACAGCGTTTCCAGACTTTTTTAACAACTTAACGGTAAAGGAGGCCGGCGGCAAACGGTTTTAGCCAGAGTATATAAATGTCTGAATTCTGGTGCTAACTTTTTTAGACAGACTGAATCACTCAAAGACCGGACGTTTTCAGACTTCAAATATTACTAGCGGCAACCGTGATCACTTCACACGCTCATCGTGGATCGAAAAATCCATGAAAAAAATTCAACTCTCGTACAAAGATTTAAAAAATTACAAAATTAGATACCTATCGACCGATCATTGCCCAAACCAAACTAACGTAGCATCAGTTCGAACGAACTAGGAGGAGCCCGCGCACCAACCGCCCGCACCCACCACGGCGCGAGGACAACGTTTGCGGACTTTTTTAACACCTTAACGGTAACAGAGGTCGGTGGCTGTCTGAATTTCGATGCTAGCTTTTTTAGAAGACTAAATCACTGAAAGATTGGATGTTTCCAGACTTCAAATCTTACCGGCGGAAACCGTGATCACTTCGCACGCTCGTCGTGGCTCGAAAAATCCATGACAAAAAATTCAGCTCTGGTACAAAGATTTAAAAAATTACAAAACTAGACACTCATCGACCGATCATTACCCAAACCATACGTCAAGACTAACGTAGGCTCAGTTCGGCCGAACCAGGCGGAGCCCGCGCACCAGCCACCGAGCGCCCTTTGCCTCGTGCGCCCCGCGCTGCGGTCCCCACATGCGTCTCACCACCCACGCCCGTCGCCTACCGCCTCGCCTCCCGCTCCCGCCCACTCGCGTCCCGCATCCCTGCGCTAGCCGTCCTCCACCCTCGTGCCCACCGTCTCGCACGTCGCGCGTCGTGGTCCCCACACGTGGCTCGCCGCCCGCCGCCTCGCCTCTCACGCAGTGCATGTCGCATGTTGCCTCGCCTCCTGTGCCTACCGCCTTGCTCCCTCGCGCCCATGCCAACCGCCTGTGCGCTCCGCCAACCCCGACCCACGTCGCACACCGCGGTCCCAACATGTGGCCCACCGCCTCACATGCCATGTGGCGTGGTCTCCACGTGTGTCCTCGCCTCCTGCATCCCACGTTAGCCTTCTCATCACATCCAGTCGAACCAGGCCATGTCAGTCTAGTTCAACTGATGGTCGACCCAATCAGGTTGACGTGGTCTGGTTCGACCGATGGGTGTCCAGTTTTACAATGTTTTTAATCTTTGTACTAGAGTTGATTTTTTTCAAAAAAAGTATTATTAAAAAAAATCTCGGAATCCTAACCTACTGACCAAACTAGCTGTTGGTGTAAGAGTTTACGCTAACAAGTTCGATTAAAACCTTGTATCCAATTCGAAGTATATTCTCAAACTGAGTTCTGGGTCTCTATTACAATGAAAAGGACAAATATTTATAGAGAATAATACAACAAGAAAGTAGTATTTTACCCTCTAGTTACAATCGTTATCGTGGAATCTATACACAAGACTTTGTAGGGGTAAAATTATAAACTTAAATATGAACACACTTGAAAAGCAAATGTCTTGTCATATATTGTCGTGTGCCTTCGGAGTAAGATGCGTTCAAAGGGTGAGGTTATTCTGGGGGATCCTTCTGCTGCCATGAGGACTTCAGAACACTTTCGCAGATAACTCAACTCTGATACCTAAGGTCTATGTTGCTTCTGTTCCAAGTATCCTTTGAAATACAATATTTAATTATAAACATGTTTAAAAATATTTTCTGCCAACACTGGCATGAGCCGATTTGTGTGGAATTGTGTTAGTTTAATGATAAAATATGCAAGAAATGATTTTTAAGGGTTTTAAAAACTTAAACATTGTTTTAATTATCACCACATAGAATACTAAAGGCACTTTTGATTCTTCACTTTAGTTTTGTTTTTAGGGAAAGTTGCGCCTATGCAATTACAATTTTGTGACTTAGAAGAAATATCATTACAATTCACATATTTAGATTCATGATATTATAATTTCAGAAAACTCCGAACTATATCATTATAAATTTAGAGAATTTTGAAATATGTCATTACATTTTCAAAGAGCAGCAATTTCAAATAATATAAATCTAAATATGCAAATTTTAATAGTATTTCTTCGAACTTACAAAATTATAATGACGTAAATTGAATTATTCCTTAATTTTATGACATTAATAAGAAAATAGGAATCAAGTCTCATACAAAAATCAGTTGTCCGTTGTCATACTTCTCAGCGGCTTCTGCTTCTTTCTCAAGCCGAGGCGAGGGCGAGGTCGTTGGCGCTGCGCCGGTACGTGGAGGAGGGTCGAGTCGCGTTGCTTCCTTCTGTGGGCGACTGGGCGAGCCTGCCCGGAGGAGAGGAGGCGGAGCGGTTGATGGTGCCACATGGGCCCTCAGTGTAACTACTCGACAGTAGCGCTCGCTCGCTGGAGAGTACGAATACACATCGGAGATGGGAGAACGAGAGAGAAATGCCACAACTCGCAAGAACACGGAGCAACGGAATTGGGGAAACTTTATGTTGTGATTTTTCTTGTCCCCTACGCACTGGCACACGTCCGACAAAATACCCAGCTGTTTGGTTCTGAATACGTTTTCCCATTACATGTTTTACGCTTTAGTCACTCCAACACACGGCACCCAAATACGCCTTCAGTCGATCACCTCCCACCAGTTCACTTCCCGCTAGCTTCATCCTTTCTAGACGCCAATGTCACAGCCGAAGTTGTGACAGTCGCCCCCCCTCCTTGAATTCCTGCATCCTGCCACAGTAAGGCATCTGGAAACCTTGTACGCAGGACTGAGTAGTCTTCCCACGTTGCATAGGCCTCCCGCAAGGATCCCCAATGAACATGCACCTGCACATGGGCGGCATTACCTTTTTCACCAGTCGACGATCCAAAATTACAGATGGTTCCAGTTCCATGGTATCCAACTGAACCGACGTCGACAACTGAGAAAATACTGGAGTATACGTTGGGACAAATGGCTTTAATTGGGATACATGGAAAACAAGATGGATCAAGCTATCCGGTGGAAGTTGTAGATTGTAAGCCACCGTTCCAATTCGCTCCAGCATCGAGAAGGGACCAAAATACTTGAAGGAGATCTTAGGGTAAGGTCGGTTTGCCACTAAAGATTGTGCATAAGGTTGCAATTTCAATAAGACCTGATCCCCCACCATGAAGGAGCGAAAAGTACGTTTGGCATCCTCCTGTTGCTTCATACGAAATTGAGCTTGACGCAAATGGTGTTGCGGCATTTCCAAAAACGCCTCTCGGTCCCGTAGCAAAGTATCCACATCTGGCACCATTGCTGAATTACCTAGACCAGTGGTCGTCTCTGGCACATAAGGATACACCGACTCAAATCCATACAACACTTTGTAAGGGGAGCAATTCGAAGCAGAATGGAGGGTAGTATTATACCAGAACTGTGTTAACGCGAGCCATTGTATCCATTTGCGAGGAGAAGCAGAAGTAGTGCAGCGTAGATACATCTCCAAGCAATGATTTACCTGCTTAGTCTATCCATCAAATTGGGGGTGATATGTTGTGGATAAGTTCAGAGGTACTTGAAGTTTCTCGAACAGACATTGCCAGAAATGACTCGTAAATATTTTGTCACGGTCAGAAACAATTGATTTGGGTAATCCATATAAAGAGATAATGTGATCCAAGAAAAGTTTGGCAACTTGGGGTGCTGTAAATGGATGCTTCAAGGGAAGAAAATGGGCAAACTTAGAATAGCGATCCACCACTACTAGAATGCAATTGTATCCATCCGAAAGCGGTAGCCCTTCAATGAAATCCAAAGAAACGTCTTGCCAAGCACCTTGAGGTATCGACAAAGGTTGTAGCAGTCCAGGTGGTTTACACAATTCATGTTTGGCTTGTTGACAAATGATACACTGAGTAACAAAGTTCTGAACATCCTTGCGCAAACCTTGCCACTTAAAATTTATCTGCAGACGCTGGAATGTGCATTGAATACCAGAATGTCCACCCAGTGCCGAAGAATGAAAAGCAGCTATCAGTTTTGTATGTAGGGTTGTGTTTTGGCCAATCCAAATTTTACCATGTAACTGAATCAACCCATCCGTAAGTGAATACCCTTGGTCATTTATCCTAGTCACAGCTAATTCCTTCAACAAATCTTGAGCATTGGTATCCACGGCATACGAGTTCACAATCTCCTGAATACATAAAGGTTGAACAATAGACACCGCGTGTAGTTGCAACATGTGACCAAACCTGGACAAAGCATCAACAGCTACATTTTCATTGCCCTTGCGATATTTAAACTTGTATTGCAAGCCGATCAACTTAGTCATGGCTTTCCTTTGCATTTCGGATGACAACAGTTGTGTTTCCAACTGACACAATGCCTTGTGATCAGTAATGATTATGAAAGAGCCTCTCAACAAGTAAGGACGTCATTTATCTACAGCCATCAGTATTGCCAAAAAATTTCTCGTAAATAGACAGTTGTTGGTTCTTCGCACTCAATGCTTTACTGAAGAACGCAATGGGATGACCATTCTGCGACAATATGGCTCCAACTCATGTATCACAAGTGTCTGTTTCAACACAAAAAGGTTGATCAAACTGTGGTAAAGCTAGCACAAGTGTATAGCACATTGCCATCTTAACTTGATCAAATTCTTGTTGAGCATGAGAAGTCCAAGAGAATGGAACAGATTTCTTCAGCAAGGCAGTCAAGGGCTTCGTGATAATGCCATAATTGCGAATGAACTTTCTGTAGTAACTCGTTAAACCCAAAAAACCATGTAAGTCCGACACCGACTGGGGTGGTGGCCACTGCTGCATGACCTTGGTTTTCTCAGGATCCGTAGCGACACCTATTGCCGACACAATATGTCCCAGATATTCTAACTGCTGCAGGGCAGAGGTACATTTACTTAACTTCACATACAACTGATGTTGTTGTAATATGGCTAACACTTCCTGTAAATGCTTTGTATAGTCTGCCAAAGTAGTGCTATACACAAGTATATCATCCATGAACACCAATACGTACTTCCTCATTTGAGCTACAAAGATGGAATTCATCAAGCATTGAAATATTGTCGGCGCATTCGTTAGTCCAAAGGGCATGACCCAAAACTGGAAATGGTCGTGGTGTGTCTTGAATGTTGTTTTAGCTTCATCTTCCTCATGCATTCGAATTTGGTGGTAACCACTCTTAAGATCCAGCTTGTAAAACCAGCAGGCTCCCCCCAACTCATCCAACAGTTCGTCAATAATGGGCAATGGAAATTTGTTCTTCACAGTGAACGAGTTGAGCTTGCGGTAATCTATACAAAAATGCCATGAGCCATCCTTTTTCTTTTTTAGCAACACTGGAGAGGCAAACAGGCTGTGGCTGGGCACCACCAGCTCCAATTGTATCATCTCTGTCACTTGACATTCAATTTCATCCTTTTGTGCTGGCGAATAACGGTAGGGCCGTGTGTTCACCGGTATAGTGCCCGGAAACAATGGAATTGAGTGATCAAAACTTATGTGTGGTGGCAAGTGAGAAGGAGACTAAAACACCAAAGCATATTGATCTAACACTATTTGAACCTCCGGGGGCACCTTATGCTGTTGTTCTGGTTCCACCGGTTGAACCACAGCAACAACCCAAATGCTATTACTTTTGTCCCATTTAAGTAACTCTTGTCTAGTGATCGGTGTATTGTCTGTGGTGGTTTAGTCACAACCCCTTGTAATGTAACCTTGTTTTGTTTGAATAAGAATATCACTTTCTTATTAACTCAATCACATTCCATGGGACTGTGCAGTTCCAACCAATCCATGCCTAGTATGGCATCGTATCCCCCTAGGGCCAACATCTTCATCGTATGACAAAATGTATGGCCATGTACCCACTATTCGAATTGAGTAATCTGCTTAGTACAGTCAAGCAGTGAACCATTGGCCACCTTGACTTCTAGAGAGTGTATGTGTTCTACTAGAAATTGTAACCTGTTCATGAGCTCCTCATTAACAAAGCTGTGAGAGCTACCGGAATCCACCAGAAACAACAACTTTTGTCGTCGAACCAGGACTTGTAGTTGAATGGTGTTGGAGTCACTTAGTCCACCCACTGCATTGGCTGATAGGTAAGCGGCATCACTCTGTTCTTCTGGTGTGTCTCTAGCAGCTAAAGTGTCAAGTACCATATCCGACAAAATTTCAGTATGGTCCATCACCTCCTCCGCATGAGCCTGAGCCGTGACTGTAATGGTACATTGATGCCCCGACGTATATTTTTCCCCGCACTTGAAGCAAAGTCCATGTATGCGTCGGTACTCTTTTAATTGCTGAGCCTTCTATAACTCCCCAGAGCCCACCTTCGGTTTCTCAATGGCCTTGCCAACAATTCCCTGTTTAGCCATTCACTTCTTCTTAGTGTCCCCAGATTCCATCATACCTTCCTTGGCTAGCGCCAGATGATATGAATGGCACATGGATTTAGGCACTTGAGACTGCACATGTATGCGAATGTCATCCTTCAATCCAAGAACAAATTGTCCCACCAATCATAGTTCACAAGCTGCGGCAGGGTCATACAACCTGATCTGGTATAACAGATTATCGAACTAACTTTTGTATTCATCCACCGTCGATATCTGTCTCAATTTCAATAGTTCATTCATCTTGATATGTTGAATATCGACCTCAAATTCAGTCAGGACAGCAGAACTGAACTTGAGCCACGTGTAACGTCCAACCACCTGTTTTCATGCCTTGTACCAATGGGCAGCTTTGCTGACCATATTCAAAGTAGCAGCAACAACCTTATAGTTCTCAGGAACTTGATAGATATCAAAATAGGTCAAGCAATGATCAATCCACACCCTCACATCAGTTCCATCAAACTTAGGAAGATCCATTTTCGGTGGTATCCACCTCCTCTGAGGGAACTCTAATCCTCCTCGCTCTCTCTCATACACATCTACATTTGCAGGAACAACAACAGGACTTTCACTGGTGGACATACCTGCATTCTCGTCTATTGGGGACCCTCCAGACTGTGATCGCATCATTTTGATCACAGTTGTTTGCTCTGTTTGCACCTTGTTCACCGCAACTTGCATTTGGTCCATACGCTCCCTCTGCAACTCCATTTTGAAGTCAATCTGTATCAACTTCTCTTGAATCAATTATAGTCCTTTCACTTTTGTTGTCAGACTTGATAGAGCCTCCACTTTGCCCGTTAACAGTGCCACCGCCTCCAACACACGCTCCTCCATCGCCTCTAGAGTAGACTGAATTTGCCTCACCGAAAGAGAAGGCCGCGCCAGATTGAGTGACTTGCTTCCAGATCGGTTGAACAACTGAGAGGAATTGGGTGATCAAGCCGTAGCGATCCGCCCACCTCATAGCTAGGATTTTACCAACCGATCACAATCGCAAGTGCTGCTCAATCGGTCATATGCTTGTGCTCTAATACCACTGTAACTACTCGACGGTAGCGCTCGCTCGCCGGAGAGTACGAATACTCATCGGAGATTGGAGAACGAGATAGAAACGCCACAACTCGCAAGAACACAGAGCAACAGAATTGGGGAAACTTTCTGTTGTGATTTTTCTTGTCCCCTACGCACCGGCGCACATCCGACAAAATACCCAACTATCTTGTTCCGAATACGTTTTCCCATTATATGTTTTACGCTTTAGCCACTCCAACACACGCCACCCAAATACACCTTCAGTCGATCACCTCCCGCCAGTTTCATCCTTTCTAGACGCCGAAGTTGTGACACTCGGCTTCCTCTCCGAGAGGCTGCTCAAGAGGGGCGGCGGCGGGGGGTCGGACGACTCGCTGCTGCCGCCTCCTGACGGCGGCCCTGTCCCTCTAGCGCGCCGGTCTTACTGCGTCGATGTCAGACTCTCTGTCTCTGGCTCACCGTGCGTCCAATTATTGTTGTTGCTGTAATCTGCGTTACTGTTGCCTCTAATTTTGACAGTTTTGGGTTCGTGCGCTGGTGATGCATGCTAGGTTCCGCGTGTGCAGCAGGCCTTCACATGGGACTGCGGCCTCGCTTGCGTGCTCATGGTACTCAGGACGCTAGGGATTGATTGCTGCGACGGCATTGCAGATCTCAAAAAGCTCAGCCGCACTGCGAGGTTGATTACTCTCTCTAGGACTTGATTATTACTACTTGAATTTTGAGCAACTAAACATGGTTTCTCCTTTGCCAATGAAATTTTGACACTTTGACTCCTTGAGCACGCTGTTTATATTTCACGAATAGATATTCTACGCTGCTCATGCCATGTGATTACATCGATAACAAGACAATGGTTTCTCCATCAGTTCACAAAGACTTGCTCCTTTTTCCACTCTGTTTTCCTATCTTTGAAATGCAGTACTAACTTTTTATCCAGTGTGGTCAAAATGCAAGTTGTGGATTTTGTCCCAGCATGGATATACTGTCACCTTAGACATGTTATTCTATTGAGTATTGAGTTTGTTTAATTATTTTTATTTTCTTTGCATGTATATAAACTGATAAAATATAGCTACATTCAAATAGGAAGTCATATTTAACAAATATATTAGAGTGAATAACAAAATAGTAAGTCAATTTGAATAGAAATGCTTACTATTACTATGAATAGTAAGTTAAAAATACCAAATAAAATGAAGACGCTCTTACTTGCATGTACTTATGGCTAGACTATTTCAGTAGTAGCCACGGATAATATCTGGAGTTCTATGTAGTAGTTACGGTGACGAAGCAGTTGAATAAGGTGAACCACCAGACCGGTCGTGGGCCCGTTGGTGCTCGGTTTGGATGAGCCTTTTTGCTCTCAATTCACGGTGAGAAAAAATATATAAAAGAAGTTGGCCTTGCACGTTCGGCCAACAATTTAGTGACTTTGGGCCATGTCGACCATTTGGTCTTTGGGCCAAAGTTTCGTTCTTTTCTTTTTCTTTCTTTGTTTATTTCTTGGTCATATATTGGGTTTGAGTCGCCCACCGCCGTCATCAACTTCGTGTATCGCTTATTTGACTCGAACGGTTTCGTGCGTAGAGATGGCAATGGGTACCCGAAACCCGAGTACCCGATGAGTTTTACCCGATAAGAAGGCGGGTGTGGAACAATATCTTTACTTGCGGGTGTCTTATTGGGCAAAAACCTCTACCCAACGGGTAGAGCTGGTGCGGGTGTGGGTGCATAGTACTCGTACCCGCTTATCCGCGGGTAAAATACACCCGAAGGCTCATATGCATTTCCCTACAAATTCAGCTCATTCGTGACCCATATAGTAGTATCTCAAATACATATATATACTCGAATACATATATATATATATTAGTGTGGAAGTAATATGCTCCAATGATCTATTAGACTATATTTGTTGGTGTAAATTGTTGTTATTTGTAGATGTATATGCCATTTTTCAGTGATATATTTATGATTCATGGCGGGTCTGAAATCGGATGTGGGTTACCCGTCGGGTATAAATACCCACGCGGGTGCGGGTGTGGGTAAGTTTTTGTACCTGTGAGCGGGTGTGGGTTTTGTAGCGGGTGAATTTTTATCTGGCGGGTGCGGGTATGGGTGGGTAATACCCAGCGGGTGCGTACCCGTTGCCATCTCTATTCGTGCACCTTCGACTTGATTGTTGGATCGAGTGTTCAATTTCTCTGGGATGAATCTTCTTCAATTACGCATGTTTCGTCATCAAGTTTTGGTCACTATTGTGTCGTCTTTTTGGGGCTACAGTGTTATTGCTCGTGGTCTTCAACTACTGCATCAATATGGAGTTGACGTTGCATCAATATGGAGTTGGTGTTGTGTCACCTCCTCGGGCCATAACATTGATGCTCTTATCATCTTCATCACCGCTTCGATCATCGTCAGTCACTTGGGTTTTTCTTCGCCTACTTTTAGCATTGTTTCCACGTCTTCCCACGACTGTGACTGTCGCTGCTCTAGGCCATTGGTCTAGCTACCTCTATATCAGCTTTATTCGTTTTTATCCACGGTACCATGTCGTCAGCGTCATATCTTTCTCGACTATTTTTGTCTTCTTCGACAACAGCGAGCCACATTGACACTTCTCTGTCGACACCATTTTGTGCCACAATCATCTTAGAGGCCTTCTCTACTAGTCTTCTTCGACAATGGCATAAGGTTCATGATGGTCCCTTAACTCGCTTGCACGGTGTTGGTAATATCGTTGAGTGTGTTTATCTCAATTCGTCCTTGGGTTTAGCAAACCCAATGTGTGTCTTATCCTTGATGGGTTCGGCAATATCGACTCTTCAGCATCTTCTTTATCAATGATTGCCATGATCGCAATGATTGCCATGATCGCATTACCATTTTTATCTTATATTAGTTCGTCATCACCATCCCACGTGCGCAACCACTTCACGACCTCTCTCTATGCGTTCGCAACATCAGGCTACCTCATCATTGGCACCCTGACTTCTTCAGCTACATTGAACACGGCTATCTTACAAAGCTACCTTGACCATAGCTTCTTCAGCTCTATTGCTTTTAGCTACCTCAACTATGACATAAAGGGCTATCATCTTTGATTACTCTTGTCGGTATCTTCTCCAATCTAAGTGTCTGCTTTGCTCACGTTTGGATTGTAGGAGAATGTTAGAGTGTATGGTATATATGTATGTATATGGTAAGTTGAGTATATGATAATATGGATGATATTAGGTAGGATTAGATTATACATAATCATTCCTTATATGTGGATCATCTTACCGTGTCTATGCTCATGTAATCTTATATATACCAACCCTCAAGGCTCAATATAATTACATACATATACTGTGACTCCGACGGGTAAAAACTTATGCTCATACCCATTATCTGTAGGTGTGCACCCGTGGGTATGCCTGTGTTACGAGTCGTGACAGGGGTGGTGCATAGTGGGGGTGAGCCACGGTAAGGGTGGCACGTGGTGGGGGCGAGCCGCGGCGGGGGCGATGTGTGGTTGGGTTACCCACGATGAGGGCCGCGCGGTGAGGAAGGCTAGGCATGACGGGAAAACCACGAGTGGTGCGTGGTGACGCGGATGGGTGGCGAGGGACACCGGCGATGGACGGGGGAAGGGACACCGACAAAGCAAAAGATGCAAAGAAATTAGACCAATGTTTGTCTACACTCTACAACTGCTGCTTATGAAACCCTTCTCCCCTGACACCGTCTCACTCATCTGTTCTTGAGGCAGCAAAAACCCAATTGAAACCCAACAAAAAAGAGTAAAGAGCGGAGCAGAAGATGCAAAGAAACTAGGCCAAACTTTCTAGCGGTTGAGGGTGGGTGGAGGGAGGAGAGAAGGGAGAAGTGAGGGGTTAGGGTTTTGGATGAGATTTTATATCAAGATAATCGACTAAACGGGTGAAGATAGTACTCATACTTGTACCCTTTTATCTATCGGGTGTGATATTTGGAATATATATGACCCTAATACGATTTTTACTCATAGGTAAACGATTAATCGGATACAATTGCCATTCCTAATTCTCATCTCTCCATAATTCAACATATCCTACTACTACATGAATCAGCCGCTGAAGATTTCAAACCATCATGCGTGCTCCTAGCATGCCCTTTTTCTGAATGTTTATTTAGGAAAGAAGCAGCTACGGAGAACATTCTGAGAAAGACGAAGAACGTTTTCTTTTGCTCTGTGAAAAAACCACAATGACTTCATGCTTGAATACTATCCATAAAGAAAGGCTGAGATGTTTATTTTCATACCTTCTAATCCCTCTATGGCTCTTTGTAGGGAAAGATCAGGGTTTCTTGTTGGACAAATGTAATCTCACCATGCTCCGCTGAATAACAATAATGTTTTCTTCAGGTGCTTGCGGAAATACAGGGGGGTTGGGGGGCGCCCCCCTACTCCCCCTGTTCCACTTTTTTTTATATATAGATAATAATAAAAATTAATTATTAATATAAATTTTTATGTTAGAATGCAGTAGAATCTCACGTATGTTATCTTCTTTTTCTTAAATTTCTTTGTATTTTTATTTACCTACATGGTTTTTTCTATTTTTCATATATACTTTTTAACTTTCTCCTAAACTGCATTGTCTGTATATATACATAACTTCCTCCTATAATAGCATATACACGTGGACAGAATTATCAAGTGATCTATAATAACCGGTTATTCATGTATTTATAATTTTATTTTAATTTTTATCTCAATTAAAATCTCAACATGCCACCCTGCCCGTTCTGACTAGGCCCCCACGTGGCCACGCCACCTGCGGCAGACGTCGGTCGTGTCCTACCGTCCTACGTTACTGCGGTCGGTGTCGCCCTGCACCGTGCATCCCTATTTATTGCATGTTTATTGCTTATTACTTCTTAGAATCTTATTTCTTAGAATCAATATAAACACGAATGGAGCTAGTTCTCACAATAATAGAACTTCATGAATCAAAGAACAAATATTGAATAAAAATTAATTAATTATAAAAGTGTATTGAACCCTTGATCCTTTAAACTTAGCCCCTCTACATTTTCGGTCTAGCTCCGCCACTGCTTCCGCGCACAACAAACGAGTGTAAACTGGAGTATCGTTTATTCTTACCCCTTTTCTCGTGTTCAGATTATCTTTCAACAGTAGCGAATATTACACTTGCCTCCTTGTTGAGAAGAAGTTTCTCCGGAGCAACCGAAAAGAAAGAGAGTACGCAATGACAAGTGAACATTCCATGTAATCATATACGTCTTTAATTAGGGTGTGTTTGATTCTGCTGTGAGCTATGAAAAGACTGTTGTGAGCTATCTACTGAGAAAAAACTGTTGTGAAAAAATTGTTGTGAGTTGCCTGTTATGAAAAAGCTGAAAGTCGTTTGGTTAAAGCTACTGTGAAAAGCTATTATAAGTTGACTGTTATTTAAAACTGATATAATTTCATCATTATAATATTTTATACATATATATAAATAGGAAACAATCAATATTGATACAACTAAATAACTAGAAAATATATTAGATAAATAAAAAAGTTCATAGTTCACCTCATAAAGTAACCGACAACCATATAGTTTATCTCATAAAATTATGCAATGCAATACAACTATAATGATGTTAAATCAATCAATACATCTTGAATTCATGCTATCCAATTTGTACTGAAAAAACAGAAAAACAGAAAAGCGGAAGCAGAAAAGCAGGGTCAAGCTGTTTTCAAATTTATAGTAGAAAAAGTTGTTTTTTCGTGAGAAAAGCGGATTTGGTAAACCCGTTTGATTCAACTTCTGCTTTTTCACAGTAGAAGCGGATTTTAAAAACAGAACCAAACACATCCTAAATAAACACAAATGTTTCTGATGTTACCCCACCTGCCATCCTCAGTTGAAAGCTCCAAATCCAAATTCTGCACTGATGGTTTTAACTTGCAAACAATGACCATAAGCCAGCCAGGATTCCTGGACAGATACAGCACTACAGCAGGTCGGAACCAAATATTCTGAACTCTGAAGCAAGTACATGCGCAACTGTGCCCAAAAAATATACTTGTCGGCCACAGCTTCGGCTCGCATTTGCTAAGTGACCCCGATTATTTCACATGTTCCTCAGCTATCATCCCCATTTCACAGCTCCAAATTATGCACCTGTAATTCGAACAATGATCATAAGGTAGCCAGGAACCCTGGACAGACTGGCCGGTGCAACCAAATAATCCTGAACTCTGAAGCCACCACACGCGCAACTGTGTCCAGAAAATTTAGACTTGTCGGCCATCGCCTTCTCAATTCTGCCCCCACTCGCAGCTCTTCTGAACACTGAAGCTACACCACACACGCGCAGTCCAAAAGTTCAGACTTGTCGGTCATCCGTTGCCCCTGATCCGTTCTCGATTAGGTACCTGAATCACGAACTTCGCCGGGAGTGGTGAGAAATGAATTTGATTATGCCCATCTTCCTTTGGCCGGGGGAGGCTCTTTCGTAATAGATGAAAAAAAAATTGTGTACGCTGCAATGGCGGCCGGCGTCGGTGCCGGCCACCGCTGTGTCGGCGGGATCTGAATCTGAATGTCCGGAGCGAATTGAGCTGTGCGCTGTCCCAGCGGCCGTCAGCGGTAGGTCGCAGCAAGCGAACTCGCACCAACCTCACCTGCATGACGGGATCTAAATCGGATGGAAAGAATTATGAGCAGGTGATCCAAGAACAAGAACAAGCGTCTCGTTGTCAATCATCTGTCGTATCGGGCAGGATTCCTTTGCCCAACACGTAATCACACCACAAAACGGCTCGCTAGTCGCTACGCATCACCGGTTTGCTACGTAACCAGCTAGTTTTTTTCCGAAGATAATTACTGGGTGTTTAAATGAATAGATTTAACACTAAAAATGTGATAAAGGAATTTAAAATATATTTTGACAATTTTTATATTAAAAAAGCTTTTACAAGAGACTATGGATTTGTTTATTTCAGTTGAAAATTCTTATACCTAACCGTGTTTGAGTAACTAATTAATCTATGTTCTAGATCCAGGTTATTTTCAAATTCTATAATCATTTGTTTCAGCTTATTGGAAGCTAAAACAAATGGACAATATATAATTTAAAAGTTTAGAAAATGTGTCTGTGATAATCCATAAGATTGAGTATTTTTAAACGGGACAGCTAACTGACCGTGATGGTGATGGTGATGCTGATCCCTGTACCAGTTCAGGCAACTGAGGCGAGTACAGATGACAGTGGCGTCGAGCACACTGCAACGGTTTCCAGGTAGCGACGAGTGGACAGAGCTATCTCTATCTCTAATCTCTAGCCGATGGGAAAACGGACGGACGCATTTCGGTTTTCCCGTCACCCCAGTTGATTCACCAGCCGAGGTGCTGATCCAACCAAACCAAATGGCTTTCGTGATCGACGATGTACCGATCGCGAGCCGCTGCGACGGCGGAGCGAGTCGACGCGACGGGGCCAGATTGCCCAAGTTGCTGAAAACGACGTCAGTTCATGCGACCGTTCAGGCTGGCTCGTCGCTGTCCGTGAAAGCGCCGTCACAACGAAACAATCACGGCTTTCTTAACCGCCTCGTTGATTAATCCTGTTTTGGTGCTATGCCAGGCGTGATCTGGAAGTAACAACATGAATCATACTTAAGAAAGGCATCAGTCTACGTATCAAAGATAAGAACTGGTGCCGTATCGGTATCGGTATCGGATACGGTCCGATACGCTGATACGTCCTGATACGCCCCAATACGCGTATCGAGAAGTATCAGATTAATTTGATTAAAAATAAATAAATACATTCCTGATACACGTATGCTTGATACTTTCCGATACACGTCTGATACTTCTCGATACTTATATTCCGATACATTGGTCCAAACCTAAATCCTAGTTTTCTTTTCTCTTAACGCCACTAGCTGAGTCGGTAGTGCTTCATGCATCCTATTTAGCTTGCTAGCATTGCTGCTGCCATAGTAGCCGTCGGCCACTGTCGTTCTTGGCTGGCACTAGCTTTACCGCCGTCATAGCAGCCGCTAGCCACCGGTGTTCTTGGCTATCACCAGCTTTATCGTCGTCATAGTAGCCGCCGGGAGGAGGAAGGGGAAAGTGAAAAACTCAAGCAATCGGTCAGTTTCCAATCCGTAAGTTTTGATGTATGTTATATTATTATTGTTTAGCAAATTAACGCAGTTATATATATACCCGTCATATCAACGTATTCTATTTTTTTTGATTCGACGTATCGTCGTATCCGTATCGTCGTACCCGTATCGCGTATCGGTGATATATAGGAACTATTTTTCTAGCATCTCCTTCCGAGACAAGAAAGCTTGTAATACAGAACTTTAAAATAACTTGTCAAAAAGAGTATCTTGTAGTCATTTTATTATATTTTTAAGAATTTAATCAATCTGTTTAAATCTTAAAAACTCACGTTGATGATAATCCATGTTCAACTTTTGTTTCCAATGGATCATGGATGAAGGAAACTTTCGAGCCGGATCCGAGTCACGACGTGCTCCCGTCCTTACCTTGAGCTTGTGGCTGCAATCGAGCCGGCGGGAAAACCCAACGCCGGCAAAGGCAATTCGCTCCCGTCCGCTAATGCAAAAGGGGATTGATAATGGCAACAAGAAACGGGCTGCATCTCTGTCCGACGCTCGTCTCGGTGCCCGTCAGATCGACACAACTTTCTGCCGCCGACGCGACGCGACGCGACATGGGGCGCGCACGCACGCACGCACGGCGCCGTCCAGTGGCCGTCGAGCGACGGTGGTGCGCCGCCCCGCCCGTCCCGTCCCTCGCTGTCGCCATCCGTCGCGCGATCGCCACGGCGGCGAGCTCGCCAGCTCGGTTTTACTAAGGTAGTGAGCTGCTTTCTCCGCGCTTTGCTAGTTGCAACTTCACTTTTTCCCCATGCGGGCGAGAGTGTGGCGGTCTGGCTCAGAGGAGCACGAGGTTTCTGCAATAAAATCAGAAAGTAAATTCCACTCAAACAGGCGTGAGAAAAAGTTCAGAAGTTTGTGAGAGCGCCATGCTCATTCGCTCCACGGATAGCTCCTGTTCACGTAGCTAGCTAGCTCAGATCGGAACGCGAGATCGATCGTTAATCGGAGATAATCTTGGCACGGAGCGAAATCTGTGCAGGATATACTGATCGCCTTTATGTAGCGCTGTGCTGCGTGACTGCAAGCGTGCCGTCTCTTGCTGCCACCCATTAAAAGCTAGCTCGACTCACTGGTCACTAGGCGCATGCACCATGCAGGCGTGTGACAGCAACAGTCACGCATCGAGCATGCACGGGGGTGACGTAGGGTTTATCCTTGTGCAGTTCGTCTCCGTCGAGTCTTGAATGCGAGATCTTGTCCGTCCCGCCGGCATGGCCGCCGTACCTCCGGCGATCTTTGCTTTAGCTCCAACCGGCACAGTGACCGGCGAGATAGATAGATTTGTACTAGCATGCAGTGAATGCAAGAACATGGTGACGCGTGGTCTAAGGATTTCAGTACGATTTTTATGTCTGTATTATTCTTATCATTCTAAATTCAGAGTGGAAAATATAAAGCAACCACAAAATTATAGGTTAACCCTAATATTGAATAACCTTGTAATTTACCATATTTCTATCGGGTTTCTTTCTGCTTAGTTTATTTCATTTATATAGTATAGATTATTTCATATTTTTATGTCATACCACCACAGTGTCTAAATAAAAATTTAACATTGTACGTGTTTGGGGAAAATGCTTCACTTTCAGGGCTTAGAAATTAACATTCAAAAGAACTTATTAGCTTCGGAGCTGATGGGCTCATGCACGAAGGTGGAGTCATTAAGCCGAAAGGGTGCTCCGATTAATGATCCGAAGGAACTCTCCGCAGGATATGAGGCTCCGGAGATATGACGGCAAGGTTGATAAGATGTTTGACTTATCTACTTGCTCCAGGTAGATTTTACCATTTTAACCCTGTTCAGGATACCGAATAGTTTCCATTATGTCGGTTGTAATTGAGGGGTAAATAGATCTTTTCCTTAGGCTTTTTTTGCCTATAAATACCCCCCTTCTTACCCTGTAACGGGGATCGAATACTCAGCTATTCAATACACATATTCGAACTACTTAAGCTATTATCCAATTCGGAGATTTGAGATAGTTCATGAGCACGAACTCACTGTTTATCTGTTCTTAATCTTAAAGAACCTGTTAGCGTAATCTTTTACGCCAACAGTACGGGAAGATTTGTTTAGATTATTAATTTAGAGCGATGGATAAATGTGACTGATTTACTATTGAACAGATGGTGTACGCTTTACATGCAGATTCAATTTCACCTTAACGCAGATTATTGATTTGATCTATGTTTATTCAGGTCGGATGGCATACATCATATATGGCATAGAGTGCAATATATATATAGAGAGAGATATCTCCGTCTTAAAAACTCAATAGTTAACTTCTAGCTGTGTCTGGCGCCATGCTTGCTGTCGACACTTGCGCATTGATTGTCAGTCGTGTCCTTTCTCACGATAATTCAACCAATAAAGTACTTGTTTGGCTGAAGGCTCGCCTCTGATATTTGGTATCATAGCAAGGAATGAAGATGTTCGGTACTTCTTAGAAGCCCGATGTCACACACCAAGCACGGGACCAGTTGGCGTTTGGAGCACCGCAACCGAGGGAGATACTTTAACTGTGGTGTTCGTGGTCACCTCACCATGGACTGTTGGAAGGTGAAGAAGGAGAAGACCGCCGCCGCGGACTGTTGGGAGCCAAAGAAGGAGAGTCATTGCAGATGTCGACGAGGAGCCATGCCTACTATGAGTCGGCACACATGGTGTGTCAAGTTTAGGGGATGATATATTGTTAGGTAAATAAACCTGACCGGGACTGTGTTTCGGTCTAATTAGAGTCTAAATGACTCAAATTAGGAATAATATTTTTATAATGAATACTAGGGAAATTATAGAAGGTCTCTCGTGGTTAGAGTCCTAGTATGTTTAAGAGGTGATTTCTTCTCCATATATATGTACCTATTTTTTTAAAAAAAAATAGCATGCGAGTTGTTAGCTAAGATACAAGTTGTTGTGGTGGCTGCATCCGTCGCTCGTTCTTACTCGGATGAGTACTCTACTGACATTGATTATTGGTATATATGTATCATGCGTGTGCGTACAATTCTATACATGATTTATTGACGTGCTTTCTTATAACTAGTCTTGGAGTGTAACAATCAAACACACCAGACGATCGAGTGCAGTTGTTGTAGCCGGACGAGATGTCGATTACTTCGGCTGGGAGCAATTGCTTCGGCAAAGTAGAAGCAATTATCTGTATCCATCATCATCTGCCCAGCTGCAGCTAGCGGATTATTACGCAAAAACACAATCATACACGCGTAGTAATTAATTGCCAATGAATCAAGGATCGTCGCCGCTACGCTAGCAACGACGTAGTACATGCATGCACAGGCCGGGACAACAACGCAGCACGCATGATGGCTGATGCACAGGAGGCGCATAGCATGTTCACGCCGCCGCTGACGACGACGACGAAGGCGGCGCAGATCGAGGTGACTTTGCGGCGGTCATGGCGTGCATGTGATGCGAGGAGGATCGCGAGGCAACGACGACTAACTACGAGCTAACGAGCCTGAGTGCACACCAGGTTGACGACTTTCGTGGATGCGAATGATTTTGCTTGGCCGGCCAGCGGCGTCGTTTGATTGCTGGTTTGACGAGCGGAAGCGAACTGCAGTGTACACAACCGTGCCGGATAGCCTTTTCCCTGGCACGCTTGTTTCTCTTTTTTCTTTCTAAATAGCATGATGAAATATGTGCATTATTGAAGACTATTATAATGTAAAAGGGAGGAAAAGTACGGACCATGTGCTTTCTGTAGGTAGATGGTCAACTGACGGTTATGCAACTGTAGGTAGATGGTCAACTGACGGTTATGCAACTGCAATACTCATATTTCTGCAACTGGAGGAGACGCGGCTATTTGTTGAAAATAATAGGGATCGCATTCCAAACTTTTCTTACATTTAAATTCATTGTAATCGCATATACCTGTAGCAGTAGTAGGACGAGCCTGCGACTTCTAGAACCATAAATTGCATATTGGCCAATAATAGGAAACAGACTAGTCAAAGGATACGTGAGTTAGCCGATATTAAATTTCGTTAGAACTTTAATATTAAAAGTGCTTCAGTAATATTAGGATGAGTAACCTCCTAAAAAATCCTCGTATTACATACTCGATATACCCATAACCTTCAATCAAGGTCAGGCCCGTTGGCCTTCTTCAAAAAAAGGAAACGTCCATATATATATATATATATATATATATATATATATATATGATGTAGGAATTTAAAAATTCAACAAAACATATGAATACGATAGAAATGTCCCGTGTAAAACCTAGGAACAAATAGATATATATTGTTAAGAAACATGAATTAACTAAACACATATATTTTTTTCACTTGGAAGTTTATAGCATTGATTTGCTTTGGACTCAGCAAGCAAAAAAGAGATTGGAATATATGTTTAAATTGCTATGTTTTTCTATGAAATATAAGAAAAGAGAAACTTTTCTTTGTTTTTCATATAGGAATTTGAATCCTACAATTTCCCTCTGAATCAAAGCCTTGATTTCTTAGACGAAAACATCATAGCTAGGGACTTGACCGTATTACCGTACACCCATATCATCAGCACATAATTTTTTTCTTAAAAAACTGTATAATTCTACAGTGTGACTTTCATCGTAAAAACTCTGAACATGATAGCCAAACATAGTTCATGTACATCACCAACGTGCTAATTAATGTGCTATATCCAATGACAACGCTCAGGGCCGGCCCTGATATTTTTGTGGCCGGGTGCGGAAAAAAAATGTCCCATTACAAAATAATATTGAAAAATTTAGTGCCATTAATAAATCTCACACTAATAAGTTTAAATACAAAGGAAAAATATCTCTAGATTATTTAAAACAATTTCTTCTAGCAGGCCTGCTGTTCGTGACTTATGACTAATTTGCAACTGGGCTTTATTAATACTTATGAGTCTTATTACCATACTAAATTTTAGAGGCCCCCTACTTTCGGAGGCCCGGTACGGTCGCACCGCCGGCACTGCCTCAGGGCGGCCATGACAACGCTATGGGGACATATATAACCGTACAGCAACGGCAACGGGTTTTCTAAAAAAAATGTTTAAGCGCCAGTAACCAACGACGACAGATAACCGATGATCATAATTATTGGTCTAAGGGGTTGTTTGGATGACGGCGGTTAAACTTTAGCCCCCGTCATATCGGATGTTCGGATATTAATTAGAAAGAGTAACATAAGTTGATTAAAAAACTAACTGCAGAACCCTTAAACTATCGAGACGAAATTACTAAACCTAATTAATCCATCATTAGCACATTGTTACTGTAGCACTACATTGTCAAGTCATAGATTAATTAGGCTTAATAGATTTGTCTCGCAAATTAGCCTAGGGGTTATGTAATTAGTTTTTAATTAACTCGTTTTAACCCTTCTAATTAATATCCGAACATTCGATATAACGGAGACTAAAGTTTAGCACATGATTGCCAAACAGCCCCTAATTATCGCAAAATATAGACCAACAACAAGATCTTAAACTGCAGTTTATGTTGATGTGACTACGGCTAAGGATGGTAAAAATTGGTCTTTCATTCTATCCTCTATCGATCAATTTGCTCGCACTTTGCTCCCACTTTCTAATCTTAGGTGTCACGTAGTTCTTTAGTTTAAAAGTTTATACATCAAATGTTTGGATATTATTTTAGAGTATTAAATATAAATTATTTATAAAACTCATTCATAATCGGTGGATTATTCACGAGACGAATCTAATTAGCCTACTTATGTCGTGATTTGACAATATGATACTACAATAAACATTTGTTAATCATGGATTAATTAAACTTGATAAATTCATCTCGTAAATAATACTCTGATTCTAAATTATTTTTATAATTAGTTGACATTTAATTTTTTAAATTGATATCCAAACATCTTATGTGATACAGACTAAATTTAGTCCACGGAGTTATTAAGTACGAATAATTTTTCTATATTCATGTCTTTGCCCTCGTTGGATTGATGGTACTAACCAAACATGCGACTGACAACTATATCATATTGGACCATATATTTTCATCACTTCTCACTTCTCTTCTTCCTTTAGAAAAAAGTCATTCAGAGCTAACTATGTTTAAAAATCATGCTATGTGAGAGAAAGTTAGGCTTAGTTTGGTTTGGCGATAAAGATGGATAGGATAATCTTATTATGGATTTAGTGATGAGATGATATATTTGAGATGTTTAGTTGGATGGATGAAATGAGACAATTTTTTTGTTTAGTTAGATGTACATATGTTGGATGAGATAAACTTAAATTTAGTAAGACCCACTTGTCCAATATATTTTTTAACAAAAATATAATTATATGAGATCTTATTTTATAGCTTAAATTATAATCAATACAACGATGTAATTAGATCATAAATTAGATAAATAATTTGGGAGTAAAAACTATTTAAATATTTATAAACGAAAAATTAAACGAGTAATAAACAATGAGGAGATGACACGTCATCTCATCCAATACAATATTGGATGAGTTTATCAAAAAAAATTCATTAATCCCTCCATCAACACATTGAAGGAATATTTAACCATCATATCCACCTCTGCCCTCCAACCAAACAACTGATTGGATAAAATGATCCTATCACATCGAGAGATATCCAGTAAACCAAACACATCTTTACTCGTCATAATATTATCCTGGCACAAACAAACTCAACTATGTCATGCTCACTTACCATCTCTTCTAATCTCGTGAACATTACGAATTACCTCACGTCCCATAATGAAATTGGGGAAATGGGGCGGTGACATCCCTACCGTGACAGAGCTAGAGACTAGCAAGCGAAAAGGGCCGTCTCACCCTTCGCGCCATCTACCGCGAAAATGCGCCTCCATTTGCGCGGGAAAGCTCCGGCCTGCCCACAAATGGCGGGAAAGCTAGCTAGCTACGAGGCGCCGAATTGTGCGTTTGACCGGGGACAGCTCGCCCTGCGACCGCATCAAACGCAGGCCGCAGGCGCAGGCGCAGGCGCAGGCCGGCCCTGGCATAAAAAACCAGTCCGATCTTTCACCGGCTGCTCTGCCTCCCCCGGCTCGCCGGTCAAATCGCAAGCTCCAAAGGACCAAAGCCAGCAACGCTCCCAGATTTTTCTTTTCAAGCCGTACGGTCTTCGTCTCCGCACTGATCGTCCTCTCGGCAAAAGAGTCTCTTAACAACGTCAATTTGGTACGAGCAGTCGAGCACCAGTGCAGCAACATAACAAATGTAATCAAGTATGGCAAGTTACTCCATAGGTAAACCGTGGACGCTAGCGTCGCGGCAGCATTTTCTGACCCCCGCTCGCACTGCGTATACGTTAGATAGGTCACGGCTCACGAGCCGGCACTCTGCAGAGGCAGAGCGCGGCAGCGGCAGCGGCAGCGGCATCGGCATCGTGAAATTTTCACCGATGAGATGAGGCGCCCTGTCGCGGCCAACGATACGTAGCTGCGGTGGCAGGCCAAACCACTCGCGCCGACCAGGAGTACTGGGAATTTTAGGTGTGCTTGGCGTGACTTCAATTTCAGCTTCAATTTGGATTCAGCTTTTTAAGAGTTTCTAGCTCTAAAAATTATTCAGGGTAGGAGCTGTGAATGGATTTAAATATCCAAATGTGTAGTTTAGATAATTTACTAGATAAAAATAATTACAGATCTAATCCAAAATCTGATTTTTATAAAGTTTCGGATGATCTATTTGCTTTAGTTTGGTACTTATAGAATTTAAAGTTTAAAAGGTGGTCCAAATTCTAGACTTCAAATATAAAAATCAGTTGTGGTAGAATATAGAAATAAACTGTAATTATAATTAAGAAGTTAAAAAATATTAGCTTCTCCAATTACTATATATTTAGACTATTTAACTACTAGACCGGCTAGCTAAATATTTAGCTGCCAAAAGCTAAAAACAAACAAGCCCAAATTCTAGCTCTAGCTTTAAATCAGATATCATGATTTGTGCTGTGTTTATGGGAGTTAGGAGGAGAAAGGGTAATAAGAGCATCTCTAAGAATCACTTTAAAAATTAATTTTCTATATATTTTTTTGGAACTATTTTTGAGTATACAAATAGTTTAAATATGTTTCTCTCCAATAGAGTTCTTAAAATAAAGTATGTAAGTATGTTTCCTACAAGTAAGGAATACAATGATTAATTTTGAAGATTCTTTATTTTTGGGAATCATTTAAAATATTTATTGGAGAAGATTTTTTAATTCTAATTCCAAAAATTTAGAGAAGATAGCTTCTCTTGTAGTGCTCTAGCATCTCGGCGTGCCGGCGAACCGGGGGGAACCGCCTGCCATGTGCCATGGGAGCGTGCAGGCCGGCCTGGAGACAAACGCCGGAAGAAGAACAACCCTACCACGCCCTCGAGCTTCAAAAAATTCAAAATTCTCGCCAAGCTGTCCAGTCTTTGTTTGCGCATTCTTTATCGGTCTTTTCTGCCTTGTCTCCTGGCTTGTGTTCTTGCATGCCTCGGGCCAAGCTCGGCAGTGCAGACAAGGTAGTATTGTATAGTTTCCCCGTCTTTCGTGAACTGTGGTCGCCTGAACTGCTCGGGCAGAAGAACACTCGGGGAGTCGGGGCCCTCACCGCCCTGAACACGATTTCGTTTTGGAAATTTTTTCCCTCTCTCGCTTCGTCTCCCATCCCGTAGCAAACGCCAGGGAGCAGCATGAGCATCCAATGCGCAGTTCATCTTCTTAGCGAAAAGAAGGCAACCATGGCGACGGCATGGCGCTGGCGCGGGCGCCAATCCGATACCCAAAAAAAAAGAAAAGAAAAACTTGTAGCGATGAGTACGAGACTACGAGCACTACCACGATTAGCGGCGCGTCCGTTCCATCGCTGTAGTAGAAAAAGATCGCGTCGCACTCCGAGCACGTCACGAGAGAGAGGGCCCGAGCCATCCAAATTCCAACGGGGATCTGACACAGCACGCTACACCGTTTTATCTCTCTTCATTTCGTTCGTAATCATAGCCGTCGTCGTGAACGCGACGGTGCAAACTAATCGTGTTCGTTCTATTAATGGGTTTACTTTTCCACATTCAAGCATGCGAACAACCAACCGTTCTGTTCGTTTCTTAGGGCTCGATCGATTAAAGAAATCTTTTGAGAATTTTGAGATCCTTTGGAAATTTCTTGTTTGGGTACAGCTTAAGATTATAATAATCTAACTTACTTTAATAAGTCAAAACAAACATTTTAATTTATTATGCTAGCTTACTATAATTTATAATTTAAATTATAACAATCCGATAAATTAGTATAACTCAACTTTTTTATAAATTAGATTGTTGTAATGTCAAGCTGAAATAAACAGATTCTTAGTTCACTGTATTTGCTAGAAAATTAGCATTTATAGCTCAAACTTTATTTTAGTTTTTCTTTCAGAAGTTAATACCTCACTCTACTTTTACTGTAAATTCTTACATTTATTTTCTATAAACCCTTCAAATATATTTCACATTTTTTTTCAAATTTTTTAAATCAAGAGTTTCCCAAAAAACTTGTTGTGATATACTCCGTCACCACGACCCCACGTCCACCTGTTCCGGAGTAAACTAAAAAAATAAGCTCACTAACCTTTCTGCATGAAAAAAATAAAATTATTATTTTTCTCTTTTCAAATACTACTTTTTTACTAAAACGAATATTATGTCCGGTCTCGTAGCTTCATTAATAATTTCATAAAGTAGATTGTTAAAAAACAATAATATATATAGTTTTTACGTGGATCGGTACATTTTAGGCATAAAAAAGTGCTGTTTTTGTATGCGAAAAGTTCTTAACCTGCAAACGATAAATTCGGCACGCGTCCGCGAGGTTGTAGGCCGTAGCCCGTAGGTCGTGGGTCCCGCCGCGTCGGCCGTGGCGGTTGCCCTGGGCCCACGACGCGACGACCGCGCCGCCGTTACAATTGACGGAGAGAAAGAGAGAGAGACGGGGGGACGTGAGCCGAGCGGGGCCCGCGCGACAGGGACGTGGGCGCCGGCCGTATCGGGAATCTCCGGCGTGGCGCGCGTCAGCCAGAGCCAGGGTCGCGGAGATTCACAGGAATCCGAGAAGGCGCCCTCCCGGCCGGCTCCACCCCCAGGTGGGACGCTGACATGTGGGGACCACCAGGAGGGCGACGGTGTGGGCCACGCGGAGGTTACATGGCAGCAGTTTGCGGTTGCCTGCCTCGCTCTTATCCGCATTTGCCTTGGCATGTCCGGGCGCGGGCATTCTGACACGCCACTTGAAACCTGCTGCTGTTTCGATCAGTAGCTGGTATGGGGTATAACCTGAGTTAAAATCTAATCTTGCAATTCGAATTGAAATTAGGGAAAATATCGCGTGTGCACACCTGGTTCAAACTTGAAATTAAGGGAGCGTCCGTGGTAAATTTTGAAATGCTCCATGCATGAGATTTGGAAAAGGCGACAAAGCCTTCCCGCAATATAGGAAGCTAATGTGGGGTGACGTAAGGGGCACAGTTGGGGAGACGGTGTGACCTACGAGACTTTGCTCGGATCAAAACTAACTTTGATCGTTAGCAAAGCCCTTTGAGACATTTTTAAACCTGTTAGCTTAATCATTTATGTCAACAGAAATAGTTATAAACCGGTCAGAGATGACGTCAAAATTGTGGCCTCCATGTCCCCTTCAATGTAGTAAGTCTGGGCTTGTTCACACAGAAGGTTACTAAATTACCCTTACGAAGTTCATTGTTCATATTGTAATTGTCAATTCAATGTATGGGTAGTTTCATATTACACTATAAATTCCCTCATGTTTATAAAGTTATTATCTAAATTGATGGTTTTAGATAGTGTTCAAGACCTTAGCAAATATTTTGAACCATTCGAGATTCTTAAACACTCAAACATATTGCGTAGTTCTGAATTACGCCAATACACGTGGATATAATTTTAGGAGCATATATAACGGTAATATAGTTTTTACCCTCGTGTGAAATGGGTGTCCGAGTAGAATTAGCTCGATTTAAAGTGTCAAAATTTTGAATCTAATCCATCATCTCATCATTGCAACAAGACACATATGAATTGGTTCACGCGCCGCTTGTTGGCTCAACTCATTCTTATTTTTAACCTCGACTTCCTGTCATGTTATAGCTCTACATCTATATTTGCGTCGTGCCTCGTCCATGTTTGCGCTACTCCTACTCATAGCATCCATTGCATCCTTGACTCTATCTCCATTGTCTAGCCTCATGTCTCGACACTCCACCTCCGTATTTCGGCTAAATTGGCTCTATTACGTGTGACATCAATTTTTAGACTCTAATACATTATTATTAAGACTATCTATCTCATATTGACACCAATAGACCTCTTGCTTTCCAATGTTGTTATTTGTAATAGCACAAAGATAATACAGTTAAACAAATCGAACCGACTCGACTTATGGCTCGACCCAAATTAGAATTAGAGTCGAGCTCGTTCTGTAGCACTTAAAATATCCACTCGCTAACAATTGAGCTAGGCCCGATCCTCGGTCGTTCCCACCCTTACAAATAGTGCGTTACACCGCGCATCATTTTCTCTACGTGACATGTGCCCGACACCACCCACATCACGTCTCGCCGCTTTCCCTCTTTTATCTCCACTCCACACGTACGAACACCTCCCTTTAAAGCACTCACAGCTTTAATGTTCTGTAAAAAAAAATGAACTCACCATGAATCGTCCTGAGAATACGCAATTCACGTGACCGTATGCCGCGATCCATCCTTTACTCGACGTGTCGGGCATTTAATGGTTCAGTAATCTCTCTACTCCAAGTACGGTCGGGACGCTGTGACGGACAGTGCTCGAGCCGCTCGATCGGCGAGCAAATTTCACAGCAGCCCGTGCCATTCGGATCATTGGATGGGTTGTGTTTTCCTCCGCGAAATCGTCGGAGTGGGTGGAATGCGCCTAACCATTTTGCATTGCTTTGCAATCGAATGAAATACACCTTCTCTTTCAGTAGAGAGTTTTGTTTCATCATTTCTTAGGCTAAACAATGTAATTAAAAATAATTATATATTATGAAATATCTCTATTTGATGAAATGATTTGCTCTCAGTGGGCGTTTCATTTCGTTTCATCGGTCTTGAAAACGGGTTAACCACCGTGTCATGATAATAACACTACTTCTTTCTCTTTCATCATTAATTAAATGATATATCAGCAAAAAAATTGACGTGGCATGGTAATTAATACCATTAAACATCTCTAAAATCTTTAATAGCCTAAGTAAAAAATAGCCTAAGTAAAAAAAGAATTGAATTAGCACGGCGCAAAAAATATACGCGCGAAAGTACTCGAAATCCCGTCGCCGGAGCTGAACAGAGCAGAGCAGGGGAGATGCATTTGGATTTGGAGGGGATACGCTTCACGCGCCGTCACTCGAGTACTACTCAACTCGCCACTTGCACGCCGCCCAGAAAAAAAAGAATACGAGTAGTAATTGCTTTCAAGCAGATTATTACTCTAAAAATGGTTTAATGAGGAATTAAATCAATTAATCCAGCTGCTGCTTTTCTCTCTCGTCTCGCTCGCATCCTTTAAAAGGCCTCCCTGCGGCGAGGCAGAGGAGCATTTTGACCCACCCATCCGCGCCGGTTACGATTTCTCCGCCGTCCATCGCCGTTGCCCGCCCCCCACCCCCCCCCCCCCCTCTCTCTTTCCCGGCCTTTCTCGATACGCAACGCCTCGCCTGCTTCGGCGATAAGCAAGCACACAGTTCGTCTCGCCGCCGCTTGCGTCGTTGTCCTCCTCCTCCTCCTCCTACTCCTGCACCGTCGTCTCCAGCTTTGCGCGGTGGAGCAGGAAGCAGTTGGGAGAGTTGGAGGCAATGGCGATGGAGTGGTCGGACGGCGGCGAGGAGTTCTGGCTGCCGGATGAGTTCTTGGATGACGACTTCTTCTCGGAGGAGGAGAAGGCGGCGGTGGCCGCGAGGAGCGAGAGCGAGGAAGAGGATTGCTTGACTGGACTCTCACGCCGCCTCGCGGGGCTTCTGGGCGACGACGTCGAGCAAGGGCCTCCTTCCAAGGTATTACGGTTTCTTGGTCCTTTTTTCCATGGCTCTGGTCTGTTTTTGTTGTAGTTTCTGAGTGGCTTTTGGCTACAGGCGGAGGTGACGGTTGGTTCGCCGCAGTCGACGCTGTGCGGTCTACCCAAGTCGGGCCAGGAAACCCCGAACGGCGGAGCGTCTCGTGTGAACTCGCCGCCGTCGTCGCCGTTGGAGCAGAAACCGGCCGACCCGTGGGACATCCTTTACGAGGCAGCCAGCCAGATGGCCCGCATGCCGGTGGCCAACAGCATACCAGTGCCGACCAATTCCTACGGCTTCCCCTCCCACGGTGGCGTTGCTGCACCGGTGCGCAAGCCATCGCCGCCGCCTCCCGTGGCACCGCCGTCCGTGAACGTCCCAGCCTTCGGGTACTACCGTCCACTCGCCCACTTGCTCACGCAGCGCCAGATTCAAGCCGCTCAGGTGCGTTGTTCTTGGCAAATTTTTTTCGTCCGCATCATTTCCTTTTGTTTTGCCATCGTGTGTTGACATTTTTTCGTGTCCGCTTTCAGTTTCATCTCCTCAAACAGCAGCAGTTGCTGAAGCTGCAGAGGAATCGGCATCTGGCCGCGGCCGCCGCTTGGGGCGCGCGGCACACCGCGGCAGCGAAAGGCACTTGCTGCGCACCCAAAGTCACCGCGCCTCTCGATATGAGCCCGGCGGCGTGGCCCCCATTGCAGAAGCCGCAGCACGCGGCGGCGCCTCCCGCCGCCGCCGCCGGTATGCGCGCAGTGTTTCTCACACCGCCCGGCGCTAAGCGCGAGCGCAACGGCACCGGTGTCTTCCTCCCTCGCCCGGCCTGCGCCGCAGCAGAGCCGAAGAAAAAGACAGGTGTGCCCCTCTTAACGCCGTTTTGGCCGTTTCCTCGCCGCGGATTCCTCCGAAGACGAAGTCGTGTTCTTGATCTAAATATCTACCCCTTTGTTGTTTTCCGCGCGACTTGCAGGCTGCTCGACTGTTCTTGTCCCCGCCCGCGTCGTTCAAGCCCTGAACCTCAACCTTGACGACCTCGGCGGCCAGCCTCGCTATCCCGGCGGCTTCGTTCTCGACCACGGTAACCTTCCCCACTCGCAAAAATTCTCTATTTTTCTCTAACCAGCGTGGCACGCAAAGCTTATCTGAATCCTTTGGTACGCAGATGCCTTGATTAATCGAAGCAACGCCATGTTAGCGAGCCAGAAGAGAAGAGCCGCTGCCCCCGCGCCGTCGCCGGCGCCGGCGCTCTGTCACAGTACGTGAGCTTAGCGTCGTTGCCACGGAGAATGATTTGCGCCGTCGCCGTTGCGTTCATTTTAATCTTATTATTAATTAGAATTAGTAATAGTACTTGGTCTATTAGGTCAGTGGTATTAGCCAAAGGTAGATTCAGTAGTAGCATCAGTGTTAGGTTTGTTTGTTCGATTGGCGATATAATTGGTTTTTTGTGTGGACGGAAAGCGGACGAAACAAAGATCGAGGACCGACGAACGGAGGAGAAATCCATGTCTCGCTTTGGTTGTTTGGCAGAGTGGTTTTGGAAGGGAATAAAAATAATTTGTCCTGAGACGGAGAGAGAACTGTTAGCGGCTTGCAGCTGCAAGCAAGCATAGCAACCAGTGACATGAAGATACATTCAATGTGGTCTATGGATGGGTTATTTTGGAGAAGCAATTCTGCGTCTATCCATGGCTTGGTTCTGCTTTGCTTTGCTTTGCAATGGGTGCTTGCTAAGAAGTAAAGGTCTCTCCCAACTTTTTTTTGCAGTCTTTTTTACTTGCAAAAGAAGCTTGCCGTGGGATCCATATGAATAAGAGCGTTCCTGATGAAAAGGAACTAAGGATTTATGGGCATTTTTCTTCTAGTGGTAGCTATTAGTTTAATGTTAAGATCGTCCTAACCTTGTGGTTTAGGCACACCAATAAGATTCTTGTTAAGAGTGCAGTAGTCGTCCGTTCCTTGCTCCAGCGAAGGTTGGCTGGGTGTTTATTAAGCTGTTGTACCTGTACCATCATCTTGCCTTAATATAATATGAGTGATGGTGATATTTTATTGTCTAATGCTACGGTGTCATGCTCCGAATCATCAGGACTAAATAACCGCTGTTGCTGCCTGCTACTCTTCGTTGTTTCGTGATCGTGTGTTCAGGTACTGGGCAGTGGGCAGTGGTAGTACACTAGAACACAATAGGGATGAACAGTTTGTACGGGTTGCTTAACCGCCTAGGAATCTGGCTGGGACTGTGGGTCACATGCATCTGGTTGCATTTGCATTTTGCATCCCGCCTAGTAGTCCACAGGCTCGCTCTCCGAGGAAACGGCGCATCTCTGCGCCTCCTCGGCTCCGCTGGCCGGCTCGCATGATCCAGCGCGTGCATAGCTGGAAACGGGTGGCTCAGGCGCTGGACCAACAGCGTCCGTCCGTCCCAGCTATCTGCCGTTTTAATGGCCTCTGTGACGTATTCGGACTTTGGCGGGTGAAAGAGAAACCCCTCTGCTGGCGATGGCGCCATAAAAGCATTTTTGTATTTGCATGGATCTCCTTGCATCCAGATTCATGTCCCATTTAGGAATCTATATTTTCAATTGATTATTATCATAAAATACTTAAATATGTATTTTTATACAGTTTCATTTTATCGGAGCCATTGCAAGCTAAATTTACAAATAGTTTCCAATTATAAACTGAACTAGAGTAATAATGAAACGCCTTATGTTCAGAGGTGGTGTCTGACCAGTCAAAGCTGTGGTTTCTTTTCCGTTTCCATCTGTGCGTCGCTTGCATGGCGCGCACATCCATCGATCGCCGCAAAAAGGCGTGTTTCCGAGAGAAAGCGAGCGTCCTTACCTCCTCGGGTTCCGCCGGCCCCATCCCGAAAGGTAGACCCCCCCTCCCCTCGGGCCGTGTTACGATGATCTCCTCCCTTTCCCCGCTTGGGTAAACCACACCACACGTTACCCAGTTTCACCGGTCGCGCGGGCGCGGGCGCGGGTGCGGCGGCCGGCGGGTTTACGCCCGCGCGGCCTGGGTGGCAAGCACGATGGCGTCGTGATCGGTGGAAAGACAGTCGCGCGCAAGGCGGATCACCTGATGAGGGTGAGCTGGTCGATCGGGGTGGGGGGCAACCGGCGCCCATGTGCCTCTCACGTTGGGGCCGAGCCGAGACGAGACGAGACGAGGGGAGACGCTGGTGTCCATGCGAGTGAATGACGAGCGGTGGCCACCACCACCACCACCACGGCACCACCGGCACCGGCTACTACTACTACAACTAACAACTTGCCAATTGCCATGCTCGTTGCGTGGAATAGGAGCAAATGGCCATACTGGGTTGGCAAGCTAATAGCCTTAGGGATGGATTCGGATCGGATACGGATGGAAACGAATCCGGATAGCGCTTGTTGGTGTAAAAGTTACACCAACAGGTTCTTAGTAGTTAAGAACAAACAAACAAGAGGTTTGTTTTTTTAGGACAAACTTGAGCCTCCGTAAGGATAACAACTCAAGAGGTCCGAATGTATGTGTTTGAACCACTGGTTCTGGATCCTTCTTACAAGGTACAAAGGGGGGTATTTATAGGGAGAAAAGCTAAAGGAATAGACCTATTTACCCTTATATTACAAATGACGCTCAGTATTATAAACGAGGTTATACGTGGTAAAGTGCTGCAGGGTAGATGGATAAGCAGGGCATCCAATCAGTCACGTCGTCCTGCTTCGAAGCTTCCTTTCTCCTTTCGAAGGGTCCTCCGTAACTTCGCATCGTGGCACCCTTCGACCATGCTGACGTATCTTCGAGCATTAGTCGACCATCTTCGGGGCTTCCTTAGAGCCTTCGGAGGGTCAACCTTTAAGTCGCGGAAATGAAGTAATTTCCCCCAACAGCGCTATTTACCACATTTTAATTCGAATACGAATACGGATTCGGATGTTCTCGAATACGAATACAAAACGGATGTTTCGAATACGAATATGTATTCGGATGTTTACTCGGTTTAACTCCAAATGTTCGTTGTTTCACAAAATTTTTAAAAATCCAAAGGGTACAATATACCAAATTAGAATAATAATTAATAAGAAACAATGATACACAATAAACCATGCACAAAATAAATTTGTAAACAACACTAGCTAAAATTAATCATACGCAACAACCAATAAGAACTACATAAAGTCTTGAACCGAAATTCATCATACATTTCAACCAACAAGAACACACAAATTGAGTCCAGGTGCGCAAATGCAGAAAAAACAGGCGGCAATTTGGAAAGAATTGGCTGAATTTTATTGTTTTTAAAAATTAAACATTTTCAAAAATTTATTAACATCCTATATGATAAATTTCTCAAAACATTTTCAAAATTTTATCATGGTATCTAAGTATAATATTATAATACTATGACAAGTATCATATTTTTCAGACTTTATTTGATTTTTTATAATTAAAAAACTCTTAAGCTCCACATTACTCATGAAGTGTTGTAACATAATTTTTTTGACATTTCTTTAAATTTAGTGGATAACAACTAAAAATGGACACAAAATAATGAATGTGATTTTTCTATAAATTTTAGTGCATTATTTTAGGTACTTGCAGTTCAAATTTCACATATTCCAATTTAAATACTAGAAACGCAATTAATGAGTTAAAATAGCAAATAGATCTAGAAAAATACAAAACAATTATATGGTATGAGATATATTGTATTTTAATTATATAAAAAAATCAAGTTAAAACAAACATTTAACCATCAATTTACTTTAAACCATAATCTATTCCTTCTCAAAAGTCTATTTCATCTTAAGAGAATCTCAGATTTCTTAACATCCTATATGATAAAATTTTCGAAACATTTTAAAAATTTTATCATGATATCTATGTATAATATTATAACATTGTGACAAGTCTCGTATTTTTCAGACTTTATTTGATTTTTTTATAATTAAAAAACCCTTAAGCTCCACATTACTAATAAAGTGTCGTAACATAAATTTTTTAACATTTCTTTAAATTTACTGGATAACAACTAAAAATGGACACAAAAAAGTGAATGTGATTTTTCTATAAATTTTAGTGCATTATTTTAGGTACTTGCAGTTCAAATTTCACATATTCCAATTTAAAAACTAGAAACACAATTAATGAGTTAAAAATAGCAAATGGATCTAGAAAAATACAAACAATTTATATGGTATGAGATATGTTGTATTTTGATTATATAAAAAAATTAAAGTTCAAACAAATATTTAACCATAAATTTACTTTAAACCATAACCTATTCCTTCTCAAAACTCTATTTCCTCTTGAGAAAATCTCAGATTTCTTAACATTCTATATGATAAAATTCTCGAAACATTTTCAAATTTTTATCATGGTATCTACGTATAATATTATAACACTGTGATAAGTCTCGTATTTTTCAGACTTTATTTGATTTTTTTATAATTAAAAAACCCTTAAGCTCCACATTACCGATGAAGTGTCGTAACATAAATTTTTTAATATTTCTTTAAATTTAGTGGATAAGAAATAAAAATGGATACAAAATAGTGAATGTGATTTTTAGATAAATTTTAGTGCATTATTTTAGGTACTTGCAGTTTAAATTTCACATATTCCAATTTAAATACTAGAAACACAATTAATGAGTTAAAAATAGCAAATGGATCTGGAAAAATACAAAAAAATTATATGGTATGAGATATTTTGTATTTTGATTATATAAAAAAATTCAAGTTCAAACAAATATTTAACCATAAATTTACTTTAAACCATAACCTATTCCTTCATAAACTCTATTTCCTCTTGAGAAAATCTCAGATTTCTTAACATTCTATATGATAAAATTCTCGAAACATTTTCAAATTTTTATCATGGTATCTACGTATAATATTATAACACTGTGATAAGTCTCGTATTTTTTAGACTTTATTTGATTTTTTATAATTAAAAAACCCTTAAGCTCCACATTACAGATGAATTGTAGTAACATAAATTTTTTAACATTTATTTAAATTTAGTGGATAAGAACTAAAAATGGACACAAAATAGTTAATGTGATTTTTCGATAAATTTTAGTGCATTATTTTAGGTACTTGCAGTTCAAATTTCACATATTCCAATTTAAATACTAGAAAAACAATTAATTAGTTAAAAATAGCAAATGGATCTGGAAAAATACAAAAAATTTATATGGTATGAGATATTTTGTATTTTGATTATATAAAAAAATTCAAGTTCAAACAAATATTTAACCATAAATTTACTTTAAACCATAACCTATTCCTTCTCAAAACTCTATTTCCTCTTGAGAAAATCTCAGATTTCTTAACATTCTATATGATAAAATTCTCGAAACATTTTCAAATTTTTATCATGGTATCTACGTATAATATTATAACACTGTGATAAGTCTCGTATTTTTCAGACTTTATTTGATTTTTTTATAATTAAAAAACCCTTAAGCTCCACATTACCGATGAAGTGTCGTAACATAAATTTTTTAATATTTCTTTAAATTTAGTGGATAAGAAATAAAAATGGATACAAAATAGTGAATGTGATTTTTAGATAAATTTTAGTGCATTATTTTAGGTACTTGCAGTTTAAATTTCACATATTCCAATTTAAATACTAGAAACACAATTAATGAGTTAAAAATAGCAAATGGATCTGGAAAAATACAAAAAAAATTATATGGTATGAGATATTTTGTATTTTGATTATATAAAAAAATTCAAGTTCAAACAAATATTTAACCATAAATTTACTTTAAACCATAACCTATTCCTTCTCAAAACTCTATTTCCTCTTGAGAAAATCTCAGATTTCTTAACATTCTATATGATAAAATTCTCGAAACATTTTCAAATTTTTATCATGGTATCTACGTATAATATTATAACACTGTGATAAGTCTCGTATTTTTCAGACTTTATTTGATTTTTTTATAATTAAAAAACCCTTAAGCTCCACATTACCGATGAAGTGTCGTAACATAAATTTTTTAATATTTCTTTAAATTTAGTGGATAAGAAATAAAAATGGATACAAAATAGTGAATGTGATTTTTAGATAAATTTTAGTGCATTATTTTAGGTACTTGCAGTTTAAATTTCACATATTCCAATTTAAATACTAGAAACACAATTAATGAGTTAAAAATAGCAAATGGATCTGGAAAAATACAAAAAAATTATATGGTATGAGATAGTTTGTATTTTGATTATATAAAAAAATTCAAGTTCAAACAAATATTTAACCATAAATTTATTTTAAATTATAACCTATTCCTTCTCAAAACTCTATTTCCTCTTAAGAGAATCTGAGATTTCTTAACATTCTATATGATAAATTTCTCGAAACATTTTAAAAATTTTATCATGGTATCTACGTATAATATTATAACACTGTGATAATTCTCGTATTTTTCCGACTTTATTTGTTTTTTTATAATTAAAAAACCCTTAAGCTCAACATTACCGATGAAGTGTCGTAACATAATTTTTTTTAATATTTCTTTAAATTTAATGGATAAGAACTAAAAATGGACACAAAATAGTGAATGCAATTTTTCTATAAATTTTAGTGCATTATTTTAGGTACTTGTATTTCAAATTTCACATATTTCAATTTAAATCCTAGAAACACAATTAATGAGTTAAAAATAGCAAATGTATCTAAAAAATACAAAAAAATATATGAAATTATATATGTTGCATTTTGATTATAAAAAAATTAAAGTTCAAACAAATATTTAACCATCAATTTATTTTAAACCATAACTTATTAATATTCACTAACTTAAGTATTCCATAATTATATAAACAATAAAAAACCATTAATATAGTTATAATATATTATCTTGAGTCTAAGTTTAATCTGTGTGAAATCTTAAAACGAATACGGATGTATCCATTTCCATATCCACATTCAGTAGAATTCGGATATCCATTTTCATATCCACATTTGTAAAACGAATTCGGATATTTCCGAATGTCATCCATATTTAATTCGGATACGAATACGGATATCCATATTTACAGTAATTCGAATACGAATACGGATAATTCGGATATTCTGACATCCATATCCATCCCTAAATAGCCTAGTGGCGTCCTGGGACCACTCTGCATATAATCCGTTTTAATCAGCTTCCATTCATTGGATAACAGATGCTGCTGTCTCCGGTCCTGTCTTTATTAGCTCAAGAAATACTCCCGGCATCGATCACCACCACCGATACTTTATCGGAAATGAACAGCACTCTCCTGATGAGTGTACTTCCATGCTACTGCTGATGCCTGTCCGGTGTAATGTATACGTATCCTTTGCAATCTTTCTGTACGTATATGAATCGTGCTCTGTACAAATGTAGTATATATATAGTATATAGTATAGTGCCCCGTATCGTGGACGTATAGCTAGTTGTGGCTTTATTGAGCATGGCCAGATGATATGATGGTGGGCGTTCATTATTAGGCGATTTGCTGTCCATCTAAGGTCACATGTGGTTGGGACAACCATCGAATTCTTAAATCGAAGGCGATGTTTCTGTCATCTGTAGATGGGGGGTGTGGAGTGCTTAGCCTGCATTCTTTGGTCTCAACTGTCTCTAGATCATAGATTCTATGAACACTTAAACAAATTGTAGGATGGTACTACCACACCACTGGGGCTAACCAAATTCTGCAGCAAGGTTTGCCACTGATTGTGCCGAGAGTTGATGCATGAACTTGTCTGATTGCCTCAGCACGCACTACCGACTACCCGACCGGCCGACGTTTTTCTGCTGAAAAACTAGCGTTGGTCGTGTTGCTGACAATGACAAGTACCTGAGACAATGCAATGTTTCAATTAGGATGATTTCCATAAAATTAAATCATCGCATTAAATCAGTAGTCCATAGACGGAGATATAAAGGTGTCTAACATTTGGATTAATAAACAAAGATCACAAGGTCACAACCACCTTGGGATCATTGATCGCTTCGAGTCTTCAGACTTTCCATATTCTGTAGTACGCAGATAGACTTGTAATTAATCCTTAAAATTAATTTGTCGGTAACAAGTTATCCAGTGGAATCATGCACTATTGCTCCGATCAATCCAACTTGTTGACAACTCTCCATGTTGGAGCTGGTAAGTGATGGCTGGCTCACGGCGGCAGCCGGATCGAAGGAGAAAAGAGAATGTCCCTGGATCTGGGCATGATGACAGTTCACCGCTCGCGCGCGCCGGCAGCGGATAGCTGTTGCTAGCTCTAGCTGTTGGACCAGCGATTGGAGTAGCCGGACTTGTATTTTTTCCCACCGGTGTGAGCTGCGCAGGGGACCGAGATATGGCCAGTGGTGTCCGCAGGAGAGAACAGCTTACAGCTAGAGTCTAGTAAGACAAGCAGTTAATTATCTCTGGCGCATCTCCGCTTTAGGGGTGACTGGTGAGGACCCTACTGGCCCATCCTTTCCTATTGCCTTGGTGACAAAACACCTACTCCCTCCGGTACACAAAAACAAGTCGTTTTGGACATGATTTCACATACCAAGGAGCAATTAATTAGTGTTTACTTTCCATGTTTGCCTCTATTAAATATAGTATGCTATAACTCTAAGCCCCTAGACCATAAATGCAGCTAAGAGACAATGCGTATGGAGAATTGTGTAGAGATGAGCTCTTCGCGAAGAACTCGCCCTAAAAACCTGTCAAGAGACCACCTATTAAATAGAGTTGTACACGCTCTAAAGGGTGTTTGGTTTCACCTTGCTAAACTTTAGGGACTAAAGCTTAGTTTCTAAATTGCCAAAATGGTGACTAAAAGGGACTAAACTTTAGTCCCTAAAGTTTAGTCATTTAGTCCTCACGAGATTGCTAAAAGGGACTAAAACAGACTTTTGATATAGTTTGCCTCTCATTAATGCTTCTCAGGATGAGAAAAAACTATTTGTGGATATTTATTAAGAGTAGTTTGGTCATTTTTCACCTACTTTAATAACCTTTAGTTCCAAGAACCAAACATGTAGGGACTAAAATTTAGTCAAGTGAATAAAAAGAGACTAAAGTTTAGTTTAGTCCCTAAAGAAACCAACCATGACCTTAATAACAAGGATGCGTTTTGATAGTGTTCGAGCTCGAACTTCTTTATCCTGTAGAGTTGAATCCTGTAGAGTTGAAGTCAAACCAAACATTTTTTTTCTAAGGAGTGGATCCCACTGAGAGTACTCTAGAAAAATGAACTAAAGTGGTAGAGCAGAGTCTAAGCAATTTTAAATGTTTCATTCCAATTTTAGTATGAATTTCAGAATCTGGATCTCTACCAAGCAGGCCCTATGACTAGTTGAATGCTCGTGAGTCATAATGAAAAATGCAATATTAAAAGAATATTATATAAACAGAGATGAACGGAGTTAAAGTTAGAGAGTTTTGGTTTGCTATGAAAAGAAGTCGTGGTGGTGACAGACTCACCGTCACAATTTCTTTTAAAGTAGTATAAATTATCACTCCTTCATTTTCCCTTCATACTCCCTGCGGTTTTCAAAAGGAAACCATTTTAGACTTATATCAAAAATTGCGTAAAAAACATTTTATATTTTATTGTGCATTTTGGACGTGTATATCTTTAAAGTAGTACTACTTTTTTCTCGTTTCCTGTACTATTTTTACTTATGCATTGTATTTAATAGGGATAAATAAGAAAAGTACACATAAATTAATCATTTTTTGATATTTGAAATCATGTCCAAAACGACTTTACATGATATGGGCGTCGTATCATGACTAAAAAATCATAATCTCTTTAGTTTCGTAGTTTTAGAAATAATTTTAGATGATAATAAGTGATTAATTAATGTGTACTTTCAATGTTCGATCTTCTTAAATACTATACGGGAATAAAAACACCACAATATACGAGGATGAAGTAATACTATTACGTGGTAAAAATATCCAAAATACACAATAAAATACAAAATGGCTTGTTTCAGTTTACTCTTGATACAAATCTAAAATAATCTAACTGTGAGAAATCGGCTGGAGTAATTTTTATCATCGATGGGCACAAAACATAAACATATCATTTTGTTTTTTCGGTTTTAGCCCGTGATTGCTTTATTTTTTATCAAGACACTTTTAACATAACACGACAGATATCGGGTGTAGGAGGAACAAGAGATTGCAGGACCCACCGTATTTTTTTTACTTCCTCTTCCTCTGATGATCGGACTGCCACAAAGGTGGCACGTAAGGGAAAAAGTTAAAACAACCCCGGTTTTAAAATTTAGTGTTGATTTTTTAGTCTTTTTTAAAAAGTTTAAGTACGTAAAATGAACTTACATATCTTACTACCGTCTCTTTGCTTTGCTTGGACTCGTAACTCGTCCTTATTACTGCCTAACGGGTTAGTGCCTATGAGTTTTCCGCCTTTTTTTTACCCATGGTCGGAACTCGGAACTCGGAGGAAAGACGGCGACGTGTGTAACAACAGGATGATACTTTTAGTTCGTGGACAGTGTCACAGTGATCACTATGGCAGTATAGTAACAGTGTCCTAGCAGGACCTCGCTATGGCCTATGTGTATGTGCAAGAAGGGTTTGTTTTATCAACTGCCAGGCCTTTTCTTCATGTTGGAACTCGGTGTTTGACACCACTGCCAGACTGGTCCAGCGGCACGGCTGCATGCGAACAGGTGTAACCGTGGTGGCCCACCTGTCGGCCAGTGTGAAATCAAGCCTGCCCAACGCCAGAAAAGTCTTCTCCGTCTTCTTCTTCTTGTTGGATTTGCTGTTTCGGAACACGACGATCGAGCCGCGCCGACATTAAGACCACGGCCGCCGGGGCCGCCCCGGCGTTGCAGCGGTGTAACTTCTGCACTAACAAACGTACTGTCTGCGGAGTACAGTCTACAGGCTGCACAGTGCCAGACAGAAGCTGGGCAAGCTGCCGTCGACGGACGCTGCAAGCAAGCTGGCTCACCCGGCAGCTGTAATCGAACGATGGATGGATGGATACACCATGGGACGGATCACGGAGGGCAATGGCTCTCGATCGATTAAGAAATCGCGCACGAACGGGGCAGGACACGCGCCCAGCATGTCTTGCCTCGGGCGATAGCGCGGCCGGGTTCGGGGAATGGATTGAGACGAGGACGAGGGAGGGTGTCGCCGGTCGCGTCTGCTTCACGCCTCGGTTACCTCGATGGATCGATCGAGGAGGGGGAATGCACATGATTGGCACGTAGCGTGGGTGCATGGCTTGCTGCGTTGTTGATTGCTGCGCGCGTGCGTACACTCTATCCAGGTGGCGAGCGTCGTGCCATCACGCGTAATGCGTTCGTGTTGCACGTCGGCGTGCACGGTGCAGTAAAATGCAAGGGGGTTCGGTGCGTTGCATGTATAACAGAGTCCAGTTGTCTTGAGGGCTACAAGCCCGGGCCTGATAGAAACAGGGCGCTCTGAAAAGCCTTTAAGCACGGATCCCGTTTTTAGGGTCTCCCGTAAAGTCTGGTTTGTTTCTCCACACATATATATGGCACGGTCGTGCTGAACATGGTACGAGCGGCCCCACAAATGACAGCCCTTGGAGTGGGCGGAACCGCGTACGCGTCGCAGCCCGCTTGCCCCCTGTCACTCTGACTCTGTCAGGTCATGCTATCGCACTCGCCACGGCACGCCACGCCACGCCGCGGCTTGCCGTGTATAGTGCGCACCCTTCTGCCTCGATCCTGGCGACCTGGCGAAATGCTCGATCCACCACGTTGGGCGGCGGCTTGGACTACGTACATGACAGGCCGACGCGAGGCCTGACAAAGTAAAACCGCGGCGCTCGCGCCGCGCGCCCGACGGCGAGCCGAGCGAGAGAGTTGGAGAAGCCGGCGACGTTTACAGCCGCACCAACGGATCGATCTGTACCGCGAGGGATGAAAGTATGCCACCGTGCGTCGCCGACGGCCACGCAAAGGCGCAGAGCCCGGAACGGTTGAAAATGCCGGCCCGTGTCGTGTGGCCCATGCGAAGAAGCCCTAAAAGATAAATGTAAAGCTTTTAGGGCTTCGAAGGCTAAGGACTTCCCAAGACATTTTGGAGGCTCTATGCGGATGCAAAGGTTTTTAAAGGGCTACCTCACCGCCTTTGGAAGCATTCTAATTTGGAGTGCGGCCACCAAATCTTCCACAAGATATTTGCTCTTTGAGGATGTTCGCACGAAAGTTTACTAAGTTACCCTATAGGGCATTTTGTATAGAGTCATAAATATCCGGTTGTAAATAGGGGTAATTTAATATTATCCTATTATATTTTACCTGTCAAATACTAGTTCTTTCTATAATTAATATTTTACATTGAACGTAAGATTATTATTATTTTGGAAGCCTAAATCATAGCAAAATCATTTCATAACTTAGCAACACTTCGTGACTAAACAAACCTGTTAGCGTAAATTCTATTACACCAACAACTACTATCGATAGATGTAAATTAAGATAATTCATCGACAATGTCACTAAGAGTGCTCCAAAAGTACTCTTGGGTTCCCATCCCATTGGCTCTCTCGATGCCGGGTGACACTGTCCATGTTGATTTGTGGTCTAAATTCTATATATAAAGAAAATGACAATGTTTCTATAGCAAAGGAGAGGCCGTAAATACACCATTATAAATACACCCTATAAGCCGCATAGATAAGATAGAAGAAAATCTCATGCGTTCTGTAAAATCTCTCCAATATAGTGAAGTTCTGTCGTGGCCGGCGCCCGTGGTTTTTACCCTTCATTTTGGAGGGATTTTCCACATTAAATTTGTGTCTTTGTTCGATATTTTGATCTATGATTTTGCACCGTTATTTCTAACAGTCCACCCCCTCTAGTTTCCTTCAGCCAGGTGAGGCCTACATCCATTCCGTCATGAAGGCTCAACAGGTTATCATGCAGTGCTTGGGACTTTGGGAGTCACCGAGGATGACGATGCGGTAGGCAATGACAACCTCCTTCACTATCTAGAGCTTTTCAAGAGTCGAGCCACATTCACCCTCACCACACGGGTAGGAGGGACACAACGAGATTGTGGAGATGAGGCCCATCTTCATGTTAGTATTATTGGCACCATGCGTGGTTCGAACGTTATCGTCTATTGCACATTATCTTCCATAACTAGGAGACAATATGGAGATGACATCAGACAAGAGGTGGGCGGCGATGATGTCCAAAAGTCGAGTGACGATGACAGTTGTTAAGTGTGGGTGACAGATGATAGCATCTGGGAATGGAAGGCTAGTAACAACGGTGCGATTGGGAGCTTGGGCTATGGCGGCTATGGTTGTGATCCTCGTGTTGAAAAAATAGATTATATACTCAAGATCTTAGCGGGTAGACAGACAAAGCGGGCGCAGGTAATAACTATCTATGCACGTGCATGTTTACCCGTCGTCGGGTAGAGAATTTGACCAACTACCGTACTCAATATTTATATCCCTAATTAATCACGTATATTAAGGATATGCACTTTGAAGGTAAATTTAGTATAAAATTATTATATTTGAGATAAATTTTAAACCTTAAAATTTATTATATTCTGCACGAATGGAGTAATATTCTTGCTCAAACGCATTGAACAGAGTTCATTAATCATTACTGAGTTATCGACCTTGTCAACAAACCAAGATGTGTTAAGGGAAAATTAGTCGCACGTCATTGTAATTATCAGAAATCGCCTATATGCCACTGTCAGTGACTGTGGCGGTCCCCATCTGTCAGTGACACACCAATGGTATATTGGCAAACTGTAAAAATTGTAATGGCACAGAAAAAATTAACCCATGTGTTAAACGGCGCCCCCCCCCAAAAAACTGACCTTAGCCACGCCATCGTGAAGATAACATGTTACTCATTCTTGCGAGAAGTGCAAGATTCTAAGTATCATTTATAACTAGGGGCGAAGCCAGGATAATTTGTCACTGGGGTCGGCTAAAATTTATGATACTAACTTAGGTTGAAGAAATATAATACCATGCATTTTCGCTGGGGTCTTAGCTGGTAAAAAACATAGGTACAATACGCTACAACGAAGTCATCGGGCTCAGCTGACCCCGACGCTATAACGTGGATTCGCCCCTGTTTATAACCCAGCAAGGAAGCAACAAAGCAATACTAACAACTCGATCTTGATTGTTTAATAATCACTTGATCGCCCCGGCCCATTGGGTAGCATATGCAATTATGCATGTTGCCCAACTAGCAGATCATGAATTCAACTATCAAGTGAAGCAAGCTTTAAAGTCATCAACTGCATCGTGGATGTTAACAAGCAGCCCGTCACTTTCGTGCCAAGCAATTACTTAGGCCCTGTTTGGAACCTCTAGAGCTAATTGTTAGCTGCTAAAATTAGCTATAGAGGTTCCAAACAGGGCAGCTAATAGCTTAGCTAATTATTAGCCAATCCCCCAGATAACAATAATCCCATTAGCTGGTCCAACCCAGCTAATCCCAGCTAATTGTTGGCTATTGTCCATTCTACCCCTGTCCTCTCTCCTCCCTCCCTCTCCTCCACGTTACAGAAAGCACTTCTCGCATTCGATCCATCGCACGCCGCCCTCCCGTCTATCCCAGTCGCGTCGCCGCCCTCCACAATCGGCCAGCGCACGGCCGTCCAACACCGAATTGCACTGCCGCCCTGTTTCTAATCGTGTCGCCCTGCTTCAAATCACGTCGCCGCCGCCCAGCTTCAACTCGCAGCACCTGGCAATGGATTTCTTCGGGGATGAGGAGGAGTACAGCACGAATGTACTGGCTATCATTCAAAGAAATCATGAATTTGTTCCAGGGGCACTATGGTCAATTAGCTCTAGCAACCAAAGAATTAGCTAGGGGTTCCAAACAGCCTCCAGCTAATAATTAGCTAGCTAATAATTAGTTGGCCCAATCCAGCTAATAGATTATTAGCTAGCTAACAATTAGCTCTATAGGTTCCAAACAGAGCCTTAAGGACCACTGTAAAATAAAAACAACAAATTACACAAAGAAAACCAAGACATGTCTGCACAGTTGTCCTCTAGACAATACGTTTTTTTTTGACAAAGAAAGAATTGTTTCACGATTAACTACTAATTTGTTTTGTGGTACATATTTTTTTTGTGAACTGATGCATCTCTTTTCCATGGGATTAATTTGAGAGTAAAGAGCATTGCCTGTAAATATAATCTGAAAGCCATTTGACTGAAACGATTGTGGAGAAGCTACTTTGAGTTGTGAGCTGTGAAAAAAGTCAATTTATGAACTTTTGTATAGTTATATGAAATTTGAAATATCAATTTATAAAATTTTGTATGTTATATAAAATTTGAAATGTCAATTTATGAAGGTATGTATGGTTGTATTAAATTTTAAATGTCAATTTATGAAATTTTGTATGGTTGTATGAAATTTAAAATGTTAATTTATGAAATTTTGTATGCTTGCATGAAATTTGAAATGACATATGTAAATATTAGCATTATCAAAGATTAAAAAAGCAGAAGCCAGAAGCCAAAAAGCAGGTCCGGAGAAACTTTCACAATTTCATTACGCCAAAAGCTGATTTTACTAAAAACTGCTGGCTTGGCATAAACCATTTGGTTGGCTTTTAGCTTCCAGGAAACAAAAGCTGCTCCCAAAAGTCAAACCAAAGGGGCCCTCAGTATCATACTTATCTATCTCAAGAAAGTTAGTATGATATTCTTACATATGTCCTAAATTTATATGTACAAACCTAAAATTTTTGGAACAAAGCGAGTACTACATTACCACTATAAATGTAGCTTTGTTTGAAAAGCTATCCATTTTGGTTTGAAAATTTCACACCTCTGAGATTGTGCTAAGCCATAATAGGAACAACTCACAACTCCATCCTTTTGCTTCCAAATCTCTTACTTTGGAGGTGTTTGAGACTACTCCACTCTATATTTTTTTAGCTCTGCTTTTCAAACTCTTCAAATGGCTAGCCAAAAAGAACTAGCTCCAGATTTCCAGATCCATGTTTTTTGTGGAGCGCCTCTTGAGGTGCTCTACAAATTGATTGTATGAACATGGTCGTGGAGTTCAATACTATTTATCAACCTGGCATTGTAAAACGTACCCATTCAATTATTTTTTTTCATCTATCGTAGCAATATGTAAGGGAACGACATTACGACGACGGTGAATCTAGGCGTGGTGACGCCGAGGTTGGGAGAGGGCGGCTAGAGCACGGCTGCACTGGGCTTGGGCACGACTGTTGTAACACCCCAAAATTTCACAATTTTGAGTCTATTAAATTTCCTTAAGAAAATCAATTAACAAAATATTCATCGAGCGACAACATATTACGACAAACAAAATATAACTCAGCTGCTATTTTATTACACTGAAGATATACTAATAAAATAAAAGACTCCAAAATGACGAACATCTTGCTCCTAGAATCACGCCTCGACCATAACAGTTTAACCCAGACATTCTTCTTCGACAAATTCAGCATCTAAAAAGAGTTATTCAACAAGGATGAGTACAAAACGTACTCAACAAGCCATCGAATGCAATATAAATGTAAAGGTAATATCAAAGGATAGGCACATGGTTTGTTTTGCATAAAAGTATATTTTTAGTAGTTAAGCAATTATAGTGAACATGTTTAATGAATAGTAAGTAAATAAACATGTGATAAAACCATTCACTACCTTGAGTAGCACAACAATCCTTAGAAAACTAGTCATCATTCACATTCAAGTTAATTATGCTAACTGCGGAGACCATCATTTGTCTCGCCTTTAATCTTAGGCACAACTTTTCGAAAATATTGTACTCAGATCAGAGCTGTACAAATTTACCAACAATGCAAGAATTCAACAGATCATTACCAGATTCCTGCCAAAACCCTTTGACATAGACCGTTTCAGCAGAAGGACAACAACACTAGGTTTCGCTGACGCTCTACCACTTGGATTATGTCGAGCCCCCTTTTGTTCCTCGCGTCATAGTCAATAAAAAGGAAATAAGACGTCATTTCTTCTCGACTCTCCTGACCCGTCGTTCGGTGCATCCTGCTAAAGCAACCTATACGCCGGGTTAGGCCTTACCGACTAGGTTTGGTAATTTAGAAACTAAAAGGGATTAAAGTTTAGCCCCTAAAATTTAGTAGCCCCAAATCAAACACCCCTTAGTCATGTGGCAAACTAGTGTTGTCACGTGTCAAATAATAATCTGGCACATATATTCATTTGCCTAAATCTACGGACTACACTGTTTTAAATGAGAAATTTGATCATGCACTCTCCCATTAGATGAAATTTGAGGATTTATCATTCACATCTTAATGACATGTGGGGTCACGAGGAGTAAGAGGATAAATCCTCATTTTTATGTAAAGGGAAAGAATATGATATTTTTTATTTTAATTCGTTTGAGTTATGATAGTACTGTTATACTATGTTGATGTTATGTTGATGCGTTTGAGTTATGATAAATATTTCTTATACTATGTTAATACAACCACGGCGAATAAAATGTACATATTCGTAATTGTAATGAAGCCATATGAAAGTTTATTTTTAGAATAGTTTAAAAAGTTTTAATAAATAAAGAATTCCCGACAAGAAAAATTAGGGAAAAGTGATAAAGCTTTTAGGTTACTAAATTAAAACCGGTACTTAGTCTAACCGATAATATATTGTTGTACTTATAGAACTATTAATCCGCTGGTGACGATAGACTTTTAGGGTTCATTTGGTTTGCAGCGATCATAGATTGGATGATCTCATTAATGGATTTAGAGATGAGATGATATATGTAAGGTGTTGGTTGGATGGATGAAATAAAACAATTTTTTGTTTGGTTAGGTGCATATAACTTGGATGAGATAAACTTAAATTTAGGGAGCCCAATTGTCAAATATATTTTTTTCACAAAAATATAATCATATGAGATTTTTTATAGATTAAATTGTAATCAATACAATGATGTAATTAGATCGTAAATTGGATAAATGATTTGAGAGTAAAAATCATTTGACTATTTATAAATGAAAAATTAAATGTGTAATAATCAATGAGAAGATCACACATCATCTCATCCAATATTAGATGAACTCTTCTAGAAAAATTTATTGAATCCCTCTGTCCAGCATATTGAAAGAATATTCTTCTCGGCGATCATTTCATCCATCTTCACCCTCCAACCAAATAACAGATTTGATGGGATAGGATGACCCTATTCCATCCAAAGATATCCATCCAACCAAACGGATCCTTAATCTTCACAAGTTTATGTTGACGCCTATCAAAAGCTCCATACAATATTCTCGTGAGAGATTTGCACTCATGTCATATAGTCATTTTTTATCAACGGACCCAATTGTCATACACATGGAGTGTTGGCAAATAGCAAACATCATTCAACTATAGAGTAAAAGAGCAAAAATCATATTCTTGCTAAACAAAATTATTTGCTGCAGTTTAAACCGGGTCCGAGACTCTACAACAATCCGGCAAACTTCTATCGGCCAAAGCCGACGGGAAATAGCTATTTCCTTACGGAAGAAGTTAACTTCCGTCGATAAAATGCTAACTTCCATCAGCATTTGGCCGACGAAAGTGGTTTGACGGAAGATAGCTAACTTCCGTCGGCTTCACGTGGCCGATAGAAGTTATCGAGGTATTTTGCCATGTCAGCAAAAACACACTTAACTTCCATCGGCTAATGTACGACCGACGAAAATTAATGGAAAAACAGAAAAAAACGAAAAAAGCAACTTCTGTCGGCTAATGTGTGGCCGACGGAAGTTACATTTTCCTTTTAAAAAAATAGTCCAGTGAACACACATGAACTGTAATATGATAAAACAGCTAACATCTATTACATCTATTACCTCATTTTGCTACAAGCAAAGACGATTGTCTCACAACTTTCATCTCATACAAACCCAAGAATGTGAATGGGATATGACATGCATAATTGTCATCAAATGCAACTATATTTGTCATCCAGCATCAGCATCAGCGAAAAAACTTGTATAGAGTAGCACCCATGAATTTCGTGGAAAAAACACATTAGGAAATGTGCACTTGTGCAAACAAGCCAAACATTGATCATGAAGAAATATAAACCAATAGTCCGACTCCATGAACCACCTAAGTAGGAAAGATCACCATTGCACACAAACTGTGTGATCTTGCCTGCATAAAATATATCACTCCTCTGAACTCCATTTTTGTTAATCACCTAAGTGTATATAGCTTTAGCTCCAACTCAAGCACAAATGCAGAGAAGCATTTGCCTCAAAGAAGGTTGGAATACCAGAGTGCAGAATCCCAAAATTTCAAGGATACCACCATGAACAACACATAATTCGGAATCATTCAAATGTGATGTGTACAGGAGAAACCTCTCCTCCTGGTAACTAGCAAACAAATTACACGCCAATTACTTCAAAAACATGAATGGAGGAACGGAAACCCGTAAATCCCCACACTTTGCATTTGGTGGCCAAATCCACCAAATCAAGCGAGTGCGAATCCATCAGAAAAGCTAATCCTAAGCATCGATTAGTGGAACCCACGGGATTACATGCGAATAGCCACTCGTCGGAGGGATCGAGTTAGGGTTAGGGAATACCAGATCTGTTTGCGCCGATGAGGAGGCAGCGTGAGCCGGGCACGATGCGGAGATCGAAGCGTGCGAACAACGGCGCTTGCCCGTCGTAGCCGAACTACAGGGCACTCACCTCGATGCCGCTCCTCCGCCACCCTTCGTATTCGTCGCCGCCGTCTTCGGCATCATCCTGCTACTGCGGGGGGGTGAAGACGGCGGACATCGGAGCGAAGCGATGGCCGACGATGCAGGGCGAGGCAGCTACCAGCTGGCGGGCGAAGACGGCGGCCTCCGGGCGGAGACGACGACCGGCGGTGCAGGGCGAGGCCAGGAGGCGCGGTGGCGACGGCCGGGAGGCGAGGCAGGGATGCGGGGACGGAAAAACTAGGGTTAAAAGAAGGCGCGGACTGGGAAAAAGAATGGCGTGGACCGGGTAAAAGAAGGCGCGGCCTGGGAAAAAGAAGGGCGTGGGCTCGCAAAAAGAAGTCGCGTCGCTAAAAACGTAACTTCCGTCGGCCACATCTAAAGCCGACGTAAGTTAACTTTAACTTTCGTCGGATTTAATGTTGGCCGACGAAAGTTACGGCTTTTATTCCAGGCGGGGGCGGAAGCCTTTTAACTTTCGTCAGCCACAGTCAAAAGCCGACGGAAGTGAATTAATTTCTGTCGGTTTTTGAAAAAGCCGACAAAAGTTAAATTGCCAACAAAAATTTACCGTTTTCTTGTAGTGAGAGCACCACATTAACAGAATGTTCTGCCTGTCTTTATTAGATTAGTTATAGGATTATAGCTGTACATTCTATAAGCTATTTCAGCTGCGATCCAATTAATCTTGAATGCCGTGTGCTGTTTTAAATTCCATATATACTTGAGAATTTCAAAATTGTTAAATTTAAAAAGGCTTTAACTCTTTTTATATGGCAAACTAGTGATCTCTTGTGTCATATAATAATGTGGCACGTAGACTTTGAGTTGTTATACTTTTAATTTTCCAGCAAAAGACCGATTGAAAAAGTAGAACCAAACTACAAACCCGTGACACATGTGCTCCATTACTCCGTCACCCTATCGGTCGACCCTCTATCACGATTCATTCTGTCCTAAATATCAAACGGCGTGGAAACCTCTCAATATTACAGAGGTAACCCAACCATATGTGGAACCCACGTCTCAGTAGATATCCGTTGAATCGACAGTAGAAGAGGTGATCGCTTTGGATCATTTCATCCTACCGACGTCTACACGCCTTTCTTCACAAACCCCCTCCACTCTCCCATGTTTCCCCTATCCACCCCTCTCCTCTTCATTTTCTTTGATCTTCCAAACCCCCTACTCTACAAAGTCGTCTCGGTGCGCACGCCGCCGCCCGCCCGGCCGCCGCCCCGTACCGCGTTGCTTCCGCGTGGCCGCGGCGCGCGAGACGCAGAGGGAGAGGCTACCTTTATCCTGTTACCCTACCACCCTAGCGCTCGCGGAGCGGAGCCAAATTGGAGGTACAGTTCCCGTCGCGCTGGTTTGGTTGGTTGGCTCGCGGGGCGTTCTTCTACTCCGGGCGAGCGGCGATCCCGCGCGGGGATGCGGCGGACCGAGGCGTGATGTGCGGATCGGAGCATGGAGGTGATCGCGTCTCCCGGTAGTAGGAGCTGCAGTCGGGGTGGGAGCAGGGGTCGCACGGACTGCGGCCATGACGATTTACATAGCGCGGGAGGCTTCCAAGGTGTTCCTTGTCGATTCGATTTATCACTCAGTGTTTTTTTTTGCTGATGGCGCCGTTTGAATTTGTATTTTTTTTCGTGTCTGATGCGCAGGTATGGAGGAAGGTGACAGCGGAAACGTCGGTGGAGCTAGCGCTTCTGCGCGAGAAGTGGGGACTGCTCCTTGCCGGAGTTGTGTTTCAGGTGAGCTCAGTCTGTTTACCTAGTTTCCGGTCGTGTGCGTGGAATTACTGATTTCCCGCGTGCTGTGGTTATTGCTAGTGGCGCGCGTTACAGGATTTTAATACCGTGTTTATACGATGATGTTGCCTAATTTGCCTCCTCTTGCATCGCTTCCTGCATTCTGCTATTATTGCTAATATTGCCTTTTTATTTAGGGTTTTCATAACCATGTGACAAGAGCGCCATGGTTTGTTTGATGGAACCAAGGTGCTAGGCGAGTCAGTAAAGCATTCATTAGTGTTCTGTGCTGTATATTGGACCACATTTCGTAGGCTGTGTTGTTGATCAGGGATTCGGAAGAGTACAAGAGAGGGACTGCCTTTTGAATGAAAGGTGCCCTGAAAATAGATTGCCTTTTTAGCTTTGAAGTAGCAATAGAATGATATAATATGGTGCACCTCTCCTGCTGTATGCATCGCATGAATAATTCAGTAGCAAATTGTTAGAAAAATGAGATGGTAAGCACTTTGTAAAATGTTTGTCGAGCAGGAGCCGAGCCACACTCTTACGTGCTATATGTCGCATTGTAGAGGTGATCCTGTGTTGATCGATACTTTTTTCTACATGGACACTTTTTCTTATCCTCATTGTCTTATTTTTCAAATTTGATATGGATTTATGTTTCTTTAAACAGCATATTGCATTGGCAATCATGTCATGAATGCAAAAGTATCATTACCCTACATATTGTGTTCCTTGATGTTTTTTTGACTTTGCTTTCTCCAAACTCTCCTTTATTTATTGAATATTGCTGGTTGGTTGACAACTGCATAAGTATGCTAGAATTAGAATCCTATTAAATGGCATGCTTTGAGCACGCTCTTCCTGTCTGATGTTCATGCAAAGAAAGGTGGCTTATTTCTCTATTTCAAATGTGGAAGGTACTTGATCAGTAAAGTAATTAGCATAAAAATAATATAATACCATTCTCGGTGCAGCAACTTTATCAACCACAATAAGAGTTATGAAAACGATTTCCAGTGCTACACATTAAAAATTTCCAATTGCTTTTGGTTGTAGTGCAGACTCTCTGATAGTATGTTCTCAGTGTCTTCTGATCCATCTACTCACTGTTCCAATCACTGATGCCTACATTACTTTCATGTTAGTGTTTTTTATATTTCTGGGATAGACATGTGCTGTCTCATAAAACAATAAACATAATACTTCCAGTGTACACTCAAATTGTGTGATTTATGACATGCACGCTCATGGTATCACAGTTGATAGCCTCAGTCAATAAGTTCATGCAATTTTAGACCATCACAATTCCTAATTTTTATTTGTAGGTCACTACTTTCATAGGAAAAAGGTTGTAAAGACATGTATCAATACTATTTTCTGTTTATTCACACACTTCCTTTTTTAGTGTGTTGGAAATTTCTTGTGTCCACTTCTCAATTTTCTGCATTTAGTTGTATAGGATTATTTGTCATGCTGTGTTTCTCATTTGATTAATGGATTGTTTTGGAGATTCATACAATATTTTCCCTATAATTAGTATATTCATGGGCTTTCTGCTCGAGGAGTGTACTACTTGCATCGACCTGGTCCACTTCTACAGGACCTGGGATTCATGGCCCTTCCAGTAAGTGAATTACTGAATTACTTATCCTTTTAGTTATTTCAATCAATTTGCTACAAATATACAATAACCATTTGTCCATTTGGTGCCTTTGCTTTTTTAGGAGCTTGTGCAAGACAGAGGTTATCTTAGTGAGAGCATATTTGCTTCCATCTTCTTCTCCTTTGCTCTGGTATGTATTATTCTACACTATGATATACTTGCCATGACTACTGTTACTCAGCTTATATGCATGCATTTCCATATGTTTAGTTAATAGTTGATAATTTCGTATAACCAAGAAAAACTAGACCATTCAGATTCCTCTACGAACAAAGCATAAACAATACGAGTTGTCTATTATCATTCTCTTTTAAGAGGATAAGGTGGTTGATATGCTTCCTTCTGTTGACATGATGAAGTTTTTATTTAGTTCTTACTTTCAAGCATTCATATGACTCATTTTTTATGTTGCTATTTATTAAGCTGGGTCTTACAAGTATCTTTATGTGCAGTGGACTTTTCATCCTTTTATTTATCATAGCAAAAGATTCTACACTGTCCTAATCTGGCGTCGGGTGCTAGCTTTTTTAGTTGTGAGTGCATTCCTTCCTATTTTTCCATTGATATAATCTTATGCGTGCCCCTGGAAATTAACTGAATATTCCTTCTCCAGGCTTCACAGGTTTTAAGGATCATTACATTCTATTCCACCCAACTTCCGGGTCCAAATTATCACTGTCGTGAGGTGCCTTTTTTAGTTTCAGCCAAAAATGTTATTTGTGTCTGTGCTCTGCATTATGGATTGTGAAAACCTGTCAATTACTCATATCCATACTTCTCCGTATCTTTGCCTTTCTAGGGCTCAAAGTTGGCTACTCTTCCACCACCCAACAATGTACTTGAAGTACTCCTGATTAACTGTAAGTCTCGTTTTTTGGTTTGACAAACGGTGCAAGGAATTATGCCTGAACGTAAGGAAATGTTGCATTTTTCTTTGCAGTTCCTCGCGGAGTACTTTTTGGCTGTGGTGATCTCATATTTTCATCTCACATGATTTTTACTCTTGTTTTTGTTCGAACATACCACAAATATGGCTCAAAAAGGTATGATCTTGCAGTCTTACCAATGTTTTCTTGTTGGAATGTTATCAAATTCTGAGCCTATGACTATTAACTGTGCCTGAGAGTATTCCTGAATTAAAATTGAACTGGCGGACCTTTTGTTGCAGGTTTATTAAGCTCCTTGCTTGGTTCATGGCTATAATTCAGAGTCTTCTTATAATTGCTTCTCGCAAACATTACTCCGTGGACGTTGTTGTTGCTTGGTATGTTAACTCTGTTTCATAGATTGGTTATTTGGTCATTACCTCTCTTTTAACATACTTTTCCCTTGCAGGTATACTGTTAATTTAGTTGTATTCTTCGTGGACAGCAAACTTGCAGGTTCTGTTTTGTTGCTGTTGTCATATTTGTTGTTTGTACGTGCCTATGAGACTTTCTGTGGTAGTCACTTTGTAACAAGCCTTTTTGACATTTCTACAGAAATGCCAGATCGTACAAATGGATTATCTTTGCTTCCGTTGTGTACCAGAGAAAAGGATGGCAGGTTGAAGGAGGGGAAGGGCATCAGACTGAAGGAAGAGTTCCATATGTTGTTAAACGGAAACCACGGGGATCCTACTGATCGGGTATGGTAGAGCTTACCTTCCTAGTGACATCTCCCTCTTATGCTCCCTAAACATACTTACTGGCGCTTGAGCTTAGTTTGATCACAACAAACCTCGTGCAGCAACCGCTATTAATTTATAACTAAAACGGAACCTCGTTCTAGATTATATCCATCTAGGCACAACAGTACAAAGTACAAACTGTTCTTTACCTCTTTGCCCTGAACTTTTATTTTTCTGACATTTCAGCGACAGCGCGCCCAGATGAACGGGAGGCACGACGAAGACATCAATCACACCACCAGTCACAGCACGCTCTCCGACGCTGCTGTGTCTGCCAATGGTGGTGGTACATGAGTGGCATCTGCTTTCCACCGGGAGTGTGTCACCGCGCCGCCCCCAAGGAGAATCCTCTGGGTGACGGGGAGAAACCGCCCGGTGTGCCCCTGCATCCGGAAGCTTTTCAAGATTCCAGCCACACCAGCATGCCCATGGTTCCGCTCCCGATTCTACTCTTCCAGTCTTCCACCGTAGCATGATCTTCACAGATGAGCGGATGAACGGATGATGAATTGGTGCTCTGTCCGCGGTAGATTGTTGAAAGGATCAGAATCTCGAAGTCGCTCTTCCTGTCCTGAATCTTTCATCGCGACGAGCGCGGAGAAAATCCGATCTCGTTTTTGGCCAGCTTGATCGTGTGGTTCGTTCATGCATGGTCGTATATCGGTTCATCCGCCGATGGTTTTGGCTGGCGCTAGGGGCGCGGGCAGCTGTTGCTTGGCGGTGCCGGACGCTTGCCTGCCTCTCGCAGTTGCTTTCCGCCTCCGCGATGCGCGCGGGCGAGCGGAGCGGGAGAGCACGTGCCAGCGTTACGTCCCGCGAACGGACGCAGCGCAGCAGCAGCAGCAGCACATGCGTCGTAATCGCGAAAGCCGTGACGCGCGTGCGTGCCGTGCGGCAGCGGCAGCGGCAGCGGCAGGCCTGTCTCCCGTTGCGCGATCGGTTGCGTGGCGTGCAGCCGAGGCTGCGGCAAGGGTCAGAATTTTCTCACTGTTTTGCTTAGTAGTATAAGTGTTTTAAAATATTTTTTGATAATCCATAAGCCGGAAGTAATTTTGGGTCTCTTTGTTTTGGTCTCTGAGAGTAGTTTTTGCTCTTTTTTTGAAACCAGAAGTCAACCAAAGAGTTTGGAATAAGCTAACAAATTTTAGTAAAAACACATTCTGCCATGAAACTGATGCCTCTAGACCTGGCTTTTGGTTTTGTTTCCTCATCTGCTCCACACTAACAATTTTGTATGGATCTATTTATGTGTATCAGATATTGTTGGTGTATACAAAATTAACAAAAATTAATTCTACAATCAGTTTGCATATAATCATCGTTTGAAGTGGATATATAGGTATTATAGATTTTTTACCCAACTTATTGCTCAAAGCAACTTATTTATGGTCGTTTCAGCCAAATGATTTTTATCTCACAATTATTTTCAGAGTTAACAGTAGTTTTTTTTTTCACAACCTCAGCTTAACCAAATAAACCTCCTAAGCCACCTCATCGGGTTGGATGGGTCCGTCCATGGCTGGTGCTGAACGGTGATGCCTGACGCGACGTCCGGAGAGCATGGCGCAATGGGTGAACATGGAGTTTACTACAGAAGGGACCATTCGTTTTTTGGTGTTTTTTAATCGATAAGTGAGGTTTCTCCGCCGCCGCAGGATGGCACCACCGCGCTCTCTCATCATACGCTTAGGCACTGAAATTTCAAGCTGCAGACTGCAGCGCTGCACCAAGCTACAGCGTTCCATATTTCGCAGTAACCCATTTGCATTTATAGCTGCGCCTCAGTCGCAGCACTATGCTCCTTGAAGTAGCAGTCCTTTGTACGGTTCACTAATAGCATCTTCAACAGAATAGCCAAATGGCTCTTCAAACCAAAATTTAACTAGTTTCACGTAAAAACAGTCTCCAAAAGACTGGTCAAATGGCTCTCCAAGCAATTTGGCTGGCTAAATTGATCTGAATTGACAATGGCCATATTGCCAGTGTCTTTCCCCTCCGCCGTCTGCCGCTCAGTTCCTCCCACTTGCATTGCTCGCTCGTCCGCCAAACTATCGCTATACAAGTGAAGAGGTGGTGAGGTGGGCATGGCGTGGATTTTGCATTGGGCTTCTGCGGGGAGTCCGTGTATTAGGGCTCAGTTTAATTTGTTGTTTATGCTCGTGACATGGTGCTTCTTGGTTGTTCAGCGTGCTGGGATATGCGATCTGTATCATGTATCCTTGCGTTTGTAGTTGAATGCAGTGATTTTCTATCTGAAATAACATAAATTACAACCGTTTATTGCATGGTATTGATTAACTCAAGTTTGTATGAGCACCATAATAATTTTAAACTTCCATGTGCAGCTCAATTTTCAAGTATGTTGTTTGATTTGTTTTGTTTGCTTGAATTTGAGCTGAATTGTTTGAGCTAAGTTAGGATTTGAAGAGTTGAAAATAAAAAAAACTGTTGCTTGCACGTATAGAAAGGAATCTTTTCAAAGAGATAGCTAAATAACTAAATAAAGAGTCAAAAATGAAAAGGTTTTTATAGTATTGTGCAAATTAATGGGGGTGTTCGTGCCATGCAGAGAATCGCACACACAGGAATTCTGCAGTCTCTCATCAAATCCTCTGCCTGAATCCTATCATGTGTGATAGAGCCTGCACATCTCAAGGTTGTAAGCTTACACGGATCAAGCGGGTATCCTCACCACAGAACGGTCAAATCTTAGTTAAACATATCGAAGTACTCCATCGTCCCATGAGAACCAAAAATATAGAATTCATAGGTATTTCCAACTTCCATAATTGACAAAGATAAGCTCAGGCACTTCACACATTTGTTTATTCTTTCTGGCGACATGCTTCCGAACTGAGTACAGATTTCTCTTTAAGGACAGCTACCATCTGAGCCTTTTAACATATTATTTTAAGCGTGGGAATAAAGGTAAGTAGAGTGAACCATCACAAGATCACACCAACACCAAACCAGCCAAACCAGCTGAACAAATGATAAATTGCCTGAGAAGCTAGAGAATATGACTACAACAGCACAATCTCTTTTTTTCCGGAAAACTGTAACAACATTAGTGACTAACGACACATCTTCCATTCTTTGTTTTCACCTCCAACCTGACCATGGAAACGGGAGGTAATTGCTCTTCCATTTTCTTTTCTAATGGATCCTGGTGTTTATGAAAGGAGACGAAGCTGCTAGTGGCAGTCAAGATCAATATGCCTCACCTCACATTTTAGTACCACTTAATAACTTCACTTCACCTCAGCCTGTTCTCCAGATTTTCTGAATCTAACCCACATGCTTGTAGTAATGGCATTGGAGCTTTTATTGAGGACCACGTGTTTTGAAACTCAGCCGGGGACATTGAAATGGAAGAGCCATGAGATGACAAAGGCAAATACCATGCAAGCAAGAAGAAAATTCAGGAACCGATGCCCTTGCCAAAATCTCCGAGTTTCAGCTGGTGGTGCTTGCACAGGTACTGCGCTGTTCGATTCATTCCACTGCTCAGAGAACTCTGAATCACCAAGACCTACCACATTGCATGCGACAGAGCTACAGATTTCACATATCCTAGCAAATGCAAAAAAGAAATCATTTAGTTTAAACACATTCAAAATTAGCCATCTTTGCACTTGAAGTAAGATTGAAATTATAGAAGGGCATTCATTTTATTTGGATTTGAAGAAGAAGGTGATCAACAAGTTATGCCAAAAATGATTGTTGCAGCCATAGGAAAAGGATATGACGATATCAACTTGTCAATTGAGAATCCAAAAGGCAAAATCATTTCAGTAGGGCAAGTATGATAAAGGCAATCTTGATAATCAGGTTATGTCAATAAGACCAAAGGGGTGGATATTAAATTTGAATGGTACGAAGAGATAGGAAATGAAGGATTAGGAATCCCTCTATTTTCGTCCTTTTCTACCTTTTTCTTTTCTATATCTATAACCAAGGATCTTTCTTATCTTATCCAATTGCCCTTCCATTTTCTTATAATTATACATAGAATTTTGTATGTATTATATGGCCAACGCAATCGATCAGACCATATAGTTATCCCTTCAACACAACATATGTCATCGAAAGGATCTCGGACAACTCACTAAAGCACAAAAGCCAGTTAGAAAATGGATTCCTATTTGAAGAGTGCCTAACTACATTGATAAGCTCACATTAACCCATCAATTTTGGATCCAATTCGGTTCTTTTCTTGGAAAAATTCTGGAAGAAATTGGAATGGAATAATATAGATCCATACAAAGGAAAATGTTCTCTATTGATACAAACGCTGTACCTAGAGGTTGGGGATGGAGTGAAGACAAAAGTTCATATGCAGACATATGGTCCGTGTTCTGAGTTTCCCCAGCAAGTATAGGCATGCTTGCAAGAATTATCTCAATGTTTGCCTATACTGCAGAGACCAGTATTCAGCCTATCCTTCCCAACATAGGAGCAGCATGGAAATTTAGGGCTCACTATCACATTTCATGGTCTGAGACAATAATCGATGCAGTCAATGAGTCAATCTTACTGAAGTGTAACTATATAAAATATGCTAACTTCCAAGGTTCACACTGTTTCCACAGTATCTGGTCCAAACTGAAGTGTAACTATATGGTCGAACTAAGTTGGGAAGTGTTCTTACTAGTAGTATGCACAAATCTTTTAGTTATGTCTCACCTTTTAAAAACAATATCCAAAACAAAGCAGATACATTTTTTTAGTTTACACTGCCGATTTCTATGAGATAAAGCACAAGCCACTAAATAAACTTAATCATCCAGAATCATGGCTCAGTGCAACCATCCCTCTTTTCCCTTATAATATCCCCTTCCTACACTGAAGCTGGGTGGATCACATTACGGTTGTTCTTACTTGACTATAATTTCGTTAAAACATACACTTTTATAAAGAAAGCACAATCACACCTTCCTTGCAACATCAAACAAAAGGGCATGTCAATCTATCAAGAAACAAACTTGGTCAGCACAACACTCCAGGGGAGCAAGCAGATGACTGAGAGAATCTGTGGGAAAAGAATCAAAACTTTATCCTATCCAATGATCTCAACCTCCCGGATTCCTACAACACTACTAAAATTAATTCACTGCTTTGCCTTTTCCTCCCCATCTGCACCCTTTACCTTTGCCCGCATAAAGAAAGAAAGAGAATAAAAACAGCCACTATTAATAAGATTCCTTAACCGTGTGTTCATGCACCCAAATCCCCTAGAATATCTGAAGCAAATCCTGAGTTCTTTACTGTTACGCTGGTGTCTTATCCAATAAACTGAATTGAATCATCAATCTATCCGAGTTAACACGGAGATCGAGCATTGCATTTGCATCTAATGAAATAATTCTGAGTGGACTGAACTGGATTACTGAGTTAAATGAATCGGGGCTTACTTGTTGCCTCTAATCTTGAACCAGGTCTCGGCGCACTGCTTGTGGCAGTAGGAGAGGTCGCCTTTGCAGGAGCAGCCGAGTGTGATGCCGGCGCCCGACTCCGGCGCCGCGCTCTCGAGGCCGAGGTGGCAAATACGGCAGTTCTTTTCCGCTTTCTCGGGGCTGGCCTTGATGATGTCGGCCAGCCCGGCCTCCAGGTCGACGTCGTCCAGCGAGCCCTCCGACACGCACGACGACTTCCGGCGGTGCTCGCCGGCCTCCTCGCCGAGGTCGCCGTCGAAGGAGCTCGCGCGGACTGAGGCGCAGGTCGAGATGTAGTCCTCGTAGGCGGTGGAGTTGTGGCGCGAGTGCGAGGCCCACGATTGGTCCTCCGCGTCGGAGAAGTACTGGCTTCCCTCCTCCTCGTCGCTGTCCGCGACCCGCCGGTCGCCGCGCTCGACGTCTTCGGTTTCGGCGGCGATCGCCGATTGCCCGCCGTCGCCACCCATTGCTCCTAATCTAAACAAATATAAGCGCAACCTAATAAAAACAAAACCCCAAGAACATTCCAATTCAACCAAGCCCAAGATCGAATCCAAACTCACCAAGATCAGAACTTTTTCGTTCTCCAATAAAACAACACAAAAATCATCGACAAAAAAAAACGCCACCACAGCACGCCGCACCGAATCGGACTCCCAAGAACCAACCAAGACGGAGAAAACCAAGAACTCAGGCAATGCGATCGCGAGGAGCGATCCAAAGACGACCGGAGCCCGCTAACGCCGCACCAGGCTGCCAAAGCGGCGGGGTTCTCGTGAGGTTTCTTGATCCATAACCGCAGGCCACGAAAGATGACAAGGGGAGAGGGGAATAAAGAGAACGGATGGTACTGGCCACACCCACAGAGGCGCGCACAGTGTGAGTGAGAGGGGGAAAAGAGCAAGGGGAAGAAAGGAAAAGACGAGCCCTGTGCTTGTCGGGAGGAGGAAGAGAGAGAGAGAGAGGACTCCCCTCAGCTCATCGTCTTATGGCCATAGGTCCTGCAGAAGAGAAACCTTCCAGTGGGATGATAGATGGATGCAGTGGAGTCGGCAACAAACAACTCAACAAAGGCGCTGTCTTTCACACGAGAGAAACCTTGTTTAAAAAACCTTCTTTTTTGTAGAACAGAGAAAAATCCTATGGCTCAATCCGGCCATCTTGTACAAATAAGTGACAGTCAGTTCCCTCCGCCCTCCAAGCTGCAAAGATCTCTCTCCTGCCAGTTGCCAAAGATTATATTGTACAAATAAAAGGTGCTATATCTTGTTGTGATTATTAATACATGAAACGGCTCCTCTAGATCCTAGCACCCCGTTTAAATCTAACTGTGTGAAGTGGTCGACGTGTCTCACTCCACATTAGTCGAAGATGAGTTTCGCGACAATTGATATAGTTTTGTATCGTTGGATCTCAGCGTGGAGGTTGAAATCTATCGTTCATACTCTCTCGCCGACTTCACGACGACAGAAGATTTTATTTCGTCGATTCCAATGTTTTGTTTTTTTAAAAAAAAATATGAAGACTGATTCAGGAAAAAAATAGTTTTTTAAGTAAATTACTCTGTCCAACAACAGAAAAAGGGAAATGTTAATGGAAGATGTATCTGATGTCTTGATTGGCCTCCTAGATTATCAATGATTCACCAATGTTAGGAGCACATTTTTGACCAGTGGCCATTCCATGTAAGATTAGTTAAGAAGAGTTTTATATTTGTTGATCTGGTCACTCAATTGTACATATTTCAGAGCAGGAGTTTATGATCGATCACGTTCAGCCAGACAAATAAAGCTGAGACGCATACGGTAATCATGGAAAAGAAGCTCGCAAGCCTTCCATGATTTCTTCTTGGAAGAGCCATTTCATGATTTCATTTCAGTGAGGCATGCTCGGGGTTGACATACCGCTCGCGTTCGGTACTGGTGTATTGACCGCTCTCGCGAAACCAGAGCAAAATTAGAGAACGTGTACTTCGGATGCATAAACATATATTATGGAGGTGCATATGTGGTGAAAAATTGATTAAATCATCTATTTTTCAATTTTTTAGGGGGTGCATGTGCACCCCCAAGATGAACATAGCTTCACTCTTGATTGGCCGGTTTTATTTGAATTTAAATTTGACATTGAAAAATTGGGGAAAATGGATTTTTTAAATGGTACATAAATTAATATGATTTACAGTGAAATTAGTTTTTAAAATTATTGAACTGTCACAGAATTATGAACCAAACAAGATGAACAAAAATACAAAATGCAAAGATAATTCATTTTTTTAATCTTCTTTACTTGTTATTATTTGATTATTTGTATGCAGACCTATTGACTTAAAGTCGTATGTTTGATTAAATAAAATATCATTATTGGTAAGTGTTGTCCATCGATTCAAAGAGTGACGAACCATTGTAGTTTGGACAGGACAAAGATTAGAGAAGTACAAAATAAATATTCTTACTTCCCGTAGCTTACAACTAATGTCTAAATATAAATACAATGCCGCTTATAACCAATGGAACCAACAATAATAAGTTAAAAATACTTAAATTATCAATTAATCATGTTATTTTGTAATTCATATTTTATTATAAACTTATAAAATCTATGGTACTATGACTTCCTATTTATTTCGAAAAATAATTAAAAATTTGGAATGTAAAATTTAATCGATTTTATTAACTCGGGCATGCTCGGTCCATTCTCTACCAGCAAACAACGAAGTAGATCGACAGCCGTATTTTTTTCAGATAACGAGACTGGCAGCCTTACGAAAAACTAAAAAAAAAACTATTTGATCAGAATTAACTTCACATGGTTTTTTATCAGCTGGAAGTTTTAAAAACCCCAGAATTCTTGCGCCGCAGTGACGGCAGTGCTAGCTAAGCGCAGTACAGATGCTGGGATGCTCCCGTACTTGATCAGCAGATGCAGCTCGTTCAAACGAAACAAAATGAGTGCATGGTTTTTTTTGGAGGGAAGGCGTACGTTTTCAAGTACCGGAACTGGCCATGGCTTGTTCGTTGCTCGGTACATCATTGATCATTGTGTGCCCCAAAGTTGCGTACATTGCTCGATCGATCGGCAGTTCGCCACTAGCTATAAGTAGTACTCGATCCATCGCTCTGGCACATGCATGCAGTGGCTACCTTAGTAGTCTGCACTCTGCAGCACATCGATGGATCGCTAGCTGTGGAAGAGGACAGCAGGCACGAAGGAAGGCATCCGCCATGATTCCAGTTACTCCACAGCTTTGCACTGCAAGCGAATAATGGCATCCATCATCAGCTTTCCTCCCACTCCAGTTATTACTCTCAGTCCCTTAATTTGAGCTGTCTAATCAAGATCCGAGTACGAAACCTCACTGTCTACCATTGCAAAATGGTTTTAAACTGGTGTAGAGTTTTTCATTGGCTACACCGTTCACGATCAGATAAGAAAAGCATCCGGGGAACAGTGTTAATCACTAATCCTATTGTTAACTGGTGTAGAGTTTTTCATGACTTGATTTGATTCCTCTCGAGGATCGTACAAAATGTCGTCGTCGAAATTGGCTGGGACTTCTAACTATAGTGCATTTTTTTTTGTTCCAGTTGCTACTAACCTTCTGCTATAACCCTTGTTGTGTTTGAAACCATCGTACACAAGGTTACTACATGAAATCCATTGCAGATTCTCCTGTACAAACAACTCCTAATTAAAATTGCTCTCGAGACCATCACACGTAAGGTTGCTCTATGAACTTTAGATGTTTATTTGAGTGCACGGGTGTATTTTTGTTCAACAAATTTTCTACTGTTAACTGTCAGTACAAGTGTCTTCATTGATGGGCACTGATATGATGATCTCTAGGAGCTAGTTGAGGAGGAAATTTGCAGAGTTTCACTTCTATTTGAGGAGCAGAATGCATGCCAATATGCCACTTGTTACGCAGGATTGTAATCCTGATGCTATTGAGTGAATCATAAACCAAAATTTGCAGCAGAAGAATGCTCACGAACTTTACGATAGCTAGCTCGATCGATCGCCTAACTGTTAAAGGACACATACATGCATAGTAGAGGGAATCTTGGGAAATAATAGATCAAGCAGGGAAACTGTCAGAATGCCATGCTAACTACTTAACCACCACGACGCAAAGCATCACCAACCCTGCGAGCTGCTGCTACGATCCAAACGGCAAAGTTGAAAATATTTTATGTTTCTGCGGTTTCCTTTCAGCCATCATGCAATGGTCCATCGTATATATCCATGGCCTAAGGAATATATAAAACTCTCTGAATTCTCCATCTTTCGGTGCATGTGTTCTTGGCACTGACAGTGAGGCCCCACAAACATATGGCCCACCGTCCAGTGACCATAATTAAGCAGGAGCACGCAAGCAACTTGCTTGTTGTCGATTCATGAAGCAGGCATGTGTCATGTTAAGTTCGATCTTAACTGAAAGAGCGGCAGCAGGGACGATGCCCGTGGCTTTCGTCTGACTAAAGCAACATGATGCTGCATGCATGCCCTCTCCCTTTGAACTTTGAAGCCCTGAAAGAAAAAGAAGCCAATATAGCATGAGTGATTAGGTGTCAATCCTCCTACCCTGCCAATAATTAACAAAAGAACAAGCCATACACTGTAGACTGGCCCCAATTAAGTCTGAGCTACTCCTTAAGCAAGTGCTTTTGGAAGCTTGATACCTACTCTTTCAGTCCTAGCCTCTTAGAAGCTGGCATGCATTTCCATTCGTTCTAATTCTACTGATCATGCAAGTGTTGATACCCAATAATCAGAGCAACATATATATAAAGAGACTGAATGCTAGTGATTCGGGTGCACTAACTAAAGATGGCTGGGTTGCATTGGTGACCTTTACCACATTTTTTCTCAGGTAATAGCTAGCTGCACTTGTCATGCTAACATTGTGTCTCGTGATGTCCATCCGTGTAGCATCGATCAGTGGTGCAAAAATGTTCAAATTCAGACAGGAATTGAACTTGAGAGTTAAAATTGGGCCGTAAGATCTATATATAAAATATTCAAGAGGAATTGAACTCTAGCTAGGATAGCTTGCTCCTCCATAAATTCAGACAGCATGCAACAAATTTATGGCAGGCTAATTAACTAAAAGAGGCGAGGCGTACGAGCAACCGATATACAATCTATAATGGCCGGAGATTTGCTAGCAAGTACCGTACTTGCATCACACTTAGTGGTGATATCAGAGAAACGCTAGTACGTGTGCACATTGCACGCAATGATGCAGAAGCGCCACTGTGCATGAAAGCAGCAGCAATAAGTACTGTTGCTAAAGCATCAACGATTCAGATCGAATACAAAGACATGGAAAGGCAGGCATGCAGATCTCAGAATTCAATCACACAGAGTAAATGCAATGCATTTTAATATGTAATAGATGTAGGTAAGTGACAGTAATGGCTAGGGACCGTACATGCATGCATATTGACCCCAAGATTCACAAAACAAATAAACGTTTTCATTTGCACTACCAGCTGATAGTAAATGGTAACTAGTTTTCATTTGCACTGGTTTGTAGTACTAAGAAAGGTATTAAATGAGTGCCCGAACATGATGAACAAGATGGGTAGCAGATAAAAACATGAGTAACATATATACAGGTTGGTGACAAAGAGGCACTAGAATCACGGACAGGATTAGGCAACGCAGGTCACAACAGGAGACATACATGTTGAAGAAGATCAAGCCACGGCCGGCATTAAAACTGTACTGACGGCGCAGGGCCGCCGGCAAGATCATGCATGGGAATCCTCTAGATTTATTTCATCCAGAGCTAGCTACCTTAGCTTGCAGGTGCCATCAAGTGGCATATGCATGTCAGCTTCCAATTTATGTTCGTCGTTGAGTATGTCATAAAAATGGAGGATCCCAGTCAGGATTTGGATATCTGATGGCCTCAGTGATTATTGCATCACTGTTGCTAAAATGTTAGCTGGATGATCAAGTTATTTTATTAGAAAGTAATTTTTACCCACTACTGTGAATTGTAGTATTTCAGATGTGCTGGAACAGGATGAGCATTGCCTCTGCATTTGTGCTACGCATGCATGTAGCGAGCTCAGAGAGGCTAGTCTTGTACAGCGCTCCGATATTTTAGTTGTCCATAAAACACTGAATAGTTTTCACCATCCAACAAGGGCTAAACATTGGAGAAAACTATTAAAAAGACGAGTAGTAGTCATATTACTGCATTAGATGACAAACCGAACACTCACGAGGACAAACGAGGCGACCCAAAAGAACGCTATTCAGTTTGCAGAACTAGTGGTTTTTTTGGTTGAAAGGAATGGCAGCAGGTAAAGCAGAGTGGTCCAGGTTACACTAGTGTTGTTGCTGTTACATAAGAAATCAGAAGCTAAGGCCAAGCTCAATTATACCACCGGACTGTATCACGTCCGGCAAAAGGAAAGGCTCAAATTTTGGCCTTCGTTGGGACTCGGAAACTGTTTAGCTAGAGACTCAGCGAGGTACTGTTGGCTACTTTGGACCCTGTCTTGGACCTGCCAAGCCATTGGCCCACTGCGTGTGCTTCTCCCTGGAAAATCCTGCAGAATTTTTCACTCTTTACAGAGGCGGTCTTACATGTGTAAATTACTGTCTTTTTTAGACGTGTGAACAGCCTTACTGATCTATTGAAAATGTTTGCAGAAACACGCAATTATGAATGTACAATTAGAGCCAAAAAAATTGGTTCGAGCTCATGAGCCGAGACCCGACTCGGTTCAGTGTGCTACTCGTTTGGTTTATGAGCCTAACCCATCTTTATAATTCTAACCACTATTTATTTTTAAATATACTATATATCAATACATATATTTTAATTTGTATTCTACGTGCAACCTTTACTAAAAATTGCTGAGCTTGTGAGCTAACTCTAACTCGAACCACACAATGAGCTAAACTGTGCATAAGTGTGCATATATTTTTATGGTGTGTGCATAAATGTGCATATATTTTTATGGTGTGTTGGCATAACTTTCAACTTCTTTTGTTTTATATCTTCTTTGTTTCGTAGAACTAGAGTAAAGCAACCACTTTTTTAAAAAAAAAGTGAATCTCATTGAAAAGCTCTCCAAATAAATGAATTTAAGTGGTTAAGCAAAATTTAACCAACTTCTAAGACCCAGTTTGATTCTATAGTCCCATCACATCAGATGTTTGGATACTATTGAATACTATTTTGAAGTATTAAACGTAAACTAATTATAAAACTTATTCATAATCGATGAATTATTCGCGAGACAGATTATAATAGGCCTAATTACACTATGATTTGACAATGTAATACTACAATAAACATTTGCTAATCATAGATTAATTAAGCGTTGTCTCATGAATAATCCTCCAATAATCAGATTAAGATTAATCTTTTAAATTGATGTCAAACATAAATATCTAATGTGACACGACTAAACTTTTGTGAGGAATCAAACACCACCTAACGTTAGAGTTTATTTCAGGATGGTGAATGATTGACACGGCGAGCTCATTTCCTACCGATCAACACGAAGACAGACTAGTTGCCAGCCCAAAATACAATGTCCGATAGATTCCTAGCTGCTTAGGACCAGAGGGGAAGAGCCCCAAGACGATGCAAGACGCCTCTCAATCCAATGCTAATCAAGATAAAACAGTGGAACCTGTTCGAACCGGGCAACGATAGCATTCTCAATGATTCAGCTTGGCGCATGGTGGAGAGGAGACAAGCCCAATAAATCTCACTTCATCTTTGCTTCTGTAAAGAGAACATGCTTGTTCACGCGTGGATCATACTTCCTAAACTCGAGCTTCTCTGTGATCCGCCGAGGATTCTTGCGCTTGACATAGAAAAACCCCGTTCCGGCTGCTGAAACAAGCCTGATAAAAATCGATGCCCGCTTTGCCTTCCCCATCTAGTTCCTCTAAACAGTACTCTGAAAGAAAAGCCAAATCAAAGAGGAAGAGAACAATTGCATCATCAAACACAAAGCCAAAGCAAAGACACTGATTAAAGAACAACGCAAGAAAGGAAAGCAAGCAAAAGCAGGAGAGCACCTCAGACTACATATTCCCCAATGTTTTCTTCACTGCTGAACTCATAGTGCAAGGATGAGTTACGGATGTGACATCACTGGTGCTCTCAGAATTCAGAACACGAAACAAACTGGATGTGAATGTGAAATCTCCGCAAGATAACGCAGAATCATAAAGCCGCAAAGAAAAACAAAAGAATGGTATAAGAAATGGGAGCGCCGGAGCATCTCAGGCTACATATTTCCCCAATTTTTTCTTCACCGGTTGCCTCATAGTGCAAGGATGAGTAAATATGGATGTAACATCACTGATGCTATCTCGAAAACAAATCAATTGCTAGCTAAGCGGCAATCTGTCCACGGACATACGCAACGGCTGCATACCTCGCTGGCTCCGATCTCGGCGACTGGTGGATCAAGACCTTATCGGCCCTAGGCTCGTCGACTCGGTGAAGGCGGGCAGCGTCGAGTAGATGGCGGCGCCGACGCCGGATGGGAGGAGAGGCAGGCGGGAGCGTGCTCAGGACTCAGGAGAGGAGGAGAGAGGATCCTGAGAAATAGGGAGGGAGACGAGGAGCGCTGGACGCGGACGGAGGAGGGCGCGGCGCGGCGGCGGGATGGGAAGGGAGATAGGAGGAAAGATGCTTTTAGGTTTCCGTGTGAATGGATGCTTGTTGGGCTTGTTGGGCTGTTGCGTGGAATGGGCTAAATATGACCGAAGCATTTGCCTCCCGCTTCTCCTCCGGCGGCGCCGCGGCGGGGACCCCGATCCCGGATGGTCTCCGCTTCTTCACCTCCTGCGAGCCCGCCGCGGCGTCGTGGTTGGTGCTGGACTACGACCGCTGGCTCGGCGCGCTCCTCACCGTGATGGCCCACGCGCATCGCCAACCACCTCCTCTCGTCCCGTCTCCTCTACGGTTATCTTCCTCACGTCCTCCTCCCCGCCGCCGCCTTTGTCCACTGCCTCCAAATCTCCTGCACTCGACTAGAGTTTTTTTAGCTCGTAAAACCCAATAATATATTTTCATGAAAATTATGGTGATACATTTCAAACTAGCATATTTGATTTGGAAAAATTAATCATATACCTTTGATTTAGATGGAAATCGAGGATTTACTCTTAAATTTTCAATTTCCATCTAAAGATCAAATTCCCAATTCGATTTCGCTCGAATGAGAATGCATATTCTGACATCGTTATAACAGAGCACAATATTTACCAGCAGCTAAATTGATGTATCATGTACATGTGACATTGCTATATTACAAAGATTTATTGATCTGTCTAACCTACAAAAGTATTTCTCTGTCATCCTATGCTGGTAGCGGCTTGTTCTACAGCTATATATCAAATAGAGCATACTGCATTACTACTGTTTATGAATCCATCCTGAGGTAAGATTGATGCCCACTACAATGAATCAGAGAGAACACCATGAACGAACATGGGAAGTGTATGGACTAACTGTTCCTATGTTCCACCCTTCCTTGGATGAACATTTCTTTGGAAACGCAGCACTTCTTGGTCCCATGCCCTGATGAACTACATGTGTTGTCAGCCTAGGATAAATAATCAAAGCAGCCAGTCTTTGTCAGCTTACTAGGACTTCCTCTGTATGATGCAATCCATCCATATTACAACTGCTGAAGCTATTTTCCTTTGAGGCTGAACAATTCGGGTCTTTTTGAAGACCAGATCATTTCCCTTTGAGATAAATCTATTTCACTTGGTTCTCTGTACCTTTCTGCAGAGGCACCCAGGGATAGGATTTGAGTAGAAGTATTCCTCTTGCCTTGGGCTTTCACCAGCTAATCTATCATATGGACCTCCAAGTCTATTTTCATGATGCTTCTTCACTTCACTTTGGAACTCACTCCAGTCTATGGAACCTTCATCCAGCTTGTCAATGAGCTCTACAAACTTGAGCCTGCAAGTAGAAAGAGATATGTTCAAAGCCTACACCCAAGATAGAAAAAAACTTAAAACTATAATACGTAGCTACGTACGTACCTATCAGGGTTTATAGTTTTTCGAAATCCTTCAAATCTTCTGTGACCCTGCACTGCTCTTGCCATGTTTCCATCATATGTATATACGAAAACATCGCTCTGAAGAGCCACTATGTAATCCACAGCAGCTAGCCTGTTCTGATACAACTCAAGCGGCTCTAATTCTTCTACCGTGGCTAGACTGTAGTGTGTGTAGATGTTTGGATACTCAGCTTTCAACGCATCCATGCTATGTGCACCATATATTTCACCGGCCACAATGTATATCTTTGTGGTTGGAGGATACCCCATAGCTTTGAGGAAGACTGCAGCTTCACGAGGAGTCATGGGACAGCCACCTTGGAGTCGCTTCTCCTCGCTGTTGATGTCCTTCTCCTTCCAGTGTCTCACTTTAAGCCGCATGTCTGTCAGCTCCTCTGCCTCGTGGAGTGTAAGGTTGTGGTTGCAACCTGTGAAGGACAGCATGTCTTTCTCATACCTGTATATCAACAGAGCAAGGTTTATTTGCAGGAAATGCAGTAAGATTGGCTGCCTACAAACGTTTCTGACGCTTCGATACCTCAAGTGAAGTGCGATATAATGATCTGGTCCATTTCTCAGTCTATCTACTAGGATGCCACCGAGCTCCTCTATCTCCTTCCTGTATTGAAGTGCTTTGTAGTTTGCACGACAACGGAGGCGTTGGAGGGAAGGAGCGAGACCGTTATTGATGATCCGCGAATCCGTGTGGGTAAACCTCACTACTTTGTACTTCTTCAGTATCCTTGCAAAATCTCTGTAGTAGGAAGCCTGCAAAATGGAGCTACCAAATCAGCAGCATGCATGATGCATGCATGCAATCAGATGCAAGAAATGTTTTGAACGCCTACGTACCCTGGACCAGGAGGTAGGTGCCCTCATGTAGGGTTTCACCCTGTTGTAAGCTGGTGGAAGGGAATCCACAATCACAATATCTTCCTTCAGTATTTCCTTGAAGTGCTCGGCATCGAATATATCTTTGAAGTCACTATATTCGAGGACTAATGATCAGTTTACTTGGTGTTTGATCAGGGTGCAGTGACCTTAAGCAGCTGAAGTCAGAAGAGATATATAGTACTGACCTTGGATCGGTCCAGAATGACCGGTGATCTAGGGTGGGGATTACTAGTGATGCATTCATGATCTTTGCCACTGCAACCATATCACTTATCTGTGAGAATAATTTCGGAGGAGTATGAGTTAGCTGAAAAGCATTTGCATGCTAAACTGTTTACACAGATATATTATTATTATATATACTTACGTACCCCCATTCTCATCTGGTTTAGCCCCCCGTTTGCATCAACAATTAGATAACCAACAGTTGCATTGTTAGTCCCTGCAGTAAAGCAAGAGCACCCAGCTCCAGAAACTGAGGCTAGCTGAGACTGAAGCAAGGAGCACAGTGAATTGAAAGATGGACAAGGAAATTACTGCGATGATTCTTTGGGCGTTCAATGCACTGGCTGTAACCCTCGCCGTCTGGCTTCATCCATATCTCAGGTATCTGTCGACGTTACAAAGGAAACTTGGGTAAGGTCAAGCAGCCCAGCACAGCATTTGAATGGATGTCTTGCTCTCTTCAATGAAATTTCTTGTCTGAAAATAAACACAAGATGCATTGCTTTCTGGCAGTCTCTCCCAGCTCTGTCGTAATTCCTAGCTAGACCTACGCATCATAAATCTTGATGTCCTAATTTATATCTTGAAATGCATCATTTGACAATTATGTTGATATGATTTGTTTTCAGAACGAGGTGATTGTTATAAGTAATAACAAAACAAATGCGTAAAAACTGTCGAGAGATAAATGGAATGCGTCGCTTTTGGACTCGTCACGTCAAGTAATCTCCGTTTCTCTTAATTCCAACAATAACTCATGATAATAACAAATGCAAGCAATATCCATGTCGTTATCGTCTATCCTTTCTCCCATTTAATCAATCCTCACAGGGGCCAAGATGCAAACACGGCTCTGTATTAACCTTTTTTTCCATTTGATCAAGGGTTTTCACGTAATTCTTTTACGAAATGTTTTTTAGTTTAGAACATTTCTCCCATTTGATCAGAAATCAAACTCATTGGAGAGAGTTCATTCAATGAACAGTTGTAAATTATGAGCAGTTGTAAATGATCTTTGTAATAAAAGACTTGATCAAGTGAACAAGTGAGCTTGATCGAGTGATTAGCGGCGAGATGCACGTACGCACCGGTGGGTCGGGCGGGCGGCGGGTTAGAGCGGTCAGGTTCTCTTCCGTCCATCCCATCACGTCGGCGTCGGCCACGTCCACCTTTTGCACGAGCCTGCCGCCGTCGTCGCCATCGACGCCGGCGCCAGAGCCCGCGCCGGTTCCGCCGCCCCGCCGGTGTGAGCCCAAGAACCCGACGAACGCGACGAGGCAGAGCAGGCACAGCACGACGCCCCTCATCCACCCCTGTCCGACCGCCGCGCCTGCGGCGCCCCACGCGCGCTTCCTCCGCACCAGCAGCAGCGCCGCCGCGGCCTTCGCGCTGCAGGGCGTGATGACCGCGGCAGCGGGGCCGTGCCCGTGGCCGTCCTCGTCGTCGGCGGCGAAGGTGGCGTCGAGTGCGCCGGCACCGCAGTCGTCCGAGTGCGCGTAGTCGACGCGCTCGATGTCGTTGAGCCGCCGGCGGTGCGGGATGGCCGGGTGGGGGCTGGTGGACGATGACGACGAGCAAGTGGTGGCCGTGGACGATGTCGTCGTCGTCGCGGCCGCGGCCATAGCCTGCCTGGGAGCCCCCCCGGGAACGTGCGGCTCTCGCTTAACCGCCCTGTTTTGGTCGGCGGGGCGCCTAAGAATAGGATCCCCGCGCGAGACTAGAACGGGGAGGCCGCCAGTGGGTGACTGGGAGAAAAGCCCGGGAAATAAACCGCGACGCGGCTGCTATGCTCCTCCTCTTCGGCTCTTCGCCAACCGCCCGCGCGAGCGCGAGCGCGAGCGCCTCTGTGTGTTTCGTGCCGCACTGCCGCGCGCTGCCGCGTCGTCGCGCACCGTTTGTACCTACGCCTCGCGTGCGGTCTCGGCGAACCGTGGCGTGCGTGCTCTCCTGTGGTTTCCGGGCGCGCAAGCGTACGTGGGGGGGAGTCCAGAAGTGGCCGTCGTCGCCTCGTATATATGCGCGTGGCGTCGAGGTCGTCGTCGTCGGCCGGCGCGCGTCCGTGACATGCCGCGCCGCGGCGCACGCACCGCACGTTGGGCTTCGGCGACGTGTGCCACGGATGGTTGCCACTTGCGACCGAACGTGAGAGGGAAATGCCGGCGCTTTAATCACGGCTGCCCGATCGTGGAAACGGACGGCTCTGATCAGCCAGGAGGGCGTCCGCTGACACGCGAGTCGTAGCTCAGGTTAATTGAGGGAAATAATTGTGGATACAGGATGCACAGAAAAAATTGATAATTTGTAACTCTTAAGATGTGTTTAATTATAATGTCATTTCTGAGACTGATATGTAGAACTACCTGAGTCAATAATAATAGGTCCAGATGACAAAAATACAAAATCATTTTTTAAAAGTAGCAAATTCTCAGATCTCTCGAATGCGTATAATATGATTGGATGCATGATTGCTGTATCTCTTTTTTACTCAACGTGTAGTAGTGCCTTTCGAGTTCTTAGTTTATTTGCATCTTATATATTAGATTCAGAATTAAAAAAAATATAATTCAATTTTACGAGACGGTTGTTTCAATTATTTTAGAATTGGAATTATGAAATCTTATCTACAATTCAACCTAGGATTCATAGTTCAGCCTAATTCCTCTTCAATAAAAAAATTGACTGAAATCTCTACTTGTCCTCCCATGTGAGATGGAATTATATGGAGATGATGATGCTTTTCTTGTAATAATAGAATTGATTCCATGGTTTGATCATACAAATAAGTTTTAGAATTAGTTTTTATATTTTAATTCTATGGAATATCCAAACAGAAATGTTGGATTTTCAATTGAATTCCACACAATTCAATATCTTGTAGAATCAGAAATGGATTCCAATTCTTCCAATACCTAGTATCCAAACGAGACCTTAGTGTAGCGGTTTTCGGTTCTAGTTTTCATATTTATCTATGGCACATTAGATAGAAAAAAAATACATGTATCATACATCCAATCGTAATAATATATGTGAACAAATTGTCACTGGATCTCATAAGAATTCCGGCGTTGAGAATGATGCTCATGCGAGAGTAAAAATAATACTAGGATAGGTGACTTTCCGAGAACTCTCGCCGCACATGTCCTTCTTGAAAAAACGTAATAATATATACGGTTCGCTTTTTATGTTTTGTATTCATCCATTTTTTCTTTAATTGGGTTGCCTTTTTAGGGCAGCTCCAATGCAGTGCTTAAACAGGTGTTTAAGCGGAAAAACCGGTTTTTTTTTGCAAAACCGGATGCTCCATGCAAGAGGCGGTGCCAAATGTGGCATCGATGCTTTGCCGACGCTTGCAAAAAATAAATAACACGCAGCTTGGAAAGGTGCTAGGCCAGTCAACCAACAAAGCCATGCATGCAGGAAAAACTAATTTGCTAATCCAGAGCATGCGGTAACTACCAGCTTCATTCTGAATTTCACGCGTCAGAGTTGCATCGAAGCTAGTTGGCGCTGTAAACATATGACCGAAGAACACCCAGATGTTGTTGCAGCCAGGACGGAACAAGCAAGCGGCCGACCACACGATAATGATAGCGGCCAGACGAGAGCGACGGGGAGAGCGAGAGGGATAGAGAGATAGATGGCCGTCTCTTACCGTCGCTGGTGGGCGTAGGTGCTAGGAACTGCACGGCCGCCGTGGGCATGACGACGCCGACCAGGAACACGACCACCGTGATCGCCACCCCCCCCCCCCCAAACGGAACCCTCACCACCACAGCTTCCTTCGTCTTCCCCTCCTCTCAGCGCCGGCGTCGGAAGAGGCGAAGAAGAGGGAGGAAAGGGAAGGGGATTGATTAATCGGAGGAGATGTGGGGAAAAGCAGCGGCGGGCAAAGGTGCTACTCCTGCTGCGGAGGAAGAAGAGGGGAGGGGCGAAGAAAGAAGGAGGTAGGGGCGGAGGAAGAAGAGGAGAGGGGCGGAGGGCGATGCGGTCGGAGGGGCAGAGGACACTGCAAAGCTGCTACTCCTCCTGTGGAGGAAGAATAGGGGAGGGGAGGGGTGGGGAGGGGCGGACGGCGATGCGGTCTGAGAGCTGGGTGAGACAAAGCACAAAACAATGTACAATTAACTGAATTATCTGATTTAACTGTTGTAGCACTACAAATAAGAAATTAGCATTGGACAATAGAATGCTTAATAAGATGCTATGATTTAAAAAATAAGTTTAAGCACCTTTCTTTAGCATCTTGCATTGAAAATTGAGGCTCTTAAACCAAATGCTTAGCACATTTTATTACTTTAGCATCTCTTTAAGCATCCATGCATTGGAGGTGGCCTTATACGTAGCATGCAGCTCCAAGGTATGGAAACTTCTTTGCACTGTTTTTTTAAAAAGAAACGTAGAAAGTGTACATGTGATCTGTATCCTTTTCGATCCCCTCTCTTAATTCCGTTGTCACGATCATCCGGCCAATTACCCGATCGAGACGAAGAAGACGAAAGAAATTAGGCAGACGAATTGTTTTTGGGAAGCACCTGACGTGAGATCGATGATTCAGAGGTGGCGGAAATGGGATTCAGTTCGTGGGTACGTCAAACCGGGCCACGAGATCGAATCTCACGCCAATTTCGACGTGCCGAACATGGCTTGTCTAAAATGTTACCTGCTTCGTGCGATGCGTCGGTTCGTCATCTTTTTCCAGTTGCGTTTCTTCGTCAATCTGATCAAGCAACAAAAACGCCATATTTGTTTCCTCTGACACTGGTAAGCTTCATGTGCCTACTAATTTGGATAGAAACAAAACAGGGCAATGTTCACTGCGACAGGATAATGAGCCAGCTCGACTCGTTTAGCTCGCTTGTTACAGCTCGTTATGTTAACGAGTTCAGCTCAACTCGTTAATATAACGAGCAGAAAACCTACCTCGGTTCGTTTCGATCCAACTCACAAGGTAACTCGTTTAACTCGTGAGTCAACTATTTAAAAAATTATTAAATAATAAATATTTAAATAATCATGTATCAAACGCCAAAATATAAAATAAATAGAATACATAAGGTTTCAAAATTTAATCATATATAGTTCCATCATTATTTCTATGATTTCATCAAATTCATCACACATGTTATTTGTTTCATACTTTTATATGATAAATTATATAGACCATAATAATAAATTTATAATAGCAAGTTAGCAAGTAATATCTAGATACTAACAAATAAATTAGTATAAAATAATGAGTTTCGTACTCTAAAATAGTGTTTTATTATTGCTTTAGTAGGTTGGCTTGACTACTTGTGCTGAGCTCGTTAAGCTCGCGAGCCAGATCGAACTCGCTCGTTATACTAATGAGCTAAAACACCCGCTCAACTCGTTAGGAAAATATAACGAGCCGAGCAAGCCGAACCGAATTGGTCACGAGCCGAGCGAGCTAACGAGCTATGTGTTTTTAATCCGGCCCAAGTACATGCATTGTATCAGATTGTACACTATACCCCCATTGGGAAGCAAATTTTGGTACCACGTCAAGTTTTATAACACGTAAGATTGCTTTCATGATATGGTAGAACATTAACAACGCACATCCAAAATTCCAATTTACACCCACATGCATGCATGCATCTAGATCAAAGTCTAATGAATGCTACTCTCACCGTTACATGTTATAAGATTTGACGATTCGAAACTATATAAATTTGATTAGATTTATAAAAATATATTAACAATCACAACACGTAACTAATTCATTAAACTGATCACATATAAAACATGCCTTACTAATATATTTATTTGATGGTATTGCCCTGGAACACGCATCCAATAGTAAAATTCATCTCGAACTTGATGGGCCCACACTGACCCTAGCTAGCAAGAGGCGCGTATAATAAGGAATGTTTTGTCACTTTTCGAGGCACGGAAAAATAACTAAATAAGCTAATTAGTTCGTTGTTGTGCATGCATCGAGAATATATATATATATATATATATATATATATATATATATATATAAATGTTATTCTACACCACGGGTGTAGAATGCTATTCTACACCGACGTGGAGTTGAGGGGTTGGGATTGGGTGGGGGGTGGGCACGATTGAAATGATCGGTGTAGAATAGTATTTACACCCATAGTGTAGAATAGTGTTTCCGTGTATATATATATATATATATATATATATATACACGTGAACGTTATTCTACACTATGAGTGTAAATGCTATTCTACACCCATAGTCCCATAGTGTAGAATAGCGTTCCCGTATATATATATATATATATATATATATATATATATATATATATATATATATATATATATATATATGGTAGTGGAGCTTAGCTAGTTATTAACACGAGAATGAAATTTTCCATTGTGAGCTTTCTGCACCAACGACGATGCTTCACTGGCTGGAGCTCTCCATAGTTGGTAGCAGTGGCTGGGACAGAGGACGAGACCATGCATGCACCGATAGATGGAATCGATGGTGGCAGTGGCAGACACACCGTTTATGCGATCATTTACGCGTTTGCGACTAGGTGAGGGTTTGGTTTCTGTTCTTGGCCGAGAAAACCTGATCAAACCGCACGTCCAGATCTACGTTTATTCATGTGGCAGGTTGACTGAGTATTTATGAGATCCGGTGTTGATTTGTTTACGTACGTCGCTTTGTCGCTTTATTATTGGTATTTCTTCTGATTTGTACGGTTGCCACGCTAGGTGCATGTAGAAGCAGACTTGTCGTGGTAGTCTTTGCCGTAACCTGCTCGCTTGTTGAGTTGTTGTATATATGTGGTTTACGCTAAAATCTTCTGATAAAACGTTAGTCAAACGTCGACCCGACGATCCAAAAGCACGTAGTCGTATGTGGTCGTTCGGAGTAGCTCTCCAAACGTTACACGACGCCGCCGCGTTGCGATGACACTTGACTGTGACGAGGAGATTTAGGGTGGAGTCGTCAGACAATTAAACTGCACCATAGGAAGGCAATCCAATTAGCCAAAAGTGAAGGGGGGACGGTTGGGCCGGTCAGATCGACTATAAATTGGTGATCGGATCGTCGGGGCGAGGGGGGAAATAGTCGGGCCGACTGCGCACCGGTCGTCAGACCGACCTTGCACCGTCGGACGGACCGGCTGTTGTTGGCATGGCCCGATCAGACCGACAGGTAGGATAGCGAAAACTTCGGCTTGCCGGCGCGCACGGTTACGATGGGGGTGAGATGGACGATTCACGAGCAAATCGACAAGGATTGCGGGGTGAGACGGACGATTCACGAGCGAATTGATAAGGATTACCGTGATTACGACACGATGTATAGAAGATTTCCAATGCAAACCAACAAAGATGGGCGTGCTATGACTAAACCTAGAGCAAAAAAGGTAGTAGATTGAAAAAAAGAACGATTCTACGGGGAGTAGATTAGATTGGATTGGAGTCCCCTTTTGAATCGGCCACGATTTCATCGACACTTGTAACAGAACAGCTAAATCACAAACAAGTTCTTATACGAGAAATTCATTGCCAATAACTTCCAGAAAGCAGCAATCCATCGTCGGATAGCTGAACCGAAGAAACAAACTGAAACACTACTTACGAGTTTATGTGAGGCAATTCCTGAATTGAAGTGTAAAAGCGATACTCATCGCCCCTATATTTATAGGAGATGGTCTTGTCATATCTAGGCTTAATTTATACTCTGAATTAATTAAGGTACGAGTTCAAATCATTAAAAACTAATTAGAGATAAAAATACCCTAAAACCAACTAAATTGGCTCGGACTCATACTAGATCAGTCTGATCGGACCCATATGGCCGATCTGACTGGCCATGGGACCGACCTACCATGGCCGGTTCGACCTGCCAGGAAAAAACACATCTTCAGCTAAAAATACCAATTTTTATAATTTTGTTCATTGGTGTAAAATTTTGCTATCAGCGGAAGGAATAAAGAAGAAGAGTCTAGTGTGATTGACTTGGCGAAGTCTTCGTCTTCGAACCATGCCACCGTTGTAGCTCTGCAGCTAATTACATCAATGGATCGATCCCGGGTCGTAGCAAGTGAGAAAGTAAGACCAGCTTATATTAATTAACCCATCGAATTATAGGCGTATGTAACTGCGTGAGCTATGGTTAACTAACTAACCTGGTCACCGATCATATTAATCAACGCGATGCGTGCAATTGATCGAAGCTTGTGTGTCTCAGGTGCATCTACAGATGGCGAGGCTCGCATGGCTGCACGTTCCATAATTTATCTTATTTCTCTCTTCACTTTCCATCCAATAATACTATATTTCTGTCTTGATATTAGACATTAGACATGATTTTTTATTTTATAAACTTATAGTATCTTTTTGTATTAATTTACTTACCATATCATATTTTTTCTACGTGATAGCATAATAAATGCTTCAAACATCCATGGACCTGAAAGTTGCATTAATATATACAGATCTTGTGAGATAAATGGCTTGGTATTTTTCACATATATATCATACAGATTCCATTCAATGCATGTGTGATCCATCTATGAATGCTATATCTCAAACAGAAGCTGTTAATTCAAAGCAAGAGCTCATAACTGATGCACACAGAGAGAGATAGGCTTGTACCTCACAACATAAATACTAGAATCTGATGTAAGGAAGAATTTTATTTTTAAAAAAAAAATCAAATTTCTACGATGATTTCAAAAAATTGTAAAAACAGCGTCCGGTCGGCCAACCATCAGCCGACTAGGGGCCAATCGGCCGATGGGCCATCGACTGACGCTCAGAACGCGTCGCGGCGCGTCGCGCCTGCCCCGCGCCCGCGCTGTGCCTATGCCCGCCTCGCGCCTGCGCCTCGCCCGCCATGCGCCCTCTTGTCTCCCACGCCCCCGCGCCCCCTTGCCTGTCGCGCCCCCTCGCCGTCCGTGCCTGCGCGCCCCGCATCGCCCCCTCTCCTCCCGCGTCGGCCGGATCCTGCGCCCGCCGCCTCGCCTCCCGCCCATCCACATGATGTGCGGGGCGGCGGGCGCAGGGCCGGCTGGTGAGAGGGCGGGGTGGGGCGCAGGAGCGCGCGCAGCCGCGATCGGCGAGGGGTCGCGGGGGTGCGTGGGCGTGGGAGATGAGGGACGCGGCGCGGGCGTGACGCGGTCCGGGCGCCAATCATTGGCCCATCGACTGTCACGTGGCGCCAGTCGGACTGCCCGACCAAGTGCCGACTGGTCCCCGATCGGCCGATAATTGACCGACCGTATGTTATTTTTATAATTTTTTGAGCCTGACATACAAATTTGATTTTTTTAAATACTAATTTAAAAAACATGTAGGAATGGATCAAGCGGAGAACTGGAGAATGGAGATAGACAGTAGTGGGTCAAGTTTGGGTCGCTCTCCGTCGGGCCACGGGTCGGTTTCAGGCCGCAATGCATGCGCCGGCAGAGATCAAAAAAAAAAAAAGGAGGGCACAAATGCAACTCTAGCTGCTCTAGCTCCTCTCCAGACACACTCAGCTCACCCAACACCAGAAAAGCAAAAGGATGCCACTTAATCGCCTAGCTAGTGTGCAATGCACCACTACTACTGCATCTCGGACAAGATTATCGTGCGCTGCTCTTTGCTCGCCATCACTAATATCCTGTGCACATCGGCTAGCCGTGCACATGGTGCACATGTGAGATCTCCACCTTTAATCTGTAATCCAATGGACAACAGCTCCACCAGATCATTTTGCAGAAAACACCTCCCACCTCCTCCATTCTGTCATTTTGCGATAACCCCCAGCTACTGTTGTCCGTTGGATTACAGATTGAAGGTGAAGATCTCACATGTGCACCATGTGCACGGCTAGCCGATGTGCACAGGATACTTCCAAATTCTAAACTCCTCTGCTGCAGAATTAATATGGTTCACGCCATCCCGCACGTTCTGCGTCGTTTCGAACCTCCGTTTATTGTAGACGCGCATGCGATTTCTTTCTTGCTGATCTGTTCCACAACGAGCCAAATCTTAGATTAGTACAAATTAATCGCGAGAGCGAAGTTTTATAACGCTCGTTGTCGAATGGAACTTCAACTTTATTAGTCCACACTCATAATTATTGTGGCCCTCCAGATAAAACTATTATAATTGACACATAAAAAAAGAGAGATAGAGAGATAGAGAAGGCTTTTTGTACCCACGCGCAGAAATTTATGGGCAACTTTGATCGGGTCAATTAAGTGCAACATGGAATGATTTGCTTCTTGTTTATCCTTGCGCGTGATGATTAATCATATGAGCCAGTGCAAATGATCCCATCGATCGCCAGATGTTGACATTTGCTCACATCACACTTAGCTCAGCTTACTCACTGCACGGTCAAGCAAATTATCTGCAATGACCATACCATCGAAGTACCCGCATTTATGTCAGTCAAATTGTTAACAAGGTGATCGATACATAAAACTTAATATAGGAGAAATGCATGCATCACCAGTCAAAGAGATTGCGTGTTGATGTGCCTTTTTCTTAGCCCAACTGGATCGTGTGCACAAACATACGTGTCAATGTGTAGAGTGGTTTATAGGCTATCTCCCACTCCAATCTTTCTAATCGGCAGCTCATCGGTGCATCACCCTGACCCATGATTGGTAGGAGGAATTCAGCACGATTCATCCCACTATACACTAATCAGAGATGCTATATATACCTGTCGCTTTTCCACACTCCGAAGCTGCACGCTGTGAGATCAACATGGTTGGTATTGGTATGAGCTGAAAGCCTGAAACATGAAAGGTTTCAGAGGGTTTTCTCCACAGGTTGTGACCACTGACCACTCTTTGTTATATGAGGTCACAAAGATTTCCCAAACCAGCAGGAAGGGGAAGGGGAATACATGTATGAACACTCTACCTTGAAGGCTAGATGCCTGGAGCTTAGCACTTGCTTTCAGCCTTCAGTTCTCATTAATTGCATGTACTTAGCATCTAATGGCGACGTGACACTTATCTATCCCTGGCCTGTTTCCTCCATGGCTCCATGCTACACCATGTACTGTGTAGATTGCACAGGTGAACTAGTGAAGTGTCATCTTCAGCTCAAGTCTTGGTGTGCTGAGCATGTTGTTGCTGATGCCGATTCCAAAATTCCAAGCAAAAATTGCTTGGTCACAAACCATGCTGCAGCGAGTTAGTTATATGGGATATGGAATACACATCGATTAAAAGTTTAAAACTGTCCAGTCAATTTCAGGGTTCTGCACTATATCATAGTGAGTTAGCAACACCAGCATTCAGCAAAGTAGGTTGCAGTACTGCATCTTTATTCTATGGATGAAATGGTACGCGATTAGAGTGGGGTGGGCTTTTGTTTTGGAATCCGGCAATCAGAGCAAATATCGCTCAGTCCATTATAGTAGGCATTTCGGCCCATAGACTACATACTTTCGCAGCATGGCGCGAGCTACGTAGTACTTTTGCAGGCCCGCTTTTTTCTCGAGCCAGCACAAGAATTGGTTCACTTTTTTTTTCATCCTCGTCTACACATCAGTTACCGAGTTGCAAATTATCATTTTTTTTCTGACCATATCGGGGTTTTCACTTGCCGGTTTGCCTTTCATGAGAACAAAGATTCACTTTCCTCTAAAAGGAAAAAAAAGGAAAACAAAAGATTCACTTTAGAGCAACTGATTGTCACCGCTATGTATAACATCTTTGATTTACGTCCATCGTGGGCAGGCCATTTTGAAAGCCATTTGTCGGATGTGATGTGATATGAGAACTTCTTAAGAGTTCAGTTATCCTGATACTGAGTTACTGGGGTGTGTCGGAAATGTTACTCCTACTTAAATACGCTTAACATTGGAATTCTAATAAAATTTAATATTAGCTAACTGACTGCTCACGTCCTTTTACTAGGCATAGGCCATGATAATAATGCATGCAATTCCCGTGTTCATACGGAAAAAAGGCTATTAATTAATCAGATTTCACGCAAACTGCTTCTATTTTAGGACAAAATTCCTCGTACCTAATAGGGTGTGTTTGGTTCTGCTGTGAGCTGTGAAAAAATTGTTGTAAACTGTCTGCTGTGAGTTGTCTACCGTGAAGAACCTAAAAGTCGTTTGGTTGAAGCTACTGTGAAAAAACTGCTGTGAGCTGACTGTTTTTTATAACTTACATAACTTTTATCATTATAATATTCTATAAAATATATATATATATATATATATAGGAAACAATCAACATTGATGCAACTAAATAACTGGAAAAAATATTAGATAAATAAAAAAGTGCATAATTATCTCATAAAGTAACCAGCAACTATATATTATCTCATAAAATTATGCAATGCAATACAAACCATAATAATATTAGATCAATCAAGACACCTTGAATTCCTACTATTTAATTTATACTAAAAAAACAGAAAAGCAGAAAAGTAGGATCCAAGTTGTTTTCAAATTTCTACTAGAAAAAAATGCTTTTTCAAAGTAGAAGTAGTTTTAATAAACCCGTTTAGTTCAGCTTCTGCTTTTTCACAGCAGAAGCAGATTTCAAAAGCAAAACCGAACGCACCCATAGTGTCATGTTTGGAGGAGTATCACTGTCATTGAAAATTTTGTCATCCTTAAAGCGGTCCTGTTTGAAAAGCTTATTAATTTGAAAAATAGTTAGTAAATATATAACAATTAAGATTAAGATTCTACGTTGAGATTGCAGAGAAACCAAGTGTATTTTTAACTTACGTATTATTGATGTAAAAGATTTACACTAACGGGTTCAAATAGTCTCGAAAGACTAGCTAGAGAGAAGGATTTAGTGTGGACTGGGTCAGATCTTCAAATGGGATAACAACCTTAGTCCAGTTCGAAGTGTATTCTATTCCGTGAAAATATCCCTTCTATTACAGTAAAGGGGATGAGTATTTATAGGCTAAGATACAATAGGAAATATTATTCTGCCCTGTAGTTACAAATGTCAATATAGACTCTATTCATAAGATTTTATATTGACAGAATAGTAAAAACATATGTGAACACATTTGTAAAACAAACGTATTGTCTCGGTTTGTGGCGCCCCTTCGGAGCGGAGCCTCCATGAGAGCAGCGAGGTAGTCGGGGCCATCGTATCTCTCGGAGGCTTTGAATCCTTCCTTTGATGACTGTCGGAGCCTGCTCCAAGGAACTTCGAACCCGCCCCTCCGAAGCACTTTAAAATCGTCAAATGGCTTCCAATCTCACAACTCTGAAATGAACTTTAGAGTCGTTCTTCTAATCCGTAGACTGACGGGATTATTTTACCCTAACAGGTATACCCAACAGGTATACTGTTATATTCATTTTAGAACATGAAAAGTTTAAAAAATTTACTCAATAACTTTAGACCCATACTCATTCTTCTTACTTGTATTTTTAATATCTATGCTTAAATTTAAAGCTTACTATATTTTTAGGAAAAAAGAGCAACGGTTTTAAATTTTTGCAATTATCTAATTTTATAATCGAAAATGATAATATATACCGTTTAAAAATCTATAAATTCTAAAATTAGATACAACTACGAGAACATCTTCGCGAGAAACTAGAGATTTTCAATTTAAGGCCCTGTTTGTTTCAGCGTTTGCTTTTCGAAAGCTGGCTTTTGGCTTTTGCTTTTGGAATGGCTTTCAGAAAGCTAGGGTGCATTTGGCAACCCAGCCTCCGATCAAAATCCAAAACACACAAACTATAATAAATTGTATTATGCATTATCTAATATATCCATGTATTTATGAGTCATTATCGAGGATCAAAATCTGCTTCCAGAACACACACAAAACGTAGGCAACATCAACTTATGTAAAATTTGCATCAAAGTAGAAAAGAACAACACATGAACTTCCATTGCGAAGAATAGTTGAGCCACATGTTGTCTTGCTTCCAGAATACACACACATGTCGTCTTGCTTGGAGGAGGCCGACAGTCCGGACGATGGAGGGAGAAGGGTGGTGGGATCCAAACGGAGGAGGTGGCATCTCGAGGTGGGGTTTGCTCGATGACGACTTGGCACCACAAGGAGGCCGGCAGTCCGGTGAGGAGGAAGGACTATGTCGGTGGTCTGACACGGAGGGAAAAGGGTGGTGGGATCTAGACGGAGGAGGTGGCGATGGGGGAGGATGGCGCAACGCAGAGGGGATGGCGTCGGGATGAAGCTTGGCGGCGGAGGTCACACGAGGATGCTTGGCGGCGGACGGTGCCGAGAGGAAGGCACACAGGTGGTGCGGGGGAGGATGGCACGGCACGGAGGGGACATCGCTGGGAGGCTTGGCACGGAGGGGACGGCACCAGGAGGATGCTTGGCGACGGAGGTCACACAGGGAGGATGCTTGGCGGCGGCGATCACATGGGAGGAAGAGAAACGGGAGGAAGAGGAATATGGTTTCTGGAGGAAAATAGAAAAAATGGTTCGGGGCACTTTAGCGGTGGCAGGCGGGTAATTAACCCCGAAAGCTCACTGGAAGCTCACTTTTTGTTGTTTTTCAGCTTTCCATTAAAATAGAGCTTTCCAGAGCTTTTGAAGGACGAAAGAAGCTCACTAGAAGCTAGCTGTTTGTTTGAGCTTTCAACTTTTGGGGGTCAAAAGCTGACTGAAAGCTCAAACAAACAGAGCCTAAGTATGCTACTCTTGGCGTAAAAGAGTTTTACGCTAACATGTATAGCCTTAAAGGATGTGTTGTATCAATGGCCTTAAAGGATGTGTTATGTATGAGGTGGAATGATATTGGTTCATCCATCCGAAGTGGAGAATAAATTTAAGTCCAGTTCGAAGTGTATTTAGAGAATATCAATCTCGGTTCCTATTACAGTAGGAAGAACATATATTTATAGCCCAAGTACAACAGAATAATATTATTTTATTCTCTAGCTACAACCGTAATTACGAACTCTGTATATAAAACTTTGCAATGGTAAAATGAAAAATTCTAACGTGACACACTTAGAAAGTAGAGTGTTTTATTGAATATTATGGTAGATCTTCGAAGGGGATGTAACCGAAGGAGAGACTGATTCATCATGACCCTTCGTACACGTGTGGGCTTCGGAGTACCTTCGTTGGTGAACTTTTAGGGCTTCAAAGCCCTATATACTATGCCTTTAGATTCAAAGTACACTATTAGTTAAAAATGTTTGGTTACAAGTACGATGAGATTATTTTCCTCTAACAACTATTATTTTGCAGTTATTTAGTTTTGTATCTATTAGCTAGATGCCCATTCGTTGCATCTAAAATAATGCAACATTAAAAGAACACTATGTAAATAAAAATGAAACAAGCTGAAGACTAAAGAGTTTTGATTTATTATCAGAAGTGATGGTGATAGAAACAATGAACAGGCTCATAATCACTAGTATTTTTTTAAAACAGTATAGATAAAACAAAAAATTATACAGTTTAGAAAAGCTAAAAATCTAAAAAAAATACCTACAACTAATAGATTGTTGTCTCCTGGCAATGGCAAAGATAGAAACATATCTGATTCAGATCCTACCAGGGTCCTGGGGAAAGCGGGGAGTCGGTCGCAAGCGAGATAGATCCACAGCAGCCGCACATGATGATTGTCTTGTCCCAGTTCGCGGCGATTTCGCCGTCGCGCCAAAATCCAGATACATCTCCTCGTTAATCATTATCCATCACGGCGCGTCGCCGTCACGACTCACGGGTTAGAAGAGGAATTTAATTATTTATTGCTCTTATACGAGTGTAATTTAATTATTTGACTGAGTGTCATGGGGATCCCCTAATTCTATGATAGTAGGGTAATTCTGCAACAGTAAAACTAACAAATAATTGATCATATTTTTTAGGTTAATTTTGTTGCGTTATTATAATTTTTACGGGTTGTTAATATATTATCAATATATCATTGATAAATGGAAACCATCATAATCATTAACCGTTACTTATAAAAAATTCTTAAAAATTATAATTTTCGATTCTTTTTAGGGTATTCTCGACCCAGAAATCATCTAATAGTTTTCATTCATGACATGTCACTGAGAAACTATTCATAACTCTATCTCATAATACATGATTTCTTGTTTTTATTTACTTTTTCCTCATTCGCCCAATCACAAATGAGTAAGTCATATGTATAGAAACCACTAAACTCTCTAAATATGTATACAGTGATTTCTTCATCCTTAATATTAGTGATAGAAAACATATTTTAGATATGAGAAACCATTTCTTTTACTATTCTTTTTTTAACTCTTCTTCCCAATCTCAACAATTAGTGCATTTAATATCGTTAAAAAGTTAGGGTTGCCCTTACCATCCCGCTTTTATCACCATCTACACAAAATACCTTCCATACATAAATACACAAGACAAATCGTAACCTTTCGTCAAATTAGACGAAGGCCCACCGAGCCCACCGTCAGCTCGTCCCCGTTCATGGCATCGCCACCTTCCCACTTCCCACCAACCAGGGCCCCACTGTCAGCCGGCCAAAACCCTGCGGCGCACCCGCAAAACCAGCCTCCCCACCCCGAAACCGGCGGCTCGTTCCACCGCCTTCCTTCCTTCCTTCCTTCCCCGCCGACCCCTTCCGGCTTGGATCGCGTCCGCGAGACCGCGAGAGGGCCAAGGAGCCGCCACGCCATGGCGACGACGCGGCCGGCGCGTAGCGACCCGCACCTGCCGCCTGAGGAGGCGGCGCGGGTGGAGGCCGAGGTGCGGGGGTACTTCGACAGCTTGGCACCCAGGCGCCCGGCCAAGCCGCCGCGGAGCGACCCGTCGGAGGCCGGCGCTGGTGGGACAGAGGTCGAAGCCGACGGGGGCGATTTGCCGGAGCTTCGCAGGCTCCGTGACCTCGAGGCCAAACCCCAGGTTGACGGCTCTGTTTGTCATATGCTCAACTGTCCATCTTTTCGTAGAGTTACAGGGTTCTTGTTTGTTCTTCTGGCTGAATCGATCGATGTAAGCGTGATGCTTCGTACTGTGTGTAGAAGTTGGTGTTGGACGGAGGGGACGTGAACGGGGAGGAATACGTGGAGACGCAATACTACGATGGGCTCAATTGCATCGACAAGCAGCATCACACGGTAAGCTTAGTATCGTTGTGCCAGTCAAGCCTACCAAGTACTAGCTTTCTGGCTTGTAGATGTGAGTATGTGGCGTTTACTAATGTCATTAGAATACTTTGATAATTCGTTGTTACTATGTGTATCAGTAATGAGTTTGTTGGTGCTAAATTTCTGTTTTGTGCAAGTTACAATTTTTGTATTGGTACCTTTTTCTGGTAAGTGATAAGATCAGAGATTAATTTATCAATAACATTTTACCTTTAATTTTCTATTTAATGACTTAAATTTTCCATAGGAAACAGCTTAGTCATAGATGCATCAGATAAAAAGTTTGTTTGTGAAAACCTTTTCTAAAAAATAGTTGAGCTGTAATAATCGGCTGTCATTAAACCATCAGTCTGAGTCTCAGACCAAAGTGCTCAGATAAACTGTGAATTTGGTGATTCCAGTTCCCAGTGCGATTCCAGCGCACAGGCCATCACACACAATTTGACAATTATACCCCTTAATACACATTATCATTTAGCTGAATGTGTATATGAGTCAGGACTCCTGGAATCTGTCATGTAAATTAAGTACAATGTACTCTTCCACTCTCTAAAAAAAACTATGCACTAATCATTATCTCTCAAGTCTCAATTCATATGGGGAGTCACAGTAGTCATTGAAGCTATGTTTGGCCACAGGCCATCACGCACAATCATATCCCTTAATATACATTATCATTTAGCCGAATGTGTATACGAGTCAGGAGTCCCGGAGTCTGTCATGTAAATTAAGTACAGTGCACTCTTCCCCTCTCTAAAACACTATACACTAATCATTACATCTCAGTTCATAATGAATCTTGGGGAGTCACAGTAGTCATTGAAGCTATGTTTGGTCACTTGTGGCCTAGGGAGATTTGTTCTCCTTGATGGTTGCAAATTGATCTGTTCCTTTGGTGGTACATATCGATTTTTTGTGCCACAATGCAAGTGTAGTAGCAGTAGTAAATGGACGGTGGTTGTTAAGGTCATTCCGAATATAAGCTACTCACATAAAGCCAGTGGATTGAAAAAATTAAGCATTTTCAGTACAGGGGTATTATCCAGCAAAACTAATCAGACTGTCTGATTTTTTTCCCTCAACTTTAGAAAGGACATTATATCAAAATTCTATTTGCGAGAATAATGCAAAACCTGGTCTTCCGGTCAGAAAATTTATGAAAACAAAGGGTCAAATCACTACCTACATTTGATGGTTGTAGTCCGAAAAATGGTGTTAATTATTGCCTACCATACTAGAGTGGCTAACAATAGAAACGAGTTTACCCATTGTGATGCCTTTTGCAAGTTCAGGCTTGAGGAAAGTTGGATGTTTTAGTACACTATTAGTGGCTTGAAGTATCCATAAAACTATCGGAGAAAAGCTTGGTCATCATGATTTTATAGCCAGTAATTGCCTGCACTTGTTCGAAGGGTCTTGTATCTACAGTTTATTGTGCACTCTGATACTGGTTTGGAAACCATTGATATATTGAAAATATATCTTAGACCCTGCAAATAGAACAAATAGGTGACGCTGTTAGGAACTTAGAACTTGTGATGTCGAAATTTTGTGATTTGTGATGGTTGGTACAATCAGATCAGGTTAATAAGATGTGTACCTTATGTAGATTACATATCTGTCAACACTTGATTATTGATTTTAATTTTGCCATTATATACCATCTGTAACTCTGCTCCATGAATTCTTAAGTTAACTGTTTTCTTTACACTTTACAGACTGGTACAGGCTTTATCAAAGTGGAAAGACCCAATGGTAACTCCTTCAACGTGACAACTGTTGCCTACTCATCTGACAGCCTTGTCCACTGCACGAGCAATCCTGCAACAAATGATTGGATACCGTCCTCGGAGACGGTATGGCAGTGAAAATGTATGAGAACTAGCCAAGACGAGTTATATATCAGCACATCACCAGTTACTACTCTACTCTCTTCCTTTTCCAGGTTATTCCAGTTTCAAACAAGCCTAGCAGGAGTGACTCCTGAGTCCTGACCGGGTTGTCTTCTGCCTGTGTGAATCTTACGAATCGTTTGAAGAGAATAAATTTGCACATGATGCAACCACTTGTGTGTACCAGGGGAAGGCAGCCAAAAGGTTGAAAAATGACAGCGCTGCAATATAACGTAAGAATCTGTATTGTGCACCTGCGTGTTGTATGTAAACTTGCTGTTATACAACTTCTCTGTTGTTCATTCTCAAAAGTTTGTAGCGTGAATGATGGGTGTAATCGAGTGGATTGAGCACCAGCCTGTCCGTTTTCCTTTGCCATGAGACTGTTTTCCCTTTATCAATGCAAAATGTGTAATTCCCAGGTAAAAAGGTCTCAGCTTTTGGTTGGTGATTCCTGAGCTAGGAAATGGTGTTTGAAGGATGGAATCTACTCCTATATGTTAGTGAATTCAGCAAATGTTCATGCCCATCTGTCCTCGTCCGATTTAAATTAGAACTATTTGAGGGCAGTTAAATATGAAGCTACAGGAGTGGTGTGGACAGGATTAGCTACACATCACATGAGCTAGTGTTCTGCCAACATACCTAAAAATTTGATGATTACCACTCCCGTGACAATAACTTATGAAACTATATCAATACGAGACAATGATACATCATCTGCACATTAGAATTGAAAAATTGAAGTCACTTGTTTGTAGTGGAAAATTATCAAATGTATGGTCCATGTAGACTGTAGCAATGACGGCATGACAATTGGTAGCATCCTAAATTTTGCATTGGGACAATATTTTCAATTTAGCCGGTGTTTTCATGTAAGGTTGAATTTTTTTATGCATTATAATTTTCTAGTTTTAAAATATATCATCGGTGTGTTACTTGACAATGAATCTACTGTGACAATAATATTTTTAAATTACGTAAAATTACAACAATTTTACAAATTTTCGTTCTTTTTTTTTCTATCCGCCGCTCCGCCCCGCGGAAATCGCCACAGCTCCCACGGCTCCAGTCCGCGCAACGGCGGTGCATCGCCGCCGCTCAGCGCAGATATCGCCGTCACACAGATCATCTTCTCCGAGTGCATCTCTGATGTGTACCATTCCGCTGCATGCCCGCATCCATCCGCCCACTGCTCCTCCCCGAAAGCAATAGATTAACGCACGCGCGGTTTCGCGTCATACACCCTGCCGCATGCCCGCATCCATCAGCGCACCACCGGCGGCGAGCCTGCTTCCGCGATCGCACGCCCATGGATGCCACCGCGCCCGGAGTAGGCGCCTCCTTCCGCGCGTGGACGGGTGCCCGTGTGGTAATTTCGTCGAACACCTAACTCGTGTCTCCACTCTTTTCCTACTTCAGCATTCTCTTGCTCAGAAGTCAGAAGTCAGAAGCAATCGCTGTTGCACTCGATTTAAACACAGGAATGGACACTCAGTCAGGCTCTACTTATTCGATTCGTGGCTCAGCCAAAGGAGAAACAATCGTACTAGTCCACTTGAGATTTTACACGAAGGAATCCTTTTCGTCTCAGTCAAAAATTTGCTCTCCTGTTGCGTAGGTGGTGTAGAAGATGGTGGCGCTGAAGTAGAGCACCGCCGTGAGGGTGAGGAAGGCTTGGAAGGATCCTAGCCACTGCACGAAGTAGCCTGTTCCTATGGTGCTAACGATGGCGGCCACTGTCCCGATGCCGTTCGTCAGTCCTGTTCATTGTTCAAGCAGAAGAAGAGATTTCACTTTCAGATGCAAGAGCTAAAGAATGCTTTGCTGAATCGTACTAATGATCGAGTTTGTGGACACACCGTGCAGAGATCCAGCGTATTTGGGAGCAATGTCCTTCTCGAACAATCAAGGAAAACACATTCGGTCAGTACCGTTGTAATTGAGGTGGTGATCCAGATGAGAAAGAGGTTGTTGGAGTTACTATCTGGTATGAGCAAGATATTGAATCTTTACAAATAATATTTTTTTGCGAAATTGTATTTTTGGATAGTCAGATCCAAAAGATCGCAAAACTAGCACTCCGTCAACTGTTTAAGTGTTGATAGAGATTCCCGTCAACGGTCGACAAGGGCCTAACCCTTTCTTTTTTCACTTCTGGTTTCTCTAGCTTTCATGCTGTTTTTCGTAATTTGCTCTAAGTATTTGCTCTTGTCGACTATTGTGTCGACAGGAAGTATATTTTTTCTTGTCGACACTTCAATTGTCGACGGTGTCTAATTTTGCAAATTTTTGGACAGGCTATTCAGAAATACAATTTTGCTAATAAATATTATTTATAAAAAAATTTCAGGATATGCGGGGAACATTACCTGTACATTACAGAAGTACCCAGCTTGACTGAAGGAACACAAGCTCAGGGCGCTGGTCATGAGGACTGCAGCAATTGATGGTGTTTGGGCAAACCTTAAGCAGAGCAGTGACACACCTGGCCCGATAAAACCAATAGACTGCACCAAGCATAAAGAGAACAAAACTGCCGTCAGTTTTATGCTTCTGGTTGCACAAGTTATCAGTAAATTCCAAGAGCTGTACAAGTTTAGTTTCAGGTGCTGCTGTTACCTGCATAATCTTCCGAACTAGCACTACAGAGAAACCGGATTTGATCAGGAAATCTGCAGAAGCTCCTGCGACATAGCCAGACAGAGCCATAACTGCCCAAGGTATGGCGCTGAACCACGCCGCTTGTTTTAAGTTGACATTGTAAACCTGTTATAGGATACGAATCAGGAACAACATCTTAATAGCGGTGTTGACACAGTGACCAATTTGAACACCTTAGACAGCATACCGTTTTGAAGTACACTGGCATCCATGATAGTAATACAAAATAGCCCTGCATGGTGATTTGAATTTGCAGACTTTAAAATTTAGACATGGCAGCACCAAATTGTAGTTAACTAGATCATCAATCTTACCCAGTTATTGACCACGTTAGCTACAATAATGGCCCACATTTCGATCTTCGACAACACTTCTCGTAGTGATGGGAATTTGCTACCTTGAACTTTTGATCCACTTCGTCCAGCTAGGATCAATTGAAGCTCAGATTTGCTTATTGTAGCACTGTCAAGAGGGTCACTTTCTACATTCAACAGCCATACCGAGAGCCACAAGTAACCAAGTGATGCAAAGAAGGCAAATGTCCCGGCAAGACCTATATGTGACATGATGATCGGTGTTGCTAAGAAGCTTATGACATTCCCCAGATGGAATCCTGCCATGGAAATGCCGACGGCAGTAGCACGTTCATGTGTTGGGAACCACCTGTTGTGTCCAGATTGAGATTGAAAACTCAAAATGAGGTTGTGTTTGATTGCATCAATACATTCATTTTCAGAATCTCTAACAGCTAGATAATACAGAGCTACTTACTTGGGTAAGAAAGTGCTCATTGTTGGAAATGCAACACCTTCTGCAAGGCCAAAGAGGGAACGAACAGCAAGTAGCATGATGGTGGACTGAGAAGCAGCCCATGGAGTGAGGAAAGTGGCTAAGGACCAGAGTGCAGCAGCACCTGCCATCACCTTCTTCCCTCCATATCGGTCTGCCAAAGCTCCCCCAGCCATGGATGAGAAAACATATCCCCAAAGAAACGATGACTGCACAAGGGATGAGAAGATTTAACCTCAAGTCAGTCCATTTGGACATCATTAATCACGCATGGCATGATACTATGAGCACAAGTTGTGTTTGTCCTGGCCTAGCTAGTTATGCACGTTGCCAATTTCATAGAGCACCTGTAGAGTCTTGTTATGGTATATTGGTTGGTACGACGACTTGTTTATGCCAGCTCCATCTAGTCAAGACATAATATTTAGTAACTGCATACCAGTAATCATACACAAATCCCTTTGCTGTTCTTTTTTGAGGCAAAAACTCTTTGTTGTTGAACAACTCAAATGTTGCAATGGTACTTAAGTGTTAGTGGGTAATTAAGTATGAAACCTTTTTGTTCCCAATCACCAGGTGAAGCAGCAGAGATCCATCCCCCAAAAGGGTAAGATTGAATTCAGTTAGGTTGCATGTGTCAATATTCCAATTATCAAATTTAGACATTGATAACACCTCAACTTGCTTCCTGACCTTTCTGTCTTTTTCTGTTTGCTGAGATTGTTTTCTTCCAAATTGACCCCTGACTCTATCTATCTGGAGGCTACTATAAGCAAAGTATTAAGTATATGCTAAGCTCATAGTTAATGTCAAGTTGCATTCTCAAGATAATCGTATTAAGATAGTATGTTGGTAACTTGGTGTGCCAGTAAAATTGTAATGTTTCAGTCGTTCTACTGTCTCTAACATTGATGCGTCGTTGACTTCGTTGTTTAAGCGCTGAACTGATCATGGTTTGGGTTGTGGAGTCGTGGTAATGGTGGGTTAAAAGGGGCGTGGCAAGAACAAGCTGGGTGCTTTACCTGGACGATGCCCAAGAAGGAGCTGGACCAGCCGTACTGCGCGGCGAACGGCACGACGGCGACGGACATGACGACACGGTCGGCGTTGCAGAGCAGCATCACGGCCGCCACCAGCGCCACCACCTTGGCCCGCTCCGGCAGCGCCGACGTCTCCTTAACCGGCACGCTTGCCACGCCGGCGCCGTGCTGGACCCCCTCCATGCCGGCGCTGCACATGGCGATGACCCTCTGCCGGCACCATCTCCCCCTCCCTCCATCGCCAATGAAATCAGCACCACCATTGTCCCTCCCGGTGCTACTGGCGCAGCTGTTCACATCCCGGAAACCATCACCACGCGAGGCCAAGGAGAAAGAAGACAAAGAAGAACAAGATGTCCGCAGGCCTCTTGGGTCCAAGGTGGCCGCCCCAACCATCGCGGATCTGCACTTGACCCGGCTCGCCGCTGGCTTCACCAACACGCACGACCTCACCGACGCCATGCTTGGCGAAACAACCGCGCGCCCCGCCCGCCCTGATCCAACCAACAGCCCGCGCGCCTGAGGCGTCAAGAACTCGCTAGCGAGAGAGACACACGGGGATCAAGCGAGTAAGCGACGAACGATGGAGGACTCGGCGAGGACAACGCCGAGGAGGACGAAGGCCAGACCGGGGGGAAGGTGGTGGCAAGGCGGTAGGTGGCGAATCAGAGAGCAACAGAGCAGCCAGCTAGTCAGCTTAGAGGAGAAAGTGAGATCGTTCTACTTCTACCAGGTGCAACCATATTAGTCCATTCGCTTTCGACATTGATAATATTTGTCGGTCAATAGGGTACGTGCTGTTGGATTGTATTGAATAGAGTATAATATAAGTAGAAAAATTCCTGACACGATGATATGAGAATGATCGGACAAGTAGATCGGCAAAAATAAGTGTTGGTGTTCTTGGTGTCTAGCTTGATTCCTCTCGATGTAGGTCAGGCTGTATTGCTCTATTGGCTAGTGTTATCTTAGGATATTCTCAACACAGAAACCATATAGTAGTTTTTACACTAAAAAACTACTTATAGAAATTCACTCTCACAATACATGGTTTCTTTTCTCTATTTATTTTTCCCTCTTTTGCCCAAGGGCCCTATCTATAGAAACTATTACACTTTTCTAATGCATATAGAGTAGTTTCTTCATCCTAGTTATTAGTGATAGAAATCATGTCTTGTATGAGAAATCATTTCCTTCATATTTCTCTTCTCTCCTCATTAACTCTCATGCCACATTAGATTTTTACTTATGTGACAGTGCATTTAATACCATAGAAACCATCATAGTCACTGGGTTAGGGATGCCCTTAGGAGACATGTATTAAGATGTGACGAGATATGATCTGATGTCTCTTTAACCCTCTCAATGTTGTATGTTTACACATATATATGCCATATTTAATCAGATTTATGAAACCTTAACCTAATCAGACACCCTTTATTTATATGTCTGGCACTCAACAATATGTATCAAGTATAATAAGGTACTGTTTGGTTTTTTACGGACTAAAAGAAACTTTAGTCTCCTTTATTCACTTACTAAATTTTAGTCTCTTATATTTATTTATAGTGACTAAAGGTTATTAAAGTAGTTGGAAAAAAACCAAATTATTTCTAATAAATGCCTGTAAATAATATTTTTTCCCACCCGAAGGACATTAATGAGAGGCAAATCACGTCAATAGTCTCTTTTAATCCTTTTAGCAACTTCATGGGGACTAAAGGGCTAAACTTTACAAACTAAAGTTTAGTCCCTAAAATTTAATTAGTAAAGTAACCAAACACTCCCTAATTAACTTTAAACATATCTCGATCAATATATTTTATCGGATATCAAGTATCTCATATTTAGATGGCTTGAAACTATAGTGTCACAATTTTATGGCGTGACAATATTTCGTGACACCACGAGTGGTATGTCTAAATCTTTGGTAATGACATGATTTTTTATCATCACACCAATATTGCTCTATCACAGGGTATTAAAATAAAGGAAAAAGTCTGAATCACCTTCAAAGTATCGTTGAAGTTTGAATAACCCTCTAAAGAATTTTACCTTTTGAAAAACACTCACGATATTAAAAATAGCATAATTTCACCATTCAATTTGCATATTTTATTTTGAAAATATGATCTACATAATAAAAAAAATCACACACAATATAAGTAATCTTATATACTATTTGTAATTAATTGATTTGACGTGTAGTTTCTGAAGTCTTCGAGGAGCCCATTTTCATTAGGGAAATTCATGTTTTTATTCATGTGTAGTAAGTAAAGTCATAATAAACATTTATTTTAGAATATCACTATGAAGGGGATATAAAAAATATGATACAATTTTTTATGAAACTTAAGAAAATTAATTAACCAATGAGATATACTTAAGCTTTCAATGGATTTGCTCTTAATATATGTCTAAATCCTTGGGACATGATTTATTATCATCACACCAATATTGCTCTATCACAGGGTATTAAAACTCTCGAAGTATCGCTGAAGTTTTAATAACTCCGTAAAGTATTTTACCATCTAAAAAACACCTACGGTATTAAAAAATAGCATTATTTCACTATTCAAATTGTATATTTTTTTGAAAATATGATCTATATAATAAAAATAATTTCACAGGCTATTTGTAATTATTTGATTTGACGCGGAGTTTCCAAAGTCCATGAGGAGTCTATTTTTATTTAGGAAACTCGTGTTTTTATTCATGTATAGTTAGTCAAGTCATTTAAATCTATTCTTTCACAAGGGTAATAATAAATATTTATTTTAAAATATCACCGGAAAGAAGCTATAAAAAACTATGGTGTAATTTTTTATCAAATTAAAGAAAGTTAATTAACCAATAAGATACTTAACCTTGAATGGATTTGCTTTTAAAACTATATTTCAAAAAGGTTGACAAATAATAAAAATTCGGTAGGATCGATTCGCTTGGTACAGGTTGAGAGCCTCCACCGTTCCTTTTAAAGTGAACCCAAGGCAGAGGTTGAGATTCCATGGCAAAGGCGGAGACGATGGACTCGAAATCGACCGGCGGGACGACGGCGGTCCGGTGGTCGACGTCGACGTCGACTGGTTAGACATTTCTGGGTGAGTGGAGAGGTAGGTAGCCGAGTACGTGTGCATGGATGGTTTTGGACTTTGTAGTGAACTGGCCGGTTATTCGATCTTATTCAGTTGTTCCTGCCTTTTCTAGGGGGCGTTAATTTGGTTGGCAACCATCGGATCCAGTGGCTTCTGCTCGCAACTTTGTGACAGTTGACACCATGGCGGCGAGTCCGTTTCAAATCGATCGGATATATGACACCCATCTATAATTCTTTATCTAAGTTGGGACCTTCACTGTTTGTATTGGATGTTTAGTTGGCACTGGTTCGTTTCGGGCATATTCTACTTCTGCAGAGAGGCGTTCATGAGCCTGCCAGGTCATGGCAATCGCCTAGTACCTATAGCACCGAGATGTCTGGTGTAGTGGCTAGCATCATGGGTGTGAGCTAGTTCACGCGAGCTTCAAAAATAATTGTTTATAAAAATGGGTTCCTAAGGGATTTCAGAAACTATACGTCAATTAATTATAAACAATATAAAAGATCACTCATATTATGTGTTAAAGTATTTTTAGTACGTAGATATTTTTTATAAAATTATATAATTTAAATGGTCAAATTTAAAGTTAAAATGAATTAGTTATGATTTTTAAACGTTTCAATACTATTCTAGATTTTCAAAGAATAAAAATATTAAAAAAATTAGAATTAATTTTTATTATTTTTATTTATTTAGGGGTTATTCATACTTTAGATAAAGTTGGAGGGTGTAATTCAAATTTTTTTCATTGATCAACCATGTCACCAACATCACATCAGCAAAACTGCACACGATTTTGCCACACCAGCAATATCGCCCTTCAAAAATGTAAATTAAATTGTTTTATAGTACACAGGGCCGGCCCTGAGGGGGGCTGGCAGTGCAGCCGTCCCGGGTCCCCGAGCCCGAAGGGCCCCTATATATATACATGTGAAGGATATAGTAAAAAATAAAATAGTATCAAGACTATAAAAAACATTTAGTGGTGTAATAGTTAAGTTAATGTCAGTTAAATATAAGATTTTGGGTTCAATCTCTAGTGGTTTTGAATAATTCAATGATTTTTTCCTTTTATTTTTTTATTCATGTGTTTGAGGAACAAAAGCTATTCTAATAAAAAAATAATAATTATTTGTGTTATTACAAAAATAATTTATGACATAAATTTAATAATTATTTACTCAATTAGAAAAAATATTTCTACCAAATTGCATATAGAGATTTTAACATGATAAACCTATTGGTAAAATCTTAGATCTACCAATGTATATGTAAATAGTTCAAGGATTTTTTCCTTTTCTTTTTTTCGTCTGTTTGAGGAACAAAACTATTCTAATTAAATAATAATAATTATTTATCCAATTATAAAAAATATTTTTACCGAGTTATTTACTAAATTGGAAAAATATTTTTACCGATTTACGTATAGAGATTTTGACGTTGATATACACACATGTAAAATCTTAGGTCTACTAATGTATATGTACGTACACATGTACAATACACTCCTCTTTTCATATACTCACATAGGTCAACATCTTGGTGATCTTTTATTTTAAGGTAATCTAATATATACATATTATTTTATATGAATATTATTTCTGATATATTTTAATTGTGTATTAGTTAGATTTCGTATATATACATATTATGTTAGCAATATTTATATGTATAGTTAGCAATATTCGTGTAATCTAAATTTGTTAGTTTCTTGCATATATACTAATATACATCAATCCTTTTATGATTACATGGCATGGTTTTCATGAACCAACATATTACCTATGGCGTATATATGCAATATAACTATAACTGAACCAATCTATTACATAATCATCCAAAATATCTTATACTTTTATATTAAAATATTATATTATTGTTATATACAAGAGCCCATAAAATTTATTTTGCGCCGGGCCTCCAAAATCTCAGAACCGGCCTGATAGTACGTGTGTTTTTTTGACCATAAAATTCTTTACTGTTTAGCGATACTTTAAGCGTCTAATTTAGACTTGTTCCTACATAAAATAGGTTAAACTGGCTAGACTCATCAGCCCACAAGAATAAGAGGCAATCAAGGAACACAATGAATTAATCTCCTCCGATCCATCCACATGAAATACGTCGTGATCTCAACATGTCAAACTAGACCTATAGGTAAAAGTTAGTTTCTTTTTTCAGATACTAGGTTACTACATTTGAGAATTTTTAAACTTAAATGTGCTATATTTTGGGAGTGAAAGTATATAGTTTGTCTTTATATTAAATAGATCATCTGTTCATCAGCTTGCATCCGTATTTCATCCACGGGAGTTAGAGTTGAATACAAAGAAGAACTATTCTGTGTTTCTGACCATTACCCATTGGCCCATTTCTGCTTGAAAAGCCCAGGAAACAGTCGTCCAAAGATCTCGTTGAAAACCCAATTACGCCGTCAAGATCACATACTCTACTTCCATATTCGGATCATTTCTCACAAAAAAAAACAGCTTACAATTCCCACGGTTCACTTTAGAATTGGATAGTCTTTATGTGAAACTCTTTTACAGGGTACGCATGCATAGATTCAGTTCAGCTTCAGCCTTACTGTTGAGGTCTGAAATGCTTTGAAGAACTGTGCCTTAAGCCTTACTGTGTTCACTCATGCATGGATTCAGTTCAGCTTCAGCCTTGCGTCGCTTCCAAGGAAATCCTTGCAGGAGTGTTCTAACATGGTACCATGACCTTGAACAGTAGTAGTTTCGCATGGCTCACTCCACTGAGCTATGATCAATCTGTCTTGTCATTCTTACGCCCAAGCATGCATGCATTTTCGGCACGAAAGAGACAGTGTTTCAGGCAAGGCAAGAAAACGACCTGAATTGGAGAACGATTTTGTACTCCCCTTGGGGATTTTCCGCGGTCAACTCCAACCAGGCCAATGCTGACCAATTCTGCAACTTCATATACCTTTTCTGTTCTAAGATTGAATACATGGTTTGCCGGACAAGACATACATCTCGCAAATTAAGCAGTCTTGGGTACGCATGCAGGACAGCATGAGAATTCTTCAGGCTCCAAAGTTTAATTAATTTGCAGACGAGCCTGTGCGTTGTTGTCCCCAGCATTGAGGCAGAGGCAGGTAGTACCATCTGGCTATTACTGCGTCGTCTGCACGTACATGGATCCCATGTCCTCGCCGGAGTGAAAGACCGAAACAGTCCCGGCCATGGAATGGGTGACAAACTGTACAGCGCCGCCCGTGCACCGTGCAGTTCTTCCGTGGATTTCTGTTCTTGCCCAGCGAGCCACAGCGTCCAGTGGTATCCACAGTATCCATGGCCGAGAAAGTACGTTGCGAGTGACGGACTGCGTCTGCATGCGCAGACCGCGTAGAGGTAGAGCTGCCGATCGAGAGTTTGAGAGTACCCTACACGTTTGTGCATTTTGCCACGCGTGTCTCCAGTCGAGAAGACGAGAACGCAGCAGCTCGACCCAACGTATGGTCATCGCGCGCACAGACAGAGTAGGCGGAGTAGCCAAGCCAACTCGATCACGTACTGATCAGTTCAGAAACTTGAGTTCAGTTGGCTAACTGTGAAGAAGAGGATTCCATGGAATGGGATGATTAGATGGCTCCCTGCCTCCCTCTCTCTCGCTCACTGAGACGACAGGCTGCATCTGCATGGCATCAGTGATAGTGTCACGCAAAGGAGAGATGGCGTTGCCGAGCAGCAGCAGGAGCAGAAAGGTCGTGGCGGATGCGATAAGCCAGCATCATCATATTCGCTCGTATGGCTCGCCTTCACGGCGGGCAGGCGGTCAGAGCAATGAATGCGAGACTTAACAGCGGGTTTGAGAACGGGCTCGCCCCGGCCGGCCTGGCACACTGTGGCTTCACTCGCCATCACGTACATCTGATGCCCAATCAAGTCTCATCGTATTCATTCGTTCCGCCGTGGTGTAACTCGATGAACTCCTTCCTCTCACGGCTGCATCGATAGGGAGGGTTTAAGGGTTACTTTGGTTTGATGTGATAGGGACGAGGATGCGCCGAGTTCAACCACGCGCGGCGGCGGAGTGCGGCAATGGGACCAACTGAATATGATCGGCCGCCGCGGGCCACTACGAGTCTACAACGTGTGTCTTTGTCAAAGGAATTCGGCACTGTCCTGGTATAGTTCATCGAGACACAAATCAATCAAGAAGAAGAGGGCAAGATAAACCTCGTTCTATCCAATCCAACCCCCAAATGAAAGAAATTAACACTGCCCTACACATGGATGATGTAAAGATTATACCATTGCCATTGATTCATTGAGCCCCAAACTACTGCAAAGAAACAAGTCAAGCCGTTGATGCTCCTAGTACAGCCGGAGCATGGTACGCGCGAAAGATTGCGACCTGAGTTGTTGCCGACCGCCTTTCGCCGGGAGCCCCGCGGTGCGCCGGCCGCTGGCGGTCCGCATTGGCGTGAGGTAGAACCGCAGCATGCCGTTGTCGGCGTGCGCCGGCGAGTAGCGCGCGCTGCGGTTCCGCTCCAGGATGCACTCCTCCCGCCGCCGCTTGACGTTGCCGTTGGTGTCGACGTAGCTCCGCCTCGAGCTGCCGAGGCCACCGCTGTTGCTGCTGAACGAGCTGCGCGCGCTGGCGTTACTGTTGCACCGCTGCATCCTGGCGTTGTACCCGCGGACGCGTAGCTCCGGCCAAGGCTCGGAGAAGGCGCGGTCCGCGACATCGGACGCGCCGTTCCGGCGGCCGGCTGCCCGGCGGTGTATCAGGCCCCACAGGCTCCACGCTTTGCGCCACCTCCTGGGCTTCTTGGCGGGGTCCGGGAACGCGGCGTCCAGGCTCATGGGGAAGTCTTCGACGAGAGAACTGGTGCTGAAACGATGGTCGAGCAGGTCTTCGGCATGCTGGAAGTGGTAGAACTCTGAGCTCCCAATTACGGGCGAATCCTTGTCGTTGGTTGTTATGGCGGCCGCCGGCGCGGGCACTACTGGCTTTGGTTCAATGACTTCGAAGGACGGTCTCCTCACAGAGCTGGTGCGGTCCAAGCTCCGGCGCCTCCTGCTTGACGCGTCCGTGTAATACTCTCGCGTCTGCAACGTGCCGCCGGGGGTGTCGGCGTCGGGCTCGGGCTCGGGCTGGGAGTCATCCTCCACGGGGATTTGGCCATCGGAGCGCTCCACGATGCCGGCTGGGGAATCCTCCAGCGCGGAAAGGATGGGCGGTAGGCGTGAGATTGGCGGAGGCGCGCGGCCAAGGCCAATGCCGGTGCCGGCGCCGGCGCCGGCGCCGAACAGATAGCCGTCCCACGACGCGCGGGGCTCGTCCCAGGAGAAGCCAACATCGTCGACGGACATGCGACCAGCATCAAGGGAGAATCTCGGGTCAGTGTCGCACGAACGCCGACCTCCGGCGAACTCCGAGCAGGCTTCTCCACGGAGGCGGCTCCGTCGGAGGAATGTGGACTTGGAGGGCTTCTCCGGCGGTGGCATTGCCGCATCAGCCTTGCCGCCGACGTCATCCTGCTTCTTGAGCTTTTGCTTGCGTCTCCACTTCTGCCATTTCTTGCTGAACACGGAGGCAGCGAGCCAGAAGCTCCCGGCGATTTCTTTCAGGTCCTTGGGCTGCGGCTTCTTGGCTTGCGAACACTCCAGATCTATGTGATCCTTCATGGCCTTGGCCTCCCGCGCCACATTGGCTTCGGTTTCCAGCTCCTCAGAGGTGCCCACCACCAAGAAGGGCTCCGCCACCGGAGTTATCTCGTCGAACTCGTCAGCCATAGCGATATCCTCCTCCAAGAATACCTCAGGGACGCACAGCGGCGGCGGATGAGGCGGTGGCGGGGCCTGTACTTCAGCGGCGAGCGCCGCGGCTGCCGCGGAGGACGAGGCCGGGAAGGCCCCGAACGCCGTGCCGTCGCGGACGCGCTCGCGGTCGTCCTGGTGGAACAGCGCCCAGAGCGTGCTCCTCCCGCGCACGTCGCACGACCGCCGCTGCGGCTCGTCCGAGGCGAGCACGTCCCCGCCACGGCCGCACGAGAACGACTTACACCGGCGGAGGTCCGGCGGCGCGGCGCCGGAGCCCGACGGGGCCGCGCCGGCGGCGGCGACGACGAAGGGCCTGGAGAAGAGCGAGCGGATGGAGGAGGTGGACTTCCTTCCCGGAGCCGCAGCCGCCGCGGCCGACGCCTCGAGCCCCGCGAGGCGCTCGTGTAGGCACGCGGCGCAGAAGCCTGTGAACGTCTCACCCGGGTGCAGGTCGCAGCTCGTCGACACGGACCGCCTCGGCGGCGGCGGCGGCGGCTCCATCTGCAGCGTCATCCTCTCCCCTCCCTCTCGGCTCCCGTCCGTCGTCCTAGCTAATCAGTCGCCGTCGCAGCGCGCCATCGCATTTCTTGGACACTGACCGGCTCGGCTTCCCTTCCCACTGGCTGGCCCTGCCGCCCTGCTGCCCGTACCAGTAGTAAGTAGCTGCAGCTGTAAGCCTGTGAGCCGCGTCAGTGAGCGTGACCGATTCAAGCGCTGGTTTTTAGAAGTGGACGTACCAGCGTGAGGTACTAGTAAAAGGGTAAAAATACGAGATAGAGGAAAGCGAAAGGAGAAGGGAATCACGGGCCCTCTGCTGCCGCTGCTGCTCTCTCTCTCTGCTTTGCTTGCTTTCTTGGGGTTTGGGAGTGTTTAGCTTTTCGCCGTTCCCGAGGAAGGGGAAGGGGGAGGGGATCAACAACACAAGCGCAGCAGCACACGCTCCTTCTCCTCCCACTCTTTTACGTTACGCAGCTTGGTCGCCATGTTCTTCTGACTATTTATCGCTGTCTGATTTGGACATGGTTGTCCTTTGGGGATTTTCTTGATCAGAAGGTGATTATCACGGGATAATCTGGTCTCGTGCGAGCATCAGTGTCAATTGGGGCAGTAACCTTCAAACAGGCGTAATCTATTTGGGACTTGCTGTTCACAGGCTGCTTTGCATTGCAATCACTTGCCGGCAGTTGTTGGGAGATTTAATTATTTGCCACTCTTAACATGTGAGTGGCAAACAAAATTGCCACTCTGAGTCACTGACATGTGGGATCACCTAAATCACTGATATGTGTTCCATTAATTGACACACGAAGAGAGTGGCAAATAATTAAATTAACCGCAGTTGTTTAGGGTTTTGGTTCTAACTTACTAAAGTTTAGGTATTAAATTTTAGTTCCTAAACTATTAAACACGGTGATTAAAATGGACTAAATTTTAAATTCCAGTCTCTATAGTTTAAGGGATGTTTGGATACAAGGGGCTAAACCAAAACGAGCTAAAATTTAGTCACTTTAGAGACTAAAAATCCAAACAACAAGGCTAAAAATGGGCTAAAATATTTTAGCCCATTAGCCCCCAAGGAGGAGCTAAGAGGGCTAAAATGCTCCTTTCCACCCATCATAAATGCTTTTAGCCTTTTTTAGTCCTTGGATCCAAACAAGGGTGACTAAAATTTTAGCCCTTATTTTAGGCCATGTTTGTATAACCTTGCTTAATTTTAGGAACTAAAATTTGCTTATTTTAGTAGGGATTAAAGTTTAATACTCTTGTTTGGATGTAGGGACCAAACATCATTTAATGAAGGATTCATAAATGAGGATAGAGTGTGCATGATATTTTCAGTCCTAATAAACAACATCCAAGAGACTAATGGACTAAACTTTAGAGACTAAAATTTAGTCCAAATAAGCAATCTTGTTTGAGATTTTAGGGACTAAATGAGACTAAATTTTAGTCCCTAAAGATAAGCAACCCCAATCCAAACAGGGCCTTAGTCACATTGCTTTAGCCCCTTGGATCCAAACAGGCCCTTAGTCCGGATAGTGTTTGGTTTCAAGGATTAAAGTCTATAAATGCAGTTCAACAAAGACTTTTTACCCCTAGATTAGTACCCATGTTCTCTCTGTTCTGACATCATTTCTTGGAAGTGTCTTCTGTAATGTTTAGTCTAGTTTAGTCAACTTCTATAAACTAGAGGACTATTTCTTGGAAGTGTCTTTTGTAATGTTTAGTCTAATTTAGTCCACTTCTTTAAACTAAAGGACTAAAGACTTTATCTAAATTTTACACTACAAGAAAACTAGAACTTTTCGTCGGCCTTTTTAACTTCCGTCGGCTTTTGGGCAAGCCGACGGAAGTTAAATAACTTCCGTCGGCCCCTGGAGGCCGACGGAAGTTAATTTAACTTCCGTCGGCTTCTGACAGGGGCCGACGGAAGTTAGCGGGGAATTTTCCGCGGCCGCTCGGATCCCCCTAACTTCCGTCGGCCAGGATTGAAGCCAACGGAAGTTAGCTAACTTCCGTCGGCTTCAATGCTGGCCGACGGAAGTTAGGGAATTTATCCCCAACCCCGCGCGCGTACAGGGAGCCCTAACTCCCTGTACGCGCGCACATAGCCCCGCCGCCGCCTCCTCCCGCGCCCGCCCGCCGCCGCCCGCCCGACGGCCCGCCGCCTCCCACGGCCGCCGCCGCCCGCCCGCCGCCGCGCACCCGGCCTCCCGACCGTCCGGCCGCCGCCCCCAAGTCATCGCCACCGCCGCCCGTCGTCGCCGCCCGTCGTCGCCGCCGCCGCCCGTCGTCGCCGCCCGTCGTCGCCGCCTATCTCGTCGTCCAACGAAGTAATGTTTTCGGCTTTTTTTCACTTTTATTATATTTGTGAATTATGTGTCACATAAATTGTTAATGTGTTATTAGAAGATAAATTGTTAATGCAATATATGTTATTTTTTCACTTTTTATTTGTGAATTGTGTGTCACATAAATTGTTAAGGTTAGAAGATATGTGTCACATACATATAGTTGTTAAGGTTAGAAGATATGTGATTTTACGTATGTTTCACGCTTTTAAATATGTTTCATATATATGCGATGTTTTATTTTCATATGCAATATATGTTGTGATATTATGTATATATGATTCTAATTATATTATTTTACATATATATGCATATAGTTTTAATGATTTCATTGGGTGATTAGTATTACATATATACTTTATTATAAATATTTCTTTTCGTATGCAATTTTTTATTTGACAACAACGTAGATAGTGTAACGAAACCTATGTGTCACCCGTTTCGGACCAACAGGTCTCACACGTGTCATGCGTGTGAGATGTGCAGGTCCGGAATTGTCCCTTTTTGGACAGCCTCAGAGTGGGCGACAGAGCGTGGTTTTATGATGAGTCATGAGTCCGAATGAGATTTCAGTAACATAACCTTGTTGTTCTCCATTGCACCACTATCAGGCGTGCAATTGGAGAACAGCGGGGTTATGCTGCTGAAATTTCGTTCGGACTCATGGCTCGTCATAAATACCACGTTTTGTCGGTCACTCTTGGGTGGGTTTAGGACCTATCTTTTCCTATAGACCATGGTTGTCACGGCATCGCCTGCGTCGACTAGGCGTCTAGGCGGTCACCGCCGGACGCCATGGTGAATCGCGTCGCCGGTGGGCTCTGCTTCCCCTTGCGTCGTCGGCCGCCCGGCCGCCTCTACTTCCCCTCCGTTGTCCGGAGGCGGAGGCGGGAGGTGGCCAGGGTGTGTGTTTGTTGCGAGCCCTTTGATTGAATGAATGTTTTGCATATAGAATGGCTGAGGACGACCGACGGTGGATGTATAGTGGTTGGATGAAAAGTGGAGCTCACACGAGGGAGTGGGTAATCAACGCTGAGAAATTTTTTGATCGTGCATTCGCTTTGACAACAAACACTGGCGCGAGGTGCCCATGCATGAAGTGCAGAAATTCTCGTTGGCAAGACAAGAGGACGTTGTTATTGCATATTTGCAAATATGGTTTCGTGCCAGGTTATGAAGTTTGGTCTTTTCACGGCGAGACAGGCCTTGAAAAAACGGTATTAGTAGTGGAAGAAGAAGATGATAGCGTTGCTGATGATAGGATGGATGAGATGGTTGATGCTATACGACCGGAGTTTGAATCAAACCCCGAGGATCCTCCAACACCGGAGGTTCAAAAGTTTTTCGACATCCTTCGAGCTTCAGAAGAGCCATTGCATGAGCACACCACCGTAAGCGTTCTCGCTTTCGTGACTCGTATTATGGCTATTAAGTCAAAGTTTGCATTTTCAAACAATTGTTATAAGGAGCTCTTGAATCTGATCAGCGATATCCTTCCTAAGAACCATAAGGTGCCGAAAGACATGTATCAGTCAAAGAAAATGCTTTCTGCTCTCGGTATGGAGTATGAGAAGATTGATGTGTGCCGAGATAATTGTATGCTGTTCTGGAAAGAACATAGTAATGAGGTGAAATGCTTAAAATGTGGTAAACCGAGATTCGTAGAGGTCATAAATGAAGACGGAGAGAAGGTGACGACAGAGGTTGCTCATAAGCAACTTCGTTACATGCCTCTTACACCTCGGGTGAAACGATTGTTTCTATCAAAGAAAACCGCTAGACATATGCGATGGCATAAAGAAGGTGTACGTGAGAATAATCAAGTAATGGTGCACTCATTTGATGGTGCGGCATGGAAGGCTCTAGATGATTTTGATGCAGACTTTGCTAGTGATGCAAGAAATGTTCGCATCGGGTTGGCAACTGATGGATTCACGCCTTTCAATGTAACGGCATCGTCGTACTCTTGTTGGCCCGTGTTTGCTATTCCATACAACCTTCCACCTTCATTTTGTATGAAATATGAATTTATGTTCCTGTGTCTCATTATACCCGGTCCAGATCATCCTGGAACACGACTAAACGTGATGTTGAAGCCCTTAATTGAAGAGTTAAAACAATTGTGGAAAGGAGTTGAAGCATATGACTATGACCAGAAACAAAAATTCAATCTTCGAGTTGCGTATCTGTGGTCGGTCCACGATTTTCCGGCATACGGTATTTTTTCTGGTTGGAGTTGTCATGGAAGGTTGACATGCCCGATATGTGCGAAGGACACAGATTGTTTCCGTCTGAACTTCGGGGGAAAGATTTGTTACTTTGATTGCCATAGATGCTTTTTGGCCATGAATCACCCATTTAGGTTACAGAGGAACAATTTCAAGAAGGACAACATTATTGTAAAGGGACCACCAAGGCGTTTAAATGGTACAGAAATCGCTGATATGCTGAATGAGTTGGTCCTTAATGAAAATGAGGATGGATTTGTAGGATTCGGAACCGAACATAATTGGACCCACATATGTGGTTTATGGGAACTACCGTACGTCAAATCACTAATTCTGATGCACAACATTGACGTTATGCATCAGGAACGTAATGTTGGTGAAAGCATTATAAGTACATGTATGGATTTTACTGACAGGACAAAAGATAATGTAAAGGCGAGAAGAGATTTAGCTGAGATTTGTAATCGACCAACCCTTGAGTTGACGAATAGTGGTGGCAAGCCACGTGCCCCATTTTGTTTAAAACCTAAAGAAAAAAAACAAGTAATGAGGTGGTTGAAAAATTTGAAATTCCCAGATGGTTACGCCGCGGGATTTAGAAGAGCTGTGAACTTGAAGACAGGGAAATTAAATGGATTGAAAAGTCACGATTACCACATAATAATGGAAAGACTCCTTCCTGTAATGTTTCGTGGGTACCTGAATGATGATGTGTGGAAGGCGTTAGCTGAGCTGAGCCATTTTTATAGACAACTTTGTGCGAAAGAAATTAAGAAAGATATGATGGAGATGCTAGAGAAAGAGATCCCGGTGCTTTTATGTAAACTGGAAAAAATATTCCCTCCAGGGTTCTTCAATCCAATGCAACATTTACTGGTTCATCTGCCTTATGAAGCTAAGGTAGGTGGCCCTGTGCAATATAGGTGGATGTATCATATTGAAAGGTCCCTAAAGAAGCTTAGAGCGATGGTTGGTAATAAGGCCAGAGTTGAAGGTTGCATCGCAGAAGAATTTAAATTGAAAGAGATAGCATACTTCACTAGTGTATACTTCGCTGAGCATCACAATGTCAACACACCTGCTACACGGTACCATATGGATGAAGACCATCCTTGTAGTGATCTCCAAATATTTGGGTGGAAGGGCATAACTGTTGGTGTTTCCACGACATATTATGTAACTCAGGAAGAACGAACAAATGCCTTGCTCTACATGTACTCAAATATGGAAGAGATGGAACAATATTTCGCGTAAGTGATTCGTTTTAGTTTTATATTTTACCTCCAAATTTTATACCCGTTTGTTTAACTATTCGTTACATTAACAGTATGTTTGATTCGAAATACTTGACGTCTGGTCGTCAACCAACGGAGAAGCAATTAGATAAATTGCGTCGAGGAGTAAATGGCGGGCCTAGTTTTCTCACTTGGTTCAGAGAACATGTAAATCCTTACCTTTTCTGACACGTATTATTTTACTCTACTGGGTTAATTATCTTATAATCTCTTATGATTTGCAGTGCGTGCTCGCTGACAATGTACATATAGACTTGCGACAGCTCTCTTACGGGAGTATTAGTGCCAAAAGTTACGGTCGCTATGATGTTAATGGTTTCCCCTTCCGTTCAACTATATTTGAAGCATATCGACCTCTAGCGGCAACAACTAATACTGGTGTTGTTACAAGGGTCGTTGATGGACAAGGACACGAAACTATGTATTATGGAATCATCAAAAATATAATCGAGTACAAATTTGCCGGGAATAAGGAGATTAAAGTAGTCTTCTTCGATTGTGATTGGTTCGACCCTAAACATGGTACTCGTGAAAACCAATTTGGGATGGTTGAAGTCAAACACGCGGAATGATTATCTAGTTGCGACAATTTTGTCCTTGCTCATCAAGTCGAGCAGGTGTATTATATGCCCTACCCATGTGAAAAACTAAGTGCTTGGTGGGTAGTCTACAAAGTGAATCCTCGGGAACGTCTACACACCCCTAGTGATGACGCTTATCAATTGGAGGTTGAAGAGGTCGATGAGGTTTATCAAGATGATGAATTACCGACTTTGTTTAATGTAGAGTCAGAATCGTCGACAGATTCTTTTCTCGGCGATTCTAATGATGTGGCAGTTCCCGAGAAAAGGAAACACCAACATAAGAAGAAAAAAGTAACATGGCGTGCTTTGGGGAGAAAAGGACAAATTGATCCTGATTTTGATGATAATTGACAAGTAATTGTTTTCATACATGTATATGCAATATACTTCATATTACATGTTTTTTCATATGTACAAACCTTCTTTACTAATAAATGCTTGTTTGTGCTTATTTTGAACAGGATGTCGAAAAAGATGAAGAGTGTCACGAGGAAGCTCTTCCGCTTGGGGAGTTCATCGGCGAGTACTCCGGCGAGTACACCGACGAGTCAGGAGGACACCCTATTCCAGGGTAGTTCCTCTTCTTCAAACAGACGTCGTCAAGAGCAGCTCCTGAGATGCATAGATCCGACATTAATTGGTCGGCCTATTGCATTTCAACTAGATGAGGAGGTAACTTTCAGATTGTTTTTTATGCCAGTTATAAACTATTACTAATTGTTTCAATACTGTTTTGTAGGAGGAAGAACACTTGGAGAGTGCGGGTCATGAGGATGATCCGGTGGGTGGCGGGCAAGAGGGGGATGTCCCAGAGTGTGCGGCACAGAGGGATGACCCAGAGGGTGTGGGGCAGGGGGATGACCCAGAGGGTGCGGGGCAGGAGGATCTCCCGGAGGGTGCGGGTCAGGAGGAAGGTGCTGAGGCTGCCGGTGGGTCCTCGGTATCTTTCAGGACGAGCCACTTGGTCGCTCCACCAGTAGTCTCTTCCGGTGGAGCCAAGATCGAGATTACGCCTGTTGGTGATGAGTAAGTGTAATACTCTTCTGTTGTTTTGCTTTTGTTTTCAAAAAATTTCTTTCACTAAACTAATTAACTTTATTTATTATGTATTTCTAGATCTTGGATTGACTCTCGGTTCGACGGCACTTCGAGGGTCAGGCAGGTTAACCAGATATTGGGTAACCTGTGCCGTCTGCACTACCCAGGGGTGCTGACAATGCCGACCGGTGAGCGGGTTCTATGCCAGACATGGGACCAGTACCGGTTCGCTCCTGACGGGCGCCACGGAACTGCTCAGGGGGCGGTGTCTCATGACTTCTGGGTATGCAAGTGTTTTTTCAATCTACTTTTAGGCTTTTCGAGTTACAACACTGTACTAATCATTACTTTTGCAGTTACGCTTTTGCTTGCCAGAAGTCGGCAATCACCATAACCATGCGCTTCAAGTCTTCAACAACAATGCACATAAGGTGGTGAAGGACGCCATTTCGTATGCACGCATTCAAGCGAACAATGCTTACTACAAGGAGAAGCTAGGGCAACGAATGAGCAAGGCGACGGGCTCATCGTCAATTTATTTGACTGAAGAAGAATACCGTTCGGTAAACAATTCTAATTTTTTACTCTTCGATTGTTGAGATTTGTTGTCATATAATACAAATAGCATCTCTGTTCAGGTGAGGATTCCGTGGTTTGCAAACCGCGAGGACGCCTATTTCGAATTCTGCAAGATTTGGTCTTCAGCCGCATTTAAGAAGACTTCCGAGCAGAAAAGACAATGCCGCGGGACGGATCCGAAGCACAGATATGGTGCCGATGGACATATTCGCCACGCTAAACGCTTGGTAAGACCGATCTGTCACTCTCTAGCTATAGATACATTGTAATGCGACTAACTCATTTCTAATGTATAGGAAGCTAAATCTGGCAACGTGCCAAGTGACATAGAGGTGTATACCTCTGGTCACAAAGGAAGCGATCCGACACAGCCAGATGTCTTGTGTAGCCAGACAGCCACGGACCATTTGGTGAGATGTTATTAAGAGTTGACGTAATTTCATTTTTCTGCGTCTAGCTAATCGGACATGTTTTTTGCAGGCGCAGTATGGTGAACACATGGTTCGACTCCATGGAGAGGACTATGATTGGCGGAGAGAACCTGTGGACCAAATGGCCGTGTACTCCAGCGGAGGTGGCAAAAGCCATGGACGGTGAGACAATGTTTTTATTAATGTTTTGTGTATGGTATTGTGATGGTAACTAACCCCTGTTAATGTTGCAGGTACTCCATGTTCAATGGAGTTATTGACTCGAGAGCGGTGAGAGCTCAGAAGTCAGCTCAGTCGTCGCAGAGCTCCGTCGGAGTTGGCTCCAGCCGTCGTCGCTCAGAAGAAACCCCAGAGATGGTTCGGATGAGGGAGGAAATGAGGCGGCGCGACGAGCACTACAACAAACAACAAGAGTACTATACCGCCTGCTTAGCACAACAGCAGGCGATGATCCAAGTAAGCTTACTTTAGAGTGTTGCAGTTCAAAAGTATTCAGAAATATGTTTAGAACTAACTGATTACATTACAACATGTGTAGCAACTAGCCCAGCAAAACAGTGGATTTGACATGTCCATGTTCCAACCACTACCTCCCCCGCCACCACCACTATCTCCTACATCACCTGAGGTACCTCCTAAATACTTAAGTTAGCGTTTAGAAGGGTAGTTGAGTTCGTTTCTAATTTTGTCTATTTCTTCAGTGTTTCCGTACGCCTGGTCAAGATGGAGCCTCCGGGGCAAATGTGGACGAAGCGGGAGGCAGCGGCGGCGCCCACGACCCAAATGTGGGCGATCAGTGAGTATGGATGTGTATAATGAACCTGGATTGAATCTCGATATGTTATGTGACTTTGTATGTGAATTTGGATGGTATATGTTAATGCGGATGTGTATTGTGACTTTGATTGTGAATTAAGTTGTGTTATGTGATTTGGATGTGATGTGTGAAGTTTTGGATGTGAGATGTGATTTTGGATGATATATGTGAAGTTTGAATGTGATTTTGGATGTGAAATGTGATTTTGGATGTGTATTGTGAATGTGATTGAAATTGTGGTTGGATGTGAGTGTGAGTAGGGGAACCAGGAAAAAAAATACCAGGTAACTTCCGTCGGCTTTGACCATAGCCGACGGAAGTTAGCTGGTTTCGGCCACGTGGGAAGAAAGGCTAACTTCCGTCGGCTTCGGCCCTAGCCGACGGAAGTTAGCTGACCCTAACTTCCATCGGCCAGGCTGGCCGACGGAAGTTAGTGCCCCTCTGGTAGGGGTGGCAGTTTGGCTCGAGGCTCGCGAGCCAGCTCGGGCTCGGCCGAGCCGAGCCGAGCCTGGCTCGGCTCGCTGAGTCTCCGAGCCGAACTCGAGCCCAAGAGTTAGGCTCGGTTGATGGCCGAGCCGAGCCGAGCCGGCTCGCGAGCAGCTCGTTGGCTCGGCCAGCTAGTCCGTGCAGCCCAAATGCCCAATAGCCCATTTGGCCCAATGGCCCATCAACCTAACCCTAAATTTTTCGCAGCACTCCTCCAGAGTCCAGACAGCAGACTCCAGCCTCCACTCCCTCCAGGCAGTCCCGCACTCCCGCACGGCCGGCCGGCACTCTCGCCCGCGCCGGCGCCCGGCGCGCCGCCCCGTCGCCCGTCAGCCGTCACCCAGCTGCGCAGCGGCGCTCGGACCGGCGCCTCGCGCCGTCGCGCGGTCGCGCCCCGGCGGCCTCGCCGGCCCGCCCGAACCCGGCCGCCCCCCACGGGCCACGGCCACCAGGCACCAGCGCGGTCGCGCACTCGCGCCCTGGCGGCCCCGCCCTCACCCGGCCGCCCGCCCGCCCCCCACCAGCGTGGCAGCACCAGCACCACTGCACGTCTGCACCACAGCACCAGCCCCTCACTGCCCTCAGTTGTGAGCTATGCGCCCTCGCCCCTCAGTTCCATCTTTGATCAAAACTGGTTTCATACTTTCATGTGTGTTTGAGTCAGGGAGTTATAATTTTTTGCTATTATGGTTGAGTAGGAATTGACACTGAAATCTTATTGATATTGTGTGAGAAACCATATACTCCAGTACTTCAAAATTATTCAATCGACATGATTACATATTTACATTCTGTAGCATGCATGCTTGGATTTTGTTACAGCTCATTGGCTCATTATGCACCATGAATGATTGAACCTTCAACGTAGTTTTTGCAGAAAAAGAGTAGTTCTTGGAACAACTTCTCGAATTTTTCACTATGAAACCGGAGCAACAATCAAATGTGGTATACATCTTGCATTCTATTGATATATATTTAGTCATTTTTAGCCTTTTATGTTCATACTTTCATTACTATTTATTATTTACTACCTACTTTGTATTTTGATTTTTGTAGATGTCTAGAGAGAATGAATTGAGTGATGAAGAAGAAAACTCTTTTGATAAGAATGATGATATGTCGGAGGAATCTTTATCACACGAGGGGGATTCTATTGACATCTCTGATGATGGATTGAATAATCGAAAGTCAAAGAAGCAAAAAGGGATTAATCTTGGCAAGCGGTCTCGATCATCTTCAGAAGTATGGAATAACTTTGAGAAGATCAAGATACCATCAACGACAGAGAAAAATGGATTTGTCTTGAAGGCAAAGTGTTTGTATTGCAAGAAATTATATTCTTACACTCAAGGATCAAGCACTTCTCATCTTGGAAGACATATAAAGAAGTGTGGTGTCTACTTGAGCAAGATGGCTAAGAAACAACATCAAACACTTCTCAACTATGCTCCATCTGAAGCAGGTGAATCTGGTTCTGGTCTTCCTGTTGTTGTCTCTCCTAGTGAGTACAATCATGATGAAGTTCGAAAATTGTTGGCTAAGATGATAATTGCCCATGAATATCCATTTAGGATGATAGAACATACATGGTTTAACATTCTAATGAAGTATTTAAATCCTGCTTACCAATTTACTAGCAGAAAGACCATAAAAAATGAATGTATGAGCATTTTTGAGTCTGAGAAAGAAAGCCTTGCAAAGATCCTTAAAGGAGTGGATAGCATAAGTTTGACAACTGATTTGTGGACGTCTAATCAAACACTTTCTTACATGTGTTTAGTTGCACACTATATTGATAAAAATTGGAATATGCAATGTCGAGTGCTGAATTTTATTGAGTTAGACCCCCCTCACACTGGATCTGTGATAGCACAAGCTGTGTTTGAATGTGTTACTGCATGGAAGATAGAGGATAAGATAATCTCAATCACTCTAGATAATGCTTCCAACAATGATGTTGCAGTTCGGGGTTTAAAGGCAAAGTTTGCAGCTAGACAATCAACTTCTTTCAATGCTAGATATTTTCATGTTCGTTGTTGTGCTCATATTATCAATTTGGTTGTGAATGATGGGATAGCAGCCATATCACCTTTGATAACCAATGTAAGAGAATCTGTTAAGTATATAAAGAAGTCTCCTCTTCGTTTGCACAAGTTTGTAGAAACTTGTAGATCTCTTGCATTGACAATTGGAGAAGGGCTCAAACTTGATGTTTCAACACGATGGAATTCAACATATAATATGTTAAAAACAGCCATTGCTTATAGAGAAGCATTAGTGTCTTATGCTGATTCAGATGCAAATTATAAGTGGGAGCCTAGTTCTGAGGAATGGGATCTATTTCAAGTCATTGAACCCATACTTGAGTCTTTGGCAAAGGTTACTACAGCATTTTCAGCATCAACATATCCAACTGCAAATATATTTTATCCTCACATTGTTACTGTCAGTATAGCATTGAAGGATGCAAGTGCTTCTAGCAATGAACATTTGAGAAGGATGGGCATTGCAATGATGGACAAGTTCAATAAGTATTGGGCAGAAAAGAACAATGTTATGGTCATTGCAACTATTTTAGACCCAAGGTATAAGATGAAATACATTGATTGGGCTTTCCATAGGTTGTATGATGCTTCAAGAGCTCAAATTGAGTTAGCAGATGTTCGCTCTGAGTTAGAAAGGCTTTATGAAAGATATGAGAAGGGTGAACGCCTTAAAAAAACAGCTTGCAATAAATCCACTTCATCCTCAATTGCAACTGTGGGTACACGTTCCTTAGCAGAATGCATAGAGTTTCAGTCCTGGGTACAGACATCTTCTATGGAGCCATCTAAGAGTGAACTTTTCATCTATCTAGATGAGAAGCTTGAGAGCATGCAAGACAAAGATTTCAATTTGCTTCAATGGTGGAAGGCGAATGCATGTAGATTTCCAATAGTATCGAAGATGGCAAGGAACTTCTTAACTATACCAGCCACCTCTGTGTCTTCTGAATCCACTTTTAGCACCGGGGGTAGAGTTCTAGATGACTATCGGAGCTCTCTACATCCAGCTACAGTGGAGGCATTGGTGTGTGCTTCTAGCTGGATCAGAGGTTCTTATAATGATTCTAGAGCTAATGTGAGTATGTGGCTTTGGTAAATTAATTTGTGTTTTTGTCTTTTATTCTTATACATTCACTTTACAATTCATTATGATTCATCACTAACTTGATCACTATGACTTTTTAGGATCAAGAAGATGTCGATGTCGATGTTGAGACCATTCCATTTCCTACGAGTGTGGTTGGGAGCAATGTTGTCCTTTAAATTTCTTTGTTAAAATTCTAGACTTGTGATTGTGGACTATGTTAAATTGTGGTTGTGGTCTTGTACTTTTGTGGACTTGTGCTCTTGTGGAGTTGTGGAGTTGTGGTGAACTTGTGATATGCTGTATGCGAACTTGTGGTCTTGTGGTCGTGGACATGGACTTGTCACTTGTTCTTTAATTGTGCTTTTCGTGGACATGTGGTTACTTACTTTAGTTACTTATGAGTTATGTCATATGTGATGTGGTCATGTGGACTTTGAAATTATTTTTTATGGCTTGATGAATGATGACTTGATGTTATGGTTTTTGTGGACATGTGGTTACTTCATGCTAATTGATGTTGAATACTTGAATGTCTCGGAAAGAATGTTTAGAAATTGAAATGATGAAATTTTTAATTGATATGTGATTTTATTATTATGTTTAAAATTACTATTGTGACAAGTGCAAAACGGATAAAAACGAGCAAAAATTACTATTAGTTTATAAAATGAAAACTAAAAATTTACATATTTTTGCTATTTAAGTAAACAAATGCAAAATGGGCGAGCCGAGCCGAGCCAGCTCGAGGCTCGGTCGAGCCCGAGCCGAGCCCAGATTTTGGCTCGCTCGAGTGGCCGAGCCGAGCCTGGCTCGGCTCGCTTCAATGGCGGCTCGCCCGAGCCGAGCCTGAGCCGGCTCGGCTCGGCTCGTTGCCAGCCCTACCCTCTGGTGACGTGGCAGTGTTCGGCGCTAACTTCCGTCGGCCACGTCAAGCCGACGGAAGTTAGCTAACTTCCGTCGCGTCGCTTCCGTCGGCCTTTGGCCGACGGAAGATAGCGTTTTGCCGACGGAAGTTGGCTTCTTCCGTCGGGAAAGGGCTAACTTCCGTCGGCTTTGGCCGACGGAAGTTGCCTGTTTTGTTGTAGTGTTAGTCTACCCGTTTGGCACTTAGGAACTAAAAGTGCCACGAAATAAAAGACTAAAGTTTAGTCCTAAGAAACCAAATAGGTCCTTAATCATTTAGTCCCGAAGATATGAAATGAGATCCCTGCAGTCAGAGGAATCGACTGTAGGGGCAGTCGACCCTCTCCGCACCGTCGGATTTCAATCCGATTGGTGCTGGAGGGGCTTTAGAGGAGGCTTCGAAGGTGGGTTGCGTACAAGTTAGGGCCCACCTCCGCGACGTCAGGGGCCTCCGCGCCGTCAGATTTCGATCTGATGGGTGCTATAGGGGTTTCAGAGGAGGCTTCAGAGGCGGGCTCCGTACAAGGTAGGGCCCACCTCCGCAGCGTCGGGGGCCTCCGCACCGTCGGATCCACACCGAATAGTGCGGATTGTGACTGCAGAGTGCAGTCAAAACCTCCGACGTTAGAGGAGCTGCTTCCCTAAGATATTGGCAAAAGGGACTAAAGAGTACTAACGACAGGGAATATTCCTCATTAATGCCTCTTGGGTGGGACAAAGGCATCTGCACTCATTTATTAGGGGTAGTTTAGTCTTTGTTCAACTCATTTAATATTTTTAGTCGTTAGAACCAAACAGCCGGTGACTCAAGTTTAATCAAATAAATAAATAAAGACTAAAGTTTAGTTTAATCATTAAAAGAACCAAACAGGACCTTAATCCTACGCGAAGTAAACCCTGGTTTTGATAAATTCATGTTAGTTTTTAGCATTTAGTATCTTATTTTGAATAAAAGAAATTTAGAAAATTTTCGTACAGAGTTAAATTGATTCCTATAAAAATTCTTAAAATTACTATTTTCCAAATGAGTCCCGAGCTATGATTTTATCAAACTGGAAAGTAATACAACTGTTTTGATTTGTTTTGTGTGGTGGGTCTTCACTCTGTAGCAGCAGAACAAATGTTTGCGGTGGAAGTTTTGGTAACGCGTGGCTTGCAACGAAACAATTCCTAACAAACATGAGCACTCAAGCAATGCGTCAATGATTCATGTGCTAGAGCTCACCGAAAATGCTGGTTTTTTACTTGGCTCTCTGTTCACGGGAAGATGCTCCGTTTGGCTCTCCTAGACTAAAGTTTAGCCTTTGTTACATCAGATATTCGAATACTAATAAGAATGACTAAACATAAGTTAATTAGAAAACTAATTCGTGAGACGAATCTATTAAACCTAATCATTTTATGATTTGATAATATGGTGCTACACTAAAAATATGCTAATGATGGATTAACTAGGCTTGATACATTCATCTCATAAATTAGTTTAGGGGTTCTATAATTAGTTTTATAATTAACACATATTTTCTTTTTTTAATTAGTATCCGAACATCTGATGTGATAGAGGCTAAATTTTAGTCTAGAGAACAACCCATTAAGTATAGATGGCCCATCGTCGTCTCTGCATCCCGTGTGATTGGGAGGAAGAGGCCTCTATCCCTATCATATTCATACGTGTCTTTGTTAAAGAGGTGTGGTTTCTCGTCTCTTTTTGACAAGCAATTTCTAGTCTTTCCTTCACAGCTAGAGTAATCTCTTTCTTCCCAAAGGTGCTCCACCGAAATCTTTACGAAGTTTTGTTTATGTTCTTTGGAATATTTGGAAAGAAAAAAACCGTCGCATGACTCAAGATTTTCATCTAATCTCAGATGATATTGTCTAATGAAGTAATGAAGTACTTCCTCCATGGTCATTGTTTTGCCTTCTCCTGGTGTCTTGCTTGTTGTAATATGCCTTCTTCTAGAGGATGATGTAATGCTTCTTGTCTTCACCCCCTGCTTGGGCCCTTAGAATCCCTTGGAGGCTTGCTCCATTACTCTCTGTTCTTCTAATTCAATTGCAGATCTGATTCTCCTTTTCAAAATAATAATAAGTTGTTCAAATATGATTCGTTTTTGTTTGAGGAATCAAAACATAGGTGGCACCGTTCCGAAGAATTTTGCAAGATTTTTTTATAAAACTAAAATATTTTGTTGCAAATTTCCTTAACATAAGTTGAAAGATAGAGGCAATGGGCAAATCCCTAGCCCTACTAAATCTATACTACTTTAAAAGAAATTAGTGGTGATCTGAATCTCTCACACGCGTGGTATTACTTAAAATAACGAATTACAATGAATATTATTCTATCATGATATAAATTATTTGTATCACTTGTATTGCATGTTTTGTAATTATGTAAAAAATTCCGTTAAACAGTACTGTTAAGGGAAAATAATCCTATTGGTAGTATGGTTAGATGAATAACATTGTCATATGTTTCGAAGCCTAAAGTTTGAAGCCCTCCGGTAGCAGCGAAGGATACCTCGAAGCAAAAGATTCGAAGCCTTTCCTTACGAGTCTCGAGGTCCCTCGTAGAGGCACCCGAAAAGTTCCCCTGGGTGATTAGATGGCTCTGAAAGGACGCAAGCTTCATCAATATGCTTCGTTTTGAAGGTGTGCCGCGAATCATGATAAGACAATCACTTTACTTCTGCGTTCAAACTCGTCTTTACTATTCTGGCCCCGTGAAGTTTTGTAAATAGAGTCCGCAATGACGGTTGTAACTAGAGACATAATAGTATTTTCCTATAGTATCCTTGCATATAAATACCCATCTCTTTACTGTAATCGGGGACAGAGCACTGCTTAATACTAAGCGCTTAAGCTAGATGAAGGTTATTATCCCTCTCGGAGGTCTGATCTAATCTGAGCCAATCTTTCTTTTTTGAGCTAGCCCTTTGAGACCATTTAAACCTGTTAGCGTAATCTTTTACGCTAACAGGTACTCAACTATTATTTATTTAAAGTGTACGCGCTTGCGTAATATCTGTGGTGCAATGTTCCCACAATCCATACTAGGGCACCACGAGGGCTTCCTCAAACTCTTGAATTTTGTAAGAGCGGGGCTAATTATGTCTTTTTAGGGATGACATGACAACGAATGAATCTAAACTAGTCAGAGGCCTGTGCTTTGCAACAGAATCTTATTTTATAATAGAGTTTTTGCGCAAAATTCATGTTTCTACATGATTTTTCCAGAAATCTAAGGGTTTTTACTTCCCGCAAAATACATAAATTAAAATACTGAAATATAAATACAGTTTTATTTTTCTTGTTTTTTATTTTTTATTCTTTTTCCTTTTTTCTTTTTCTTTTTTTTCCTTTTTCCTCTTTTCTTTTTTTTTCTCACGCAGCCAAAGCAAGTTACTGCGCGCACATGCATGCGCGCGCGTTGCGGGAGGGTGGAACAGCGGCGCAATGGTTGCAGGCGCTCCGGCCGGGCGGTTGGGGCACCGGTTTTTATAGGGTATAAGTTTTGATTGGTTTTTTGTGGGAAGTGGGGAGGCAGTACGGAGCTTGAGCTGCTTTATAATAGTAGAGACTTGATTAAAACCAAACAGTTGCATAGGATTGGGGTGACCATTTGACCGTCAAATTTCTAAACCAAACAAAGCATCCTGGTATGTTTTTTCATAAAATCAATTAAAGTTGATTAATTAGACTTTAAACAAGAGAGAAGTTTGGCCCAACCGTATACGAAGGAATTTAGTTTTATGGTATGGCACTATTGATAGGTTTGTCACTGAAAGTATATCAATATCATTATATCTCAACATGTTTCTAACATGTAACTTGAAAAGGCGAGATCAAATATATTTATTAGCTTACTATCAATGAAAGAGATGCGAGCATCCTAACACTGAATCCCATTAGACTCTGAAGTTGAGCGTTATCTCCGTCACATGACTTTTGATCAAAACTGAATTGTGTGACGTTCTTTTAAAAAAGAGACGGTGATTAAAATGGATTCTTAGTTGCATTTGATATGGTCCAACAAGGAATCATAAGGCTAATCCGGACCAATTAACACTAGTACTTAACATTACGATGATGTTTTGAACGAATTGCGATCGTGAAAGCAGTGTGATTTCTCATGGAAACTAATTAACCACCTGCAGGTTGAGGCAATTCTACCCAGTCAAACTGTCAGATTAAGCCAGCAATCTGAAAGCATCACCTTCCTTCTGAAGCTTTTCTTGACAGCCGATATGAACTTTCCCTTTCCAGCAGGCTCAGTTCTGCAGTGATAGGTTGGGCATTTCTCCCCCAAGAGAACAAAACGGCACCAGGGTGTCACTGTCCCTCTCCCTCCACTACTTCAGAAGTTCAGATTTGTCCTACTTATGCAGGTTTAGGACAAAAGATGGCATCTGATCAAACAACTCTCAGGGACCTAATTAATTAGCATAAAGCACATGATGGGAGGCTAAAGTTGTCCCCTTCTCGAGCTTAGGTACCTCATCTTTTGCTCCCCTGTCTAGCTTCCCTTTCATCAGGAACAGTAGCTTCATCGCTCACATGTGCAAGGTACCTGTATGGCGAATTTTTTAAAAATAATATTTTTTAAAAAACAAATTTCAAATCTGATAGTTGAATTCAAAAAATTACAAAAATAGACTCCCGTTGGCACTTGATCGGCTGAACGTGGCCATGTCAGTCCACGTTCGGCACTTGATCGGCCGAACATTGCCACATCAGCTTTGTTCGGCACTTCAACAGCAGAGCAAAACCCCATCAATGTGACCGTGGTCACGTCAGTCACGTTCGGCACTTCAAGTGCCAAACGAGGTTGACGTGGCCAAATTCGTTGATGCAGTGCCGAACGTGGCTGGACACTACATCAGCGAATTTGGCCACGTCAGCCACGTTTGGCCAAAGTAACCGTTGCGGTGCTGACGTGGCTCCACATCAGCCACATTCAGCACTTCAACTGTCGAATGAGGCTGACGTAGCTACATTTGGGCAATCAAGTGCCGACGAGAGTCTATTTTTGTAATTTTTTGAATTCAACTACAAGATTTGATTTTTTAAAAAATATTATTATTTTTAAAAATTCCTTGTATGGCGGTATGCACACAAGAGCATCTTGTTTTTTTACCTCGTCCTGGCAAGTGAGAAACAAAGCATGAAACGGGCCACGTTACGAGCTTCTAGGAAGGAATACAGCAGGGATCAGATGACACTGAGATAAACTAATTCAGAGCTAGCGCCGGATATATTAATCGACGTTCCGGATCTTTGCTCAGACAATGCAGATATGAGCAAGATTCAGAGCACGTTCCAACCGAACCGAACTGACCGTTGCCAATTTGACATTGTTAACTTAACAGCGAAGCTTCTTACTGAGCGTCTCAATTCCAGAATCACACTGGCCAACAAATACATGACTGATAATTTTGCCTCAAAATGTTATTGCACTTGCTGTCAATTTCAGACAAAATGGTGCTTGATGTCACTTCAGACAACCTATTCCAACAGAACAGACGGGCAGGATCATGACTGGTCCATTTGGTCGCCTAATGGTGACATTTTCATCTGTACTGAAACCCTGGGCGAGCTAAGCTAGACTACCACCTCTTTTGAACAAGGCCAACGAAAGCAAAAAGGAGCCCGATCGTGAACAGCTCCCTCCTTTGATCGATCGGCGAAACGCATCGGGATCGATCACATCACAGTATATCTCTCACTCTCACTCTCAGTCTCTCTCTCTCTCACACACACACGCACACTCACACAAGCAGCTCGCCGTGGCATGCATTTTCGGGCGCCGCCTTTCTCCATCGCCATTTTTCTCCCCGCAAAAGGGAGAGCTCGGTGGCATCAAAGAACGCACATCCAGTAAGCACAAAAGAAAAGAACATAAAAGAGGAGACGAAGAAGAAAGGAAAAAAAAAACAGTGCACATGTAAAACGTATGGGAATGAGCGAAAGAACGCGGCACTGATGATTGCGTTAACATGTGGACGGATTCATCGTCTTTTCTGGATCGCTGTGAATTTTGCCATCTCGTCGGTCGTCCTGCATGCAAAGAGAGGAAATTTCACCTGTTCGGATCGAGTTCGATCTGTCGATCGGTTTAGAGGATAGATATGATTTGCCCGCTGCTATATGCGACTGTAAAAAAGCTGGCCGCGGCGCTGCTTTGCTTGTTGTTTTCGCCGCTCTCTCGCGCGCGCATCCATGCGACGCAGATCCCGATGAGAGGATGTGTGTTGCAGATGGCAATCTTGTGCAAATAGGTAGGGGTATCCTGCAGTCTGTGTGCTTGCATGGCATGCCCAGTTGTGAAGAGAGACGCAGAGCGTGCAGGACCCGGCAGCACCACACAAATGTGCCTAGGGACTGTGCCACGTAGGACACATGTTTCGTAATGCACAGTTTGGGTTAACGTCGGATTTCTCGGATGTCAGAGAACGATGTATGCATTTATCATGTCACCGGGTATGAAAAAAATGTGATGCGATAAATAATTTAATGAAGAGAGATATTAGAACATGAAAGAAATTATATCTAAATTAAGACATTATGTTATCACGATATTTAAGAATGGCAAAATATATAAGGCACTACCTAAGGAACTAGGTATTAAGACTGCCTTAAGTGGGGTTTCACGGTAGTGGAATCCATTTCACAACTGTTGGAGATGAGGCTTTGCAATGATCGTCGTGAGGTGGAAATAAGTAGGAAAGATACTACTTCATAAGGATCGAGCCCAGGTTGGCTCGATTGCGCTACACTAACTTTTTGGGTTCATAATAATAAGTAAAACTAGTTGATCTAAAGAACCTCAGAGCGTGCAGGGCGGTTGGTGCTGATGTTATTAGCGCCGAGCTTCGATTCTACGATTTTTTTAAAAGAATAATATTTTTTTAAAAAAGTTTAAATTTGTATGTCAGATTTAAAAAATAGCAAAAATAGTATCTAGTCGGCCGTCCATCGGCCAACTGGTGCCCGGAATGTGCCGCGGCGCGCTACGCCGCGCCCCGGCTGCGCCCCAGCCAGCGCCCAATGGACAGCCGACTGGCTGCCAGTCGGCACTTGGTCGGCCGACAGGATACTATTTTTGTAATTTTTTAAATCTGTCATACAAATTTAATTTTTTAAAATACTAATTTTTAAAAAAATCTCGATTCTATTTCTGTAATAAGTTTTTTCAAGGGTTTTTAAATGAGTTTTGAAAAAGACTAAATTATATATAAAAAATAATTTCTAGTTCCAGCAGTCAATGTCGCCTCGACTGCTCTTTTCTTTTCTCTTGGTAAACCTTTTCTCTCCTTCAAGACTCTCGTAGCTTTCGGGAGCTACTCTAACATGTGTGAGGCTACTCTCAAACCTTAAGGGTGGCATCTAAGCCTAGCTGGAGGCTGATTAAGGCAGCGGCTTGTAAACACCCCAAAGAACAGAAAAAGTTTCTCTGTAATTAACTATTGTATAAAATAATTTTATTACTGACATATGAATTCTAGCACTATCAAGCCCATATATCAGACTGTGTGAGAGTGATTGTAGAGGATGTTATTTGCAAAGGGACATTCCCTTACCTAGGGCCCGAGCTATCTTCAGCACGTAGTGGCTGTGACAGACTGACAGACCTCTGGCTTTTAGATTTTTAGACCTACAGTGAATACCCTTACAAGCGTGTTGAAGTTGCAACTAGTATAATTGAAGCCGGCTACACTAAAATTACCAATGCTTGAGGGGGCCTGATGCTGAATTAAAGAATCTAGCGTGTGTGTGTGTGTGACAGTCTGAAGTCTGAACCTGTCAATCAACCTGAGACAAGCAGTCTAATAAAACAGCAGCAGATAGGCCCAATGATGGAGCATTAGCAATGGCACGCGGCTTGCTGGGGCTGAAAATAATAGCTCAGGACAGCATGCCTTGGAGGTCACAAAGGAGGCCGGCCGGGACGTGGCCCAGGAGGTGAGATTTGTAGTGTTGGTTGCATGGGAATCATCATCAGCGGCTGCTGCTGCATGCCGCTGGGGTTGTTCAAAGGCACCCAAACCAAAGTGGGGTTGAAAAAGCAAAGAGGAGAGCATGCATGCCCCAACTTTACTGTTATTATCACCTCCCCTTTCCCCGTCCACAAGTCATTCGTGCGTTGCAGCAGTACTACGCAGTAGAGAACACAACAGTGCAGTGCTAGCTAATTCAGTCATTCAGTGTACTACAGTACTATACTAGCCTGTAGATTCGTAGAACAGTTGAAGCAACATCAGTAGTAGGAAGCTAGGCTATTCTACAGCAAAGCAGAGAGCCAGAGACGCACAATGGTAAAAGTCTACAGTACAAAGAGCAGCAGCGGCAGCCAGATCATCCGTCGGCAGCATGATGGAAGGCATCTACGGAGGGCGCGCATCTCGAGGCGCCCTAATCCTTTTCATGATGAGGGTTTACCACGATCAAGATCGCTTTTTACGCATCGAATCACGCGTCGCGCAGAAAAGATTAAAACTTTTATCCTCCCCGGAAATTTTCCTTCGCCTAATCATTGCCGCCCGCTTGGATTTCGGGTGCACTGTCTGCTACGCATGTTGTGTACAGAGTTTCAGAGATAAGAGTGAGAGAGGTGTACAATCATATGGGATCATAAGCTTTCGGCATCGGATGCTCAGCTCTCGCCTCTCGGAAACGTAGTAGTAGTAGGATTGATGTGAGCTGAGCTGAGCTGAGCTGAGCTGAGCTGTTTGTTCGTGGGTCACGACGAGTGAGCTCTCATCGATGGCATCTCGACATGCATGAGGCCACCGAGGGATGCCGATATCTGAAATTCTGAATGCTTGTTCAGCAGACGAGGAGTGTGACACAAGGGGAGACGATTCTTCCTGTGAACGATTAAACTTCTCTCTTTAATTTGCTACGAAGACAAGGAATGATTCACCCGCAATTCGAAAAAAAGGGCACCTGAATTGGACCGGACGTCGGCGAAAGGGCCCCTTGTTCGCCTTCGTCTGACAAGGGAGAGCTAGAGATATGCTCTACATAGTCTGCAGGAAAAATCGATCCGCATCATCACATGGAGCAGTCAGGGAGTCCCCGGCTGTTACTGCATGCCAATGAGTGCATCTACATAGTAACACATGCATGGCAGTAAAACACAAGGCGCCGGTAGAGCAGGCGAGAATGTCAGACGGTGGCATCTGCACCGCTTGTGAGCAGGAGGTGAAAGGGACGCGGCAGGTCAGCAAAAGTCGTTATCATTCTCGCGAGAGGCGCGCCGCCGCGCGCAGGCGCGTCCGCCGGGAGGGCGAGGTATGAAAGCGCGCGGCCGCGAGGACGGCGCCGCGCGAGGTGGGAGCGGACGGAGCGTGGCCGCCGGACGGCCGGAGCCACGAACGACAGCAGAAAATTTGCTTTGAAAAACGGCTCAGATGGGACGCGCCTGTTGGGCGTGGGCACGTCGCTCTGCCTGGGCCAGGCTGCGGCGGCATTGCGTTTCGCGGGCTTCCAGTTTGCGCAAAAACGTCCAGGCCGACATTGGTTTGGATGCGAAGACCCTCAAACTAATTTTTTCAGAACTTGTAAGAAAAATTGATTGAAATCTAGCAGCTCTATTTGGCTAGAGGATTCTTAAGGGCTGGTTTGGGAGCCCAAAATCCCAGCCCATTCCCTGGGGATGGGCCAGGATTTTAGGCTAAAATCCCGGCCCATCCCCAAGGAATGGGCTGGGATTTTGGGCTCCCAAACCAGCCCTAAAAGAGGTCATCAAACTCTCGTCTTCTAAGCCCCTTATCCCGGTTCTCATCCGTGTCACGTGGGCCTGCACGTTGATACCACACGCACATGCTTCCCGTTTATTTAAATTTAAATATTTTTTTTGCATTTAATTTTTAAATATTTAAATTCGAATATATATAATAGATGATTGTGTTCCTATATTTAAATTTAAATATTTTCATTAAAAATTTGAATATTTAAATACAATAGATGATTATGTTCGTATTGTTTAATATGATAGATGATTATGATCCTATATTTAAATTTGATATTGGAATTTGCATTTAAAAATTTGAATATTTAAATAAGATTGAATGTTCCTATATTTAAATTTAAATATTTGTATTTGCATTTAAAATTTTAAATATAATCATTTAGTATTAAACAATAAATAATTTATTATGTACTGTGTTTTTGTAAATACATGTGTATAATGTGTGAGGAAATGATGGAAATCGAAAATAAAAACTTTATTTTGAGAGCCACTGATAAAGTGGAACCCAGAAAACAGACATCTTAAAAGTAGGAGAGCCCTCAAATCAAAAGTAGAGGTCCTGATTTGAGGGCTACTACTCGAGTTGCTCTAAGAGCATCTCTTTTTCCCAATTTTTTAGAGATTATAATTAAAAAAATCAACTCTAACACCAACAAATACTTAAAAGATTCCTAAAAATAAGTGCTCTCTATATCTTTCTCTACGCTCCCTACTTGTAAGCAATTCTCATTCCATATCTGATGTGGTTCTACCTATTAGTGATACAAGAGATATAAATAAAAAAGATAAAATATTTAATAAGTAGGGTTCATTTGTCGATGATATAAGAATAAAATATAGGGATTATGATATTGAGAGTTTGTTGAAGAGTAATAAGATTTACATATTAAATTTTATTCAGATACCATTCTATATAAGATTTTAGAACACAAAAAATAGCAACTCTGTTAGATGCTCTAACCAAATTGTATCATCCTTTCTTCAAAAAAACAAAAAAACTTACTCTGGAAAAAAAGTTGTAGCCAATAATAGTTGGTTAAACTTATCTAACTTTTCTGTAGGGGAGTTTAGATGTACATGTATATTTGCACCGAAAATCTTTTCACTTATTTATCATTTGCCAACCTTCGCTAAGGTAGTATTTGATTTGGTGTACGATGAGGAATGAAATGAAATGGTTCGGAACTATATCGTTCACTAAAAAAATCAGTACCACGTGGAAATATTCTATTTCTGGAAACAGTTCGGTTCCACTTGATTTCACCTCATCCTTCAAACCAAATAGTAGTATTACCCTATATTTAGGAACCATTCCATTCCGTTACCTACCTAAACTCTCCTCCTTGTAGCAGATCACTAAACTCTGCTTCTTGTAGCAGACCTGAACGACAGGGGTAAGAAAGATGAGGCACAGTTGTGTAAAAATGAGTGGTTATTTTTCTTCTAAAGAGTATTGTTTAGTTTGAGATCATTTTGCTTATAAACAGAGGTGACATCTTTTTATTGTAATGTACCTTTGAGAAATAAGAAATAAAACTTTTCTCTCCGTCTTATATTCATCGCTAGAAAACGACGGATATACTGTACGAGGTTTGTACTCGGGCGGGATATTTAATGTCGCCTAGAATTGGCAGCCGGCGCGCTTGGATGCAAGCGTAAAGTTGGGCTGTCCGCGTTGGCAACTCCAGCGGCTCGGCTATTGGATTTGCCGGTCTTGCCGTTGTTCGGCGGCGGCACGGCCCAGGGTCTCATTGTTTCGTTTCGCCGCCTGGCGGAATGTGCTTACGAGCGCAGCTGAAACACTCATGGCCTCATGGGCTTCTACCTTCAAAACTGTGCCAGGAGAAAGCTCGTTTTTTCGCCACGTACAGCCGTGTTCAGCGCTCATCATCATCTATTCATCTTCCACGATGATCCAATCTTCCACACCGTTTGGCTAACATCACTAAACAGCATCTCATGTTTTCCATGACCAGCATCATCAGGGCATTTCCTTGCGCAGTGCTTTCGCATCGCATCAGGGTTACGGGCCGCCACAATATTCAACGTTTCAGCCGCATCAACCGCAGCCACCACCACCGCGCGCGCAAGCTTCTCAATGTTTTGTTCTTTCTCCTAATAACAAGGAGAGAAACTGCACGGCTTTGTGACTTCCGTCGTACAAAATCTGCAGCCAAAGTCACTCTGTGAACAGAACAAATGACATACAAGGAATCTTCTCTTCCGGCCGAAATTGCTCTTTGGCAGCATTTGGTGTACTTTGTTCCTGGCAATGGAGTTACGTTGCATCCATCCAAAATGCTCGTTTGGTTCTTCCTGAGGTCATGTCATGTGATTATGTGAAGCATCACAAGCAAGCCCTAGGCAAAGGCAAAGGCAAAGGCAAAGGCAAAGAACGATTAGTTTATTGCATGGTATCCCTTCATTATATTACCCAAGAGCTAGAAACTCGACGGAGAGTTGTTAGGTAAATCACTTAGGGCTTATTTTCATTTGGATTGCCTGGGACTGAACCCAGAACTAGTTGTATGGAGTAGATAAAGACTAGCCAGGAGTCTTAGGAATAATATGGCATATCACTTAGAGCTAAACTGAGAGGTTTAGATGGTGTACACATCTTCGGGTCTCGACTGAGAGGAGGATGACGGACGTCATGGCTTCGGTGCTGTGGTGATGAAATCCAATGTGATCAGTGTGGAGACGAGGAAAGCTTCTTACTACTGTAGCGGTAGCGTCTTAGCAGATAAGGTGGTTTAGAGATGTTAGGAGAGGTTTAGGGTCGTGTGAGCATCAAGAAGTCACGCGCCGCCAACCTCTCCCCTATTTGTATGGCGTTGTGTGGCAAGGGCCTCTCAACCAGATCGGTTGGGGTGCCTCCGATCAGGACACGCGGGAGACCATGAGGGATTCCATTAGTTGAGTTTGAGTTCTTAGGGTGATTAAGAGGGACTCAGTCCCTCTCTCCTCCAGAGATTTTATCCCAACACTTCGTTGTTGTATCATATCTATGCCAAAAAAGGTGATGGAAATGGAATGGATGCACGATAGCATGTTGTTGGTGTCGTTTTTGATCATACGCGTGGTCTGAGAGGTCTACTTAACTCTAGTGTAGGTCATACAATCTTAGAAAGATGGGTTTCTGAGCGTGCCAATCAATTTGACCCTGCAACTGATAAGGGAAAGAAAGAATGACGTTAGTAGCAAAGCCGATTGGCTACCAAGCCGATGACCGTGGTGATAAAAAGAAACGTAGGTAGTAGCGCCAATCGACTGTCAAGCCGATGACCATGGCTAGATTATTGGGATTGGTAATACCATTGATCGATAAGATAAACATCCCGTGTACAAGGGCCGATGAATACTCTCCGATGGAAATAAAATGAAAGTGGAATTAAATATAACCTATCAACTTGTACTCCGATAGAAACCGAATCTAGCATACCAAAAAATGCATCCATGCTATCAAACAACCGTAATAACGAGATTGGACTTAACCAAGACAATCACTAAATCACAGTTAATCAGCAGTACTTTAACATATCGTGCATAATTTATTCAGATGAATGGTGTAAGACATAAATCAGATGCAATAGAATGAGATATTGGACTTAACCGATGAAGCCTCAATCTACAATACCTAATTCACATCAACCTAAAAGATTGTAACGATGCATCCTTAGACCTAGCAATCACACCGAGATAAACCGACGATTGCACTGACCAAGTTGGTGCCTCAAGAGATCGATACAATGCAGCCTTAGAAACAACAATCCAGCCGATACGACCATCAGGATGGCGGGACTCAACTCTTCGCCGGAGATTGAAACGATGTAATCCAGCTCCGAGTGCTAAGTCTCATCAGAATTAACCTTGGAAGCTAAGGGTGGTGATGCGCCGAGATTAGTTTTTGGTTGTGTTTTTTTGCTCCCTAACCTATCTAATAGTTACATATTTATAGTTTAGAGACTTGTCGTCTGTTATGATAACCATAACCAATTTTAGATTTATCTTCATCTTCTTCATCTCTATCGGCTCCTTCATATCCGGCCACATATAACCACCTGGATTGACTTCTTTGACTGGACTCCTTTCACTTCTGTTGACTATACAGTATTTCCTGATGGACTTGGGCTTTTACCAAATCTTGGTGTCAACACACGTTAATGAGAGATATGTAGGATGGATTGAATATTTCCTTAAGATTTAGAACGAGCTTGTCCTACTAATGCACAACAATAATGAGAGGATGACTTGTGATGTTGGCCTGCTAGGAAGGAGAAAGAAGATAAGAGGATGACATGTGGGACCTATATGTAAGGTATCCCGTCATGTTTTTCTTAGAATGATTTTATCTTTAAAAAGATGTGACCGTCCTATTAAATCGTGTTCATAATCCACACACAACTCATAGTCACTCTCACTGCTCATTAGACAGTATACACATATTTTGCGACTTTGGAGAAATGCCATTACAATTCACATATTTAGATTCATAGCATTATAAATTCAGAGAACTCTGAACTATACAATTACAAATTTAGAGAATTCCAAAATATGCCATTACAATATTAAAGAATTCTGAAATATGTCATTGCATTTTGTGAGAGCTACAATTTTAGAATGACATATGTCTAAATATGCGAATTGTAATTGCATTTATCTAAAATCGTAAAATTGTAACGACATAAATCAAATTATTCCAAAAAAGCACCAATGCATGAACCAATAATCAACCTGCCAGTGGCCAATAATAAACATATAAGGAGACCTAATAATTGTAGGTGTGCCACCATTTCACAGCTCAACCTGTATAACCAAGCAAACAACTTCAGATAGAAAAATGCTATAGTGACTTGTATCTTAATTAGTTGCGGAGCCAGGAATATCAAAAATATAATCCTCCAACTAAAAAGACATTACTTTTAGCACTCAATTTTATCAAAAAAAAAAGACAGGGGGAGATAGAACCGGGGTGGAGGAGAGTAGATGGCCAAGAGGGTCATTCCCGCAGACCAGAAACAAAGAAATGTTTAAACATTGACCAAACAGGCAGAAAAATTTTAAGTAACAATATTTGGGATTGCAAATATACAATTTTCATCCTATTTAATGGGGAAATATCCTGTGCAATCACTCGTTTGGTGCAAGCATGCAATCAAGCGATCTGGAGCATCCAATCAAGCGATCCAATGATTACATATGAAAGGGGTTATGAAAAGGGTTAAAAGTAAAAAAAAATACTAGGTTTCAGCCACTTTCATATGTAACCGTTGGATCGCTTGATTGGATGCACTAGATCACTTGATTGTATACTTGCACCAAACGAGTGATTGCACAGAATATTTCCTCCTATTTAATTATCCACATCTACTTCCTGTGCAATCTTTTGACAACATCACAACAACATACTTCAATACAGTACATTTACTTAACTATTATCAGCGCTAGCTAACTGTAAGGCAGCAAAATATAGTAAAAAACAAGAGATTCGATAATTTACCACTGCCATGAACCACCGTGAACTAGCTTTACTTTTTTATCTTAGCCTAATGTATTATTGTTACATGATTACACGATGACAATATAATAAGATGGTTGAGAGTTTAAGATTTAGGGTTTTTTAATTGAAAATCCAACGGTGAGAAAGATCTTTTGGCGACAATCTAAATATTTTATTAGATTCGGCGGTGCTGTGCGTAAGTTTGAACACCACCTTCCGATCTGAAAGGTACCCCAGTTCGTCTTCCAAGTCGCAAAGCGTAAACTATTCTGGCCAAGAGGGGCCGAGCATTTAGCTAGCCCAGCCTTCCTCCGTTGCAATAACAGTTAATACAACCACAATTACCGACTTAATAACTACAAATTTGCACTAACCTTCAGCTGGTAGTTAACAGTAATTAGATCAGTTAACGCTCAACTGAATCAGTTATCGTTACCGAGGTAAATCGGTTTGGAAACCCTAATTAACACTAGGCACCGCATGCATGATATATATGCCATTCCGGTCCAGAAGAAACAGGGCAGGATTCCTTCTCAGTGCTCGTCAATACCCACCTACTCGCATCCAGAACTCTGCGGCCAGACGGCAAAGGCGTGGTAAATTTTTCACCCAGTGAAGTTTGATCTCTGCAGGTGTCGACGTACCATTCGTCTCTGTCATTACAAGTTATAGTTTAGCCTTTGCTCGCCATGTAAAGACCCTAAGCTAGACAGAGATGGATTTTTTAAATAATATATTTTTATGCGAATTTTTTATGTTATTGGTTTTTAAAAATTTATAAAAATAACATATTGTCAGCGGATGATCCACCAATAGAGATTTTTTTCAACCTTTGTCAACAAACTATATATTGACTCAGGCTCTATCGACAGATCGACTGCCGACAAAGATCTAATCAACATGATAGAGCCTATATCAGCAAACCATCTATCAAAAGAGAGATAATGATCTTGGTGCCACGCTTGCTTGCACTTGTGCGCCGTGTCACACCCTCTCGTCCACGTCGCCTTGCTCTCGCCTGAACGCCCCCTCTGGACCACGCCTGTCCACAAGAGAGTCGAGGTAGGCTCATGGCATGGTGCCACATGGCATGTAGGCATAGGTAGACGAGCGAGAGTCGAGGTGGACATGGTGCGGCGAACCGAATGGAGGCTGGATCGAGGCTAACGCATGTGGTCCCAAGGTGCAACTGGTGGACAAGAGCTGAGGCGGTGCGGGCGGGTGGGTGGGCATAGTCGACGACGCGCCACGTGTCAAGGATGGGCTGGCGCAGTCAACGATGTGATCGACGAGGCGCCGCACCATATGACCGGGCTGACAGAGGTAGGTATGGCCAGGTGGGCGGACGCGGGCGACGACACAATGTGTGATGGGTGAGCGACGGCGTAACGAGCGGGCGTCACGTGAAGCGGGGTGATGTGTCTCTGTCGAAAGATGAAGTACCGACATATGTAACGTAGCATAACAAAGATGCGTGCTAATGATATATAAACAACAATGCTTCATTTATGTGCTTTGTTTAGAGTCGTTGGCGTAATAGAAGTTAGCCACATGTTAAAATAATTTAAAAGGGCTAGCTACACATGCAAAATATATAAAACTATAGTTAAAACCTTCGAGCGAGATAATAACCTTACCATCAATAAATTATTTTAGTTCTGAATAAGGTCAGCTGGTGATGTGTTCGTCTGAGCGTGCCATATATTGCCGATCAGCCGAACCGCGGTCCAAGGCAACTTTCGGTTTGGGCAGTGGAAGAAGAAGAGGTCTCGCTCGATCGCAAGTCGCATGCAACGGTGGCCACACTTGGCCAGCCATAGGCATGTAGATTGGCCATTGGTAATTGGTTCCCTCTTGCAACTAGCGTAGGCGTAGGCTCCTAGCTAGCTTAGCTTAGCTTAGCTAGGTTGCTAGTTTTGGACCAGCCAAGGAGCGCGTCAGGGATGAACTCCGTGTTCAAGTACAGCGTATTCTCCACTGCACAGCGAATCTGACGGAGGTCCATGTTAGCACGCAATGAGATATCATGGCATGTTGGCTGCGATTTTTCGGTAAAAAGAGCAATTGAATATCGATTTCATTTTAGACTTTCCAAATTTCTTTTCGTCGAGGTAATTAGGGCCGGCCTTGGGCCACTGCCAGCGCTGCGACCACACCGGACCTCCGAAAGTAAGGGGGCCTCTAAAATTTAGTATGCTAATAGGCTTCACAAGTATTAATCAAATCGAGTTGCAAATTAGTCACAAGTCACGGACAATAGGTCTGTTAATGTCATTAAATTTTTCAATATTATTTTGTATCTTTATGATGAATGGGGGCTTCCATTTTTTATTCCGCACCGGGTCACAAAAATATCAGGGCCGACCCTAGAGGTAATATCTGGCGTTGTGTATCTTACAAGAATACGTGTGTTAGACCATTTTTTTAAATAATATTTTTTTAAAATAAAATTTTAAATTTGTATAGCAGTTTGAGAAATTATAAAAATATGTACTAGTCAGCACTTAGTCGATCAACTGGTGCCATGTGGCACCTAATCGGTACTTGGTCGGCTGACTGGTGCCACGTCAGCACCAATTGGCCGACCAAGTACCGACTAGTCGCTACGTTGGCTCCCTTCGGCGTGCAACAACCTCTTTGTGTGGATTGGCGCCACGTCAACACTAGTTAACGGTTGTCCGTTGTGTGCGTTAGTCACACGACAACAAGTGAAAAACATTCGACAAACAACACTCAGCAAATATAAACTCTTTATCGACGACCAAGAATTTACACGGTACCACAGTACCAAAGCTTACCGAGTGTCCGTCACTCGGCAAATATCTGACATGCAGTCGGACTCATTTGGTTGGTCACCCTAGTGACACTTTCAAGTTATATATATATATATATATATATATATATATAATATGATATTCTACATCACGAGTGTAGAATGTTATTCTACACTGACGTGGAATGGGATGTCGATATTGGGTGGAGCGTGGAAGCACACTGGATGAGATGGGCACGATTGGGTTGATCAGTGTAGAATAGCATTCTACACCCGTAGTGTAGAATAACATTTCCGTGTGTATATATATATATGTATATATAGCATTCTACAGATGCCCGTTGTGTAGAATCATTTATAATATATATAATATATAACTTAATATATGTTTATGAGAGCGGACGAACTCACAGAGTCACAGTTCCACCATCGCTCTCGATCCTCCGAGAATGGACGTTGATTTTTCCTGGTAGCAGTGACCAATTGTCGTTTTCGTTCATAAATTCGTTGTCGTCTTTGCATCAAGTAATAGATCGCCGCATCAGCCACTCGACGTCACCGTCGCCGGCCGGCCACCGCCGAGCTCCTCTGCCTGTCGACTCCGGAGAGGCTCATGCTGTCATGCTCATCGACGTCTCCTCCTAGGCATCATCGCTGGTACCTGGACAGCCGCTCGTCGTTCTCGTTGGCATAATTGCATCGTCCTAAATCCGTCACACCCATCGCCGAATCCCACCTCTGCTTCACCGGCTCACCGCCGTCCGCCGCGATCTGGACCGTCGTCGTCAAGTTCCTTTATTTGTCGCGGTGTCGCCCCGACCGTGATCGACTCCTTTCTAAAATAAATATAACTATCTTTATCAACTAGTTTTAGGTTTATAGATATACTAGTATACTACATGCATAAATTTATAAACATGAATGCGTCTCATTTACTATAAATCGTTTGACTTCGACCAAATTTAAGTAAAATATATTAACATTGATCATATCAAATAATTACAATATTAAAATATATTTAATAGTCAATTTAATGATATGATTTGATGTTCTTTAAAAAAAGTCAAACAACTTACGTCGTAAAACAGAAAGAATATGGTACGCATATCACACGATACACTTATGAGTGTGCATCTAATACAATACTTGAATTACATATGCTCCCATAAAAGATAAACCCATGTTCTTAGTAGCTATGAAAACAAAAATATCCACCAAAAGCTACCATAATCTATAACTGTGATTCATGATTTAGAACCGGTGTAAGGGGTTATCAAGGAAAACCACTATAAAAATATGATTCATGATAGGCGGGTCTAACAATTAGGCCAGCTCCATCGGGCAGCTTACGTGAGCGCTTAGAAAGAAAAATCAGGTTTTTTTCCTAAACCGAACGCTTTACTCTAGGAGGCGATGCCACATCTAGCGTCGATGCTTATGCTGCGCTTCGATCAGAATTTTGTCACAACCATCGCGATGACTACCCAATGAACCAACAAACCAACAGAAAGTTGTAACACAAATAGAAGCACTAAACGTTGATTTTGTACCCTGCATTGGAAATTGAGACTCTTAAACAAAGTGCTTAGCATTTTTTTATTATTTAGCACCTATTTAAGCATCCATACATTGGAGGTGCCCTTAGATAAAAACCGCTATCGACTAACCATTAGTTGATATAGGACCTGTCGTCAATCATTGATTGTTCGATATGTAGAATCTCTTTCAATAAATGGTTTATCAATGAGAGTATAGTTCTATATCTTTTTTTAAAAAAACATAAAACTATAATTTTAAGAGTGATTTTAAAGTACTTGAGGATGTATAATAGGTATCATAATTTTAGTGCTAATTTCGGTGTTTGTTGGCGTCTCAGATACTAAGAGACAGTAGTACAAAGGTAACGCTAAAAATTACGATATCTGAACTGTAAAATTTCCCTAATTTTAAATAAAAGTAATTATTTTTTAAAAGTCCTGAGATTAGGCGGTGTACAATAATTTTGTAGTCTCTACTTGGCGAGCTAATACACGTCGTACAGGGAATTCATACATAGTACGTACGACGTATGCAATAATCCTAAGCTTGTAGCTGTAACCTGTAACCCCCCAGTTTGGTGATGATCTGCGGATCTCTTTTCCAGAAAAAAAATTCTATGGGAAGACCCTAAACTCACTGTTGTGAGGCCCTCCCTAGACGACTACAACCTCGAAGGAAAAGAGAGAAGCAAAGGATCAGATGAAAGGGAGCTGCGGAGGTGCAGAATCGATGGCCAGGGCGGCACGAATGGAACGTGGCAGAGCCGGCACCAGTGGGGCGAAGCAGCACGAGGCGCGGCGGAGGCTCCAACGCGGTAACAGGGGCGGGGCGAAGAAGCGGCGGCGATGGGTTATGGTACGCGTTAGTGATACACTTTTTTGTGACGAGTTATTTTACACACGTCAGTAATGCTGTTTCATTAGTGACGGGTCGCAATAGGGCCCATCACTATAGATGAGACTGGCAGAGACGCCCATGTTAGTGACGGGTCATACAAGTTACCTATCACTAAAGGTTGCCCCTATAGTGGCGGTCTGTGTTGAGACCACATCACTAAATATGAAGCACCACATTAGTGACGATTGGTAGTATCGCCTATCACTAAAGAATGTTGCGTCCAAAACTCTAAGGCCACCTTTAGTGACGTCCTTATATTGATAACCATCACTGATGATATGTATATAAGTACCTCGATCACGCACAGAGCTCCGCACTTATTGCTCCCAAGTCCCAACCGCCGCAGTCTTCGCCATAACCTTTTGTGCTTGCTAAACAAGTTTCTCAAGTTTTCTATGTGCCTGATACGATAAATAAGAAACTTCATGTTGTCTTAGCTAGAAAGAGATAAATTGTGGGTGTTGAAAATGTGGTTGATGAGGACGAGTACAATCAGTTTGATGAGATATCACCTTTCAACACCTCAATTATGCCACAAGTTAAACCAAACGAGTAAACTTTGTACCTGTTCTCCGGCCATTATGAAGGATTGTACGTTAAGAAAGTGAGAAAATAGAGACATGTGTGATTTGTAAAATTTGTTTATATACATGCAAGTGTTGTACATGTAGTGTTCAAATACTGAGATATGTGGGTGATTTATAAAATTTGTACTGATTTAGGTATGTAATATATATTTGTAATTTGTGCCATAACTTGAAATCTGGAAGTACTACTGATTTATGTATGTAATATATCTATCTATATATATGTGTGTGTGTGCCGTATGTTGTGCCATAACTTGAATTCTGGAAATACTACTCATTAGCGATGGGCAACAACTACTACCCATCACTAATGAGCATTACCGATGGGGAAATAATACTGCCCGTCACTAAAGATTATTTTTTGAAAGTACTACTTTGATCTCATTACTACTGGCAGTTAGTGAAGGTAAGTAGCTGGCACATTAATTATTATTGCCATCATTTAAATACATTGGTTGCTTGCATTTGGACTTCAAAACATCAGATTTTTGCTCTTACTCTTCTTGCCTTCTTTCTTTGTGAAGGCATTTGTGGCGAATATTGCCTAGCTCGATGCATCCACAAGCATGTGGAAGCGTTGGACCAAACTTCATTCCTCACAAAATATGTCATGGCTTCGTTTACCAGAAGCACAATACTTGTTTGGTGGCATTAATAATACCAGTAGCACAAACACTTGTGCGATCACTTTTATATGTAACTGCACAAGTGTTGTGCTCTCTTTGATCATCACTAACGGGTGGTAACTACGACCTGTCACGGATGACTCCAACAGTGACAGGTGATAGTTACCACCTGTCACTAATGACTCCCCGCAGTGACGAGTGATAGTTATCATACATCACTGATGACTCCCCACAGTGATGGGTGATAGTTACCACCCATCATTGATGACTCCTGCTTATAAATAGGTGGGCTCCGAAGTGAATCATTATGCTTTCAATCTTGCATCCCTAACCCTAGCGCCTCTACTAACGTCGTCGTCACTTTCGTGCTCCTTGCCGCCCCCACCATTCTCCGTTCCATCCTGGCCATCCGTTCTGTTGTGTGTGGCCGTCCATTACGTCCCACGTGGCCTTCGTCTCACCGTCAGTTCCATCGCACGTGGCTTCTGCTCCGTCATTCGTTCTGTCGCGCATGGACGACCCTACTCGCCGCACGTGCCACCTCGGTTGCATCCTTCTCCTCCTAAGGTCCTCCTCATTTTCGTGCTCAATATTTTCTCAATGAATATAATGCTTTTAATTTGTGCAATATAAGGATGTGGGTGACAATTTAGTTTAATTTTGTTGTTTTCACAAATTTATTCATGCAATGCAATGCTCTCTCATTAATTTGTGCTCTATGATGCTTTGTTTATTTTTGTGCTTAATATTATTAGTTGTCACACACACCTATGATTTAAAATTGTAGCCTATTGGTGAGGAGGTCATTAAGTTGGCAGTCCAACATCTTAAAGCAATCATGTTCAACTATATTTATTGATATTTGTTATATTTGTTTTTATTTCAGTTATAACAATATTTGTTACATATTTTTTCAGTTATTATTTCAACAGGTTTTTCAAGAGTCTCTTGTTTCTTACCTAATTCTAACAAATTTTGAAAAATAAGTTATAGTACGTAACCGATTATGTCGTCTCCTGTTCGAGAGTGTTGGATTATAAATATGATCAAGCAACTAGATATATTTATAGGAAGACGCTCTCAAATTGTCCATGCTTGGACAATCCGGGGATATGCGACCCACGTAGCTGGACCACGTGGTCCATACGGTTCTAGAGAGAGTTTCAATGGTGTCTCCTTGTTATTCTCTGGACACACAACCTTCTCGACACTGAGTCGAGAAGTGTATTTAGAGAATAGCAAGGAGATGCTGCTGAAATTTTTTCTAGAACCGTACGGGACCACGTGGTCTAGCTACGCAGGCCGCATATCCCCGGATGAGATTTAGGACCTGTCCTTGCCTATTAGTGCCTAGTAGGTATAGTGTCATACATTCGTTTAATTTTTTAATGAAACAATAAGGTATCCATTCTCTTAATGTTTAGACGTCTACCGATTCCTCTGCCGGGTCTTCTAGCTCCACCGACGAGGTCGAGTTAGCAATCAAGAAGCCCAAGACGCAAGCAAAGTGGCCAACAGACAAGATAACTGTCAAGGATATTGACAGTAATGGATTGCCAAAAGAGAAAGTGGCCTTGCAACATATGAGGAAGCTTGCAGGACTCATTGCATAGTAGAGGGTCCCATTGACCATGAGGAAGTTCAACGATCTCAGTTGAGAGCAGAAGTCTACATTGTATAATAATGGGATCAACAACTACCTTGAGTTTTCTGAGACCTCAAAGACGGCAGCAGTAACGACTGTCATGAAGATGGTATCCAAGATATGGAGGACTTACAAAATCTACCTTGTCAAGAAATTTTTTGACAAAAATGTCGAGCCCTTCACAAAGTACCCATTATTGAAAAGGGAGGATTGAGAATAATATGTCAAAATGAAGACCTCACATGATTTCAAGGTAGAAAGCTCTGCCAAGAAAGAGCTTCGAGGTAGGAATAAGATACCCCACAACCTTGGTTCAACTGGTTACGTGCGGATGAAAGATAGGTGGTTGACTGAAGATGCCAAGATGGCCAGTGAGGGCACAGAAAATCTGTGGCAACAGTTTCTCGGTAGAGCACAATCATTTCTCAGGGCCTTGGGGAGACTGACTGAGAGTGGTGAAGTGATGTGGACCTCGAGCGAGGCAACGACAGTGGCTGAGAAGGTCAAAGATCTGGCAGCGCAGTTATCAGAAGGATCATTCAATGTCGTGCGGGAGCTCGATGAGCTAACAACCGCTCTTAGCAACCCATAGCATCCTGGTCACGTGCGGGCCGTCTCTATCTTGCAACGATGGAAACGCGGTTTCCTAGATAATGTTGACATGTACAAGAAGCGAATAACGTCCACATGAATCGATGTGGAGGCGCTCTCTGCGAAGATCAAGAGGGATCTATACACACATATCATGAGTAGCTTAACTTGATAGGGTATTATCCTTCCAGACCAAGCTACTGTTGATAGCCCTCGTGCTAGAAAAAGCAACTGTGCATCAAGAAAGATTGAGCAAAGATTGATGTGCAGTGGTTTGGATGACACCATCGACCTGCTAACTGAACCAACCACGTGCTAGCTTATCATAAAGCCCGTGGGGGTTTAGATTGAGGTGGAAAGGGGTGTTGTCTATCCATATCAACATGAGATACTCAACTTGCCAATAAATGAGGGATTTGAGTGGTGTCTATTGATTTTGTGTACCCCAACGCGTCCATTGCCTACTCCTCTGAATGACAAAATTAGCACCCTTCGTGATGTCAATCTCACAAGGGTACAGTGGAAACAGGTGGATATTTTAGTTGATGCCGAGAACCTCCAGCTGCTCAGCCAAGCTACTGCTCAACCTTCTACTGAACCTCTAGCTGCTCAGCCACCTATTGTTGTTGCGTCTATTGCAACTGCACCTATTCAACCACCTACTGTTGTTGTGCCTATCGAGCAAGGTGAAAATGCCCTCACTGTCCCACCATCAAATAAGCCAACGATTGAACGCATAAAAACAAAGAAGGAAAAATAGACTAGAAAAGAGGCGTAGCTTAAGGTCGCGTCAACCTGGACTCTCCACATGCTAAGTACGAATAAGGCAAGAACCTGCTATCTCAAGATTAGCTAAGAAGGGGAGGGAAAACCTTAATCTACCTCCATCAATTATACCTCAAAGGCTGCAAAGAAAATAGAAGTTCAGTCATTGTAACATACTAGAAAAAATATTTCTGGACCATTGACGGATATTTCTTGGTATGCTTCAATGATATATATGATCTTTTTAACTTGGACGCTCTCGACATTAGCTTGGTGCGGTGCTAGACATTGTAAGTTATTTAACCTATATTTTATATTAAAGTTGACACGTCATTATGTGGTATTAACTACTCTTTCATATATGCAAGATAATGTGGCAACAATGCGATAATCTACATTTCAAATGTTTGGATCCACATATATATATTTGCAATGTCAACAATCGAGGTCGATAGGAAGTCGTGTGTCGACTACCTATATAGGTTACTCACCACATGCATGGCAAGAGACCGACATGTAATGGGCGTAAACCACATGAATGGACGTATGTCCTAGTACTCATCACCCCCAAGTAGAAGACCGTATGGTACATTAACTCGGTAAGACCAAAGGGACCGAATGGCGAGCACACCAAGAGGGACTTCTCGGTACTCAAAAGTTTAATAGACGAGTAAGGTTTTCTTCACTTCATTACAAGTTCAACCTTCAAGCTATTCTTGTTTAACTCAATCTTGTTCTACCTCGTTACAGAGTTTTCAAAGGCGCTACCCATATGAAAAAACTAAAAGCGACGCAATGCCTACAATTGGTTCATAAAACTGCAATGCCTGTAAGTCTCTAAGTGTTTACCCTTCAAATTTAATGTGTCATACAAACTAATCGTGTATTTTCCATGACAGTGCTACACTCAACCTCTTGGAAACCAATGTGGATTTTATGTTCCACACCTTATGATGTTGGCCATGAAAATAGCAAATCTTAAATCACCCGACGTAAGATGTTATCGTGAGCTTTGTTCTTTTGTTTCATTTACTTTTTCACTTATGCAAATATTGACTGATGTCAAAATTTCAATTTATAGGAATTCAACCTACCTAAAGGCAATCTTAGTGACACTGCTTTGTCGTACATCCGTTCACAACTAGCGCTATTCCTCATGGAACAAGTCTTCCCAAAGAATGGTGCTTTCCATTATAAGAGCCAGGATTAATGTTTCAATTTGTCGTATAACGGTTACAAACATTTGGTGAAACATATGGAATACATTTTTTATCGATGCTTTTTTGTGCAATGCACTCTGTGATGGTGGTATTCTGTGATGAATTATGTGTTGTATGTTCTGTGATGAATTATGTGTTGTATCTTCTGTGATGAATTATGTGTTGTTTGTAATTTAAAAAGGTGGCTGCCAAATCCTGGCTTTGATTCAGGATGTAGCCTAAAAATAATTATTTTTTAATATGTCCATAACATTAGTGATGGGTGACATTGACCACCCGTCCCTGAAGAACACAATAGTGACGAGTTTAAAGTACTCTCCGTCACTTAATATGACCTATTCATGATACATTCTAAAAATAATTATTTTTTAAAAATATGATGATAACATTAGTGACGGGTGATATTGGTGACCCATCCCTAAAGAACACAATAGTGACGGGTGTAAATTACTCCTCGTCACTAAAGATGTCCTTTAGTGATGGTAACCATGTTCACCCGTCACTAAAAGAGGGCATGCCGGACACGAAGGGGTCCTAGAGAGACCCTTTAGTGACAATTATTTACCCATAATTAATGATAGGGTTTTACTGATGCGATAAGAGTGACGGGGACATGTCTGTTACTACGGTACGTTATGACCAGTCACTAAAGACCATTTTTTGGTAGTGTTTCTAGCTTATAGTGGAGAGTACCGAAACTTGACATCATAGAGTCCCAAACCTAAAATATATGCACACTTCACCTAGACTAATCATCACTCTGTAACAACAGCGAAGCTAACCACGATAGACACAACATTTCTAACAGAAATGAAACCATTCACTGAGTCACACAAGGTTTGTGATAAACTACAAAAGCAGTCATCCAGGCAAAATGAGCAACAAACATCGCCAGAAATTAATAGCAACATTCCAAAAGCTATTTTTTTAATAAAATGAATTTTCAGAAGCAAGTCAATGAGATTCTTCATCATGCCTTGTGGGCTCTCGACCTGTAGATGCTTGTGTGACTACATGGAGTGAGTTGAGCACTTGTGTAGCTTCGTCCTTTAGTCGTGGCGGCACCAACATCATCCATTGGGACAAGAAAGATATCAATTGATAAACCATGCACATTATGTTGCAAGAAAAACTTTGAAAAATATGAATTGGTCGCGAGTTAGCTAGATGGTCCAAATGCCCACGACTAAGAGCTAAATATAAATTGAGTTTTTCCTCGAGCCTGCATTGGCCAGCCCTATTATAGTATAGGACTCTCTATCAATAGGGACCTTATCCCTAGTGCATCGTATCTCTCAACGCAAACTAGAGGATATGAGAAAGATGGCACTGAAAAATAGATGATCAACAGTTTCTTATTGTTCACAAAGTTTGTAGTTATGGCTTCCTCTCCACCTCATCTTATGAACCTGACATCCCACTTGGACTTGACCTTTCATCATGAGCCAAAATAAAATCTTGACTTTAAGGGGAATGGCACTCTTCCAAATGTCCATAGCTATAATATATTTGACCCCTCCAAAAGTAATGTGCCGATACATAGCCCTCAAAGATAAACCCTTACCCAATTTCCAAGTAATAAAGTCATCTTCCAAAGAAGGGATGATGTCCACCAGAATCATTTGGAGTGTGTTCCACTGTTCGATCTCATCCTCAATTAGTGATCTTCTAAACTGAATATTCCAAGATCCATCCTCATATAGATTTACAATTGTTGCAAGAGGCTCAGAACATATCTCAATCAACTTATAAAATCTAAACATAAACAGGACCTCTTCTATCCACACGTCTTTCTAGAAGAAGTCATTTTCCATTTCCAATGGTATAGTCACAACTTTGTCCGATCCAACTTTTAATTTTATGAAGGCTTTTCCAAAAATAGGAACTCCCATGGTTGTTGATTGGAAAAACCCTTCCGGATGACAATATCTTCTCCTTAACAGGGACATGAAAACATTCCCTTATTCTGACTCTAGTCTAAAGATCCACTTTTCTAAAATACTAATATTCACTTCTCTAGTATCGATCATATGCCCCAAACTCTTTTGGGGCGCAAATAGATATCCATCTCATTATATGATTTTTTTGTTCTAACCCCTCCTAGAAGGAACTCCCCCTAGTTTGGTCCATCTCTTGATGAATTGCTTCAGGGAGTAGGAAAGCCCCCATCAAGTACAATGGTATACTACTTAGACATGAATTTATAAGGATCATTCTACCTACATAGGATAAGTGGTCATACTTTCATGTGGGTAAAAATTTCTCAACCTTAGCTGATATTTTTTGAAGTCTTGGGCTGATGGTTTAGCTACTGAAATAGGAAGTCCTAGATATGTGATTGGTAAGGCCCCTAGATTATAGTTCAGTTTATTAGCAACCTCTAGTGATTCTTCTGATGAGAGATCAATCCTAAAAACTTCACTTTTTATAGTTAACTCTCATGTTTGACATGGCCTCAAAGCAATATAACAGAAATTTCTTAGAAATGATGTTATGCTCTAACAACTCTATGAAGAGTATTATGTCATCAGCGTATTAGAGGTTGGTCAATCCTCTAGGAATCAAATTGGGGACTACCCGTTTTGATGGCCTAATTCTTTGACCTTAATTAGCATCTCTACCAGAGCATCACCCACAAGATTAAAAAGTAGAGGGGCAAGGGATCACCCATTAATGTTAATGGCAACCTTTCCTCCTTCAACAACTGATTTCATCCACTCAATCCATTTTGAAGGAAAATTCTTTTTATGCATGACCTCATATAGAAACTTTCGATTGACTTTATCATAGGCTTTTTCAAAATCCAATTTAAGAATCACACCTATTTTGCCTCTAGATTTGAATTCATGGAGAACTTCATGAAGGATCACCACCCCATCCACAATGTTTCTGTGAGGGATAAATGTTGACTGACTTTGATCAATTATATTATGAGCACACTTACTCAGCCTAGCAGTCATGACTTTGGTTATTTTGTAGCAAATATTAAGGAGACATATGGATCCAAATTGCTTAATGCTATTGGTATCTTAGATTTTTGGTATGAGCACAATCACCCAAAATTGTCTATAAAGATCTAGGTTGACTTCAAACAACTCATCTAACAACTCTTTAAAGTACTGTGGTTTGAGTAAGGGCTATAAGGACTTGTAAAAGTTTATAGAGAAAGCCCACCTAGAATTCTATTTGTTTTCGTGCCACCTCAATTTCCAATGAAGAAAAAAGTTTAATCAACTCATTTTTCACCCTTAGACACATTTCTCCTATTATTCCACATATATCCTTTAGATGATATTAGGTTTCTCTTCTGATCCAAATAGACTTATATAAAAATTGTATATATGAGCATGCAGTATAGTGAGCTCTATTATCTTAATACCTCCATCTTCTAGAGATAGTATACTAGATTTCCTTTTTTCTGCCACTAGCCACTCCTTGAAAAAAAGAGGTATTTGTGTTTCTTTGTAAAAGCCATTTTTGGTCACATATACACTGCCAATAGGTGGCCTCTTCTTGATATTTTTTATTCTCATTTTCTAATTTGTATAGCTCAAGCCATTCTTGGGCAGAGTTTGGGTTTATCTTATCTCTCAACTTATAATCATAGATCTTCTGGATCAAAACTGAGTTTTGTATTCTTGATTAACTGGACAAATTTGCCCACCATCCTTTCATCATTCTCCTGAGACCATGACTTTGCTTCTTCTAGTGAACTAGGATTTTATCATTTCTCTAGTGGACCGTTTTGAGATCAACCAAGGCTTAAAATTCTCATGGATCAACTAGACAATTTCAAACTTGAAAATACCCTTAGACTTTGTGGAAGCTATGTCTAGATCAACCACAATTAGGTTGTGATCAGGCCCAATTCAAGCTATGCTATAAACCAAGGTCAGTGGGTAGCATACATCCAAATCAATGAATGAAAATACTCTTTACAAGACCTCTCTAGTAGGATTAATTTGTTTATTATTCCATGTGTATTTTGCACCTAACCTAAAAATCTCCCTAAGCTTAGTTTGATTAACAAACTAGTTGAAGGCATCCAACCATCTCCCATATGGCAGACATCTACATTTCTCATCGGGAGATATGATCAGATTGAATTTACCACCAATTAGGAGGGGAAATTGATGTAACTCTAATTTCCTGGTCAGCTCTAACAGGAAACTATTCTTCTTATCCTCATGCACAAGCCCATATACATTGATTAGCTCCCAAGTTTTATTGCCCAACTTAGATTCAAGCGTATCATTGACAAAGAACTCCCCTTGATCAACAAATGTTATTTTTACTAAATCTAGGTTCACTCCCAACAAAAGACTTTTAGAGTGTCCTCGAGTAGGTTTGGTAATCCATAAAAATCTCTTGAACCATAAAATCGATCCAACTCTCATTGTTTAAAACTTTTTTGATTGTCTCTTTGTTGACACCAAGATTTGATACAGCCCAGGCCCACTCAAGCATTGCACGGTCAATAGAAGTCAAAGAGGTCCCGCCAAAGAAAGTCAAGGAAGCCCGTCCATGCTGCTATAAGATGATCGGATGCAAAAGGACCCAATGAGGATAAGGTGCAGAAGAGAAGAAGATAAAGATCATCCGAAATCGGTTAAGATAGAATACTTGGACGACAAGTCTCTAGACTATAAATATGTATCACTAGTTAGCTTAGAAAAACACATCTCTATCACCATCTACTCGGCGCATCGCCACCCTTGGTCTCCAAGGTTTATTCTAGCAGGGTTCGGCTCTCAGAGCTGAGCTGCATCATTTCGATCTCCGGCAAAGAGGTGAGTCCCGCCACTCGCGACGTCCATTCCGATTAGATCAATATCCTCACGACTGCATCAATTTGGTTTGATCTCTTGAGGTGAACCTTCAAACAGTACGATAACCAGTTGTTCTTGGTGTATTGGCTAGGTCTAAGGCTGCATTAGTTCAGTTTGATCTCTTAGATTGATGTGATTTAGGTGTGATAGTTTTAGGCTTCATCGGTTAAGTCCGACATCTCTTACTATTGTATCTCTTTCATGTTGTATTCCGTTCATCTAAATAAAGCATGTCCGATTCTTTGATATATTATTAAGATCATTGTGACTAGCTACCGTCTCAGTTAGGTCCGATCTAGTTATTGTGATGATTTTCATGATATAGACTTGTTATCTAGCACATTTTATTTATTTCCGTCGGAGTACAAGCCGATGGGTTATCTTCGATTCCACGATATATCTTATGAGTTATCAGAAAAGCATCCATTGGCCAATGTGGTCACTATTCATCTTATCGGTCTATGACACGCTTGCCCGATCGCTCCATCTTAGGTCATTGGCTTTATGGTCGATCGACATGATATTCCACGAATATCCAATCCTCGTCGTGGTCATCGGCTCGATAGCCGATAGGCCATACTACTAATGTCATATCTTATGTTCCCTTATCAGTTGCAGGGTCAAACTGATTGACACACCTTGAACCCTTTCTCTAAGAACGTAGGACCTGCACTAGAGTGAAGCATATCTCCCAGGCCACGTGTGTGTCAAAGTGTGACAAAAAATGCACCGACACACTTTTTGGCACGTCCAGTGGGACCATCTACAACAACCCGATCATGGCGAATGAAATCAACAATGACAACATCATCTCGGTCACCATGGAAGCCCTGACTGATGATCAAAGGCTAGAGGTGCAACGACACGTAGAGGAGTTCTAGAAGTCAAGCCTGTAGTCCTATGGCATGAATCAGATAGGGCCTGTGCAAAAGGGTTTGTTGCCAAGGCCAGTATTGGCATTAGAGGGAGGCCAGCCAACGGAGAGCTCTCAGTCCAACCTATTGGAAATCATCGACCAAGCAATTCGCCACTCGTTGGCCAACTAGTCCAGGGCATTGGTCACTACTCTACAGGGGCTGATCAAGAAAGTCGTCGAAGGCGTTGTGGTCTCCGGACCGCCGCAAGGCCTGGCATACCTCCCAGACGACGTGACAAAACTACCGCATACTCAGCCGACGATATAGCCACATGGGCCGATGAGGCTAGAACAGTTGGGTACTTCGCCCAGCCACGAGGACAACAATATGACTTATCCGATAGGCCCCGCATAGGGCCCGCTACAGAGTGCATCATGCGCCATGGAGAGGAATGCGCCGGCGTCGTTCGCCACGTTCAACCCGAGGTTACCAAGACAGGGGGTCCCACTAGTGACATATGGCATCGCCAGGAACACACTGCCTGACCTTATGCTGACAAGGGGGGCACTCGATGGCATCCCTCCCGGGTATCATCAGACGGCATATTACGACACACAACCCTTCAACAATGAGGGGCAGTATGGGAGCAATGTTGCTCGGTAGGAGCAGTACCAACAAGCTCCAACACCCGACCAATATCCGATGCCAGGGAAATAGGAAGATGAATGGGTGAATCAGATCACAGAGGTTATTAGAGATCAATTTGGGCTGAAGCCCAAGGACCAGTCATACCTGTATCGGCGACCATATCCAGAATGGTTCGATCGAGTACCACTGCCTGGCCGATACAAGGTGACCTATTTCACCAAATTTTCGGGACAGGACTCGATCTCCACGATCGAGCATATTAGCCGCTTCCTTGCCCAATGCGGAGAGGCATCGGCTGACGTGGCGCTGAGGGTATGATTCTTCCCACTCTCCCTATCGGGATCGGCCTTCGCGTGGTTCTCTTCACTGTCGGTGGACTCCATCCGAGGATGGGCTAACTTGGAGAAGAAATTTCACAAGTACTTCTTCACCAGCATCCAAGAGATGAAGCTTACCGACTTGACGTCCGTCAAGCAAAGGATGGACGAGTCGGTACAAGATCACATTCAGAGGTTCCAGGACGTGCGAAGCAGATGCTACAGCTTGAGCCTCAACGACAGTTAGTTGGTGGAATTGGTTTCCAAGGACTCCTGAATCCAATTAAGGAGAGGTTTTTTATCACATGAGTTCGAGAGCCTATCGCAACTATTATAAAGGGTATTGACACATGAGAGTCGATTCCAAGAAGCCAAGTGGGAGATGTACCAGAAGAAGGTGACATACGCCCAAATATACCACTCGAACTCCGACGAGAGTAGCGACTCAGATGCGGAGGTCGGCATGGCTGAGTGGTCCAAGAATAAGAAGCAGGTTGCTTGCCCATGGGTAAAGTCGACCGAAAAGGAAGAGAAATACGACCTCGATATCAACAAGACGCGACCAACATTGGTGCATTCAGTTATGGCTCAATCAAGGAAAGGCCAATATAATGACCAATGTCAATTTTGTCCCAAAAGGGATGGTAGGTAGCTGACAGTCTAAGGTACCAGTCATGCTAGCTGGGAATGGAAGAAGGAAAAGACTCGAAGCCCAAATCCCAATCGGAGGAACGCATGGGAGAACACTTTAAGGGTATCCGATAAGTCTCGGCATTGATGAGATCTATGGGGTCAAGATTGCCTAAAGGACCCAGGAAAAAGATGAAGTGCTGTGTGGCTATTGGAATCAGTGTTCTAAAAGTCGGGATTAGGTGGGCGCCTAGGCGGGATTAGGCGTTGGGCGCCACCCCAGCGTCGTGCGGAGCCCCTCGGCGGCCGGCTAGGCGGCCAGGGTGCCTAGGTGGGTCAACCGCGCCCTGGGCGTTCACCACGGCGCCTAGGCACCCTGGGCGGCGACGGCGAAAACAATACAAAAATTGAATTTGGGGGGTAAAACGCAAAAAAAACTTAGGGTTTTTATTTTTCTGGCCGCCGCCGCACTCCTCTTGGAGTCCTGGACTCACGCCATCACACCGCACGCGTCGCCGCCTCTCCGGCTCACCGCCATTCGCCTTGCTCCAGTCTGGACTCTGGCCTCGTGCGCGCCCCTTTCGACAATCCACCCTCGCGTGCGACGACTTCGGCGGCCTCGCACTCTGTCACGCTCTAGAGTCTGGTCTCCAGCCACACGTTGTTGTCTCCGGCATGGCTCAGCCTCCACCCTGCTCATGCGCGCTCTAGTCTCCAGCGCCACAGCCCACACTCCACAGCATCGAGGCCACCTACGGTTTGCAGTTTTTGCATTCTCAGTTTCTCAATGATTTGATTTTGATTTGTAAATGTAGTGATTGTAGTCAATGTACTAATGTAAATTTGTAGAATGTAGATGTGTAGAATGTAAATTCACTGATTCATACATTCAGATTCAGTACAAGACTATAAGTTGATTATTAATTGTAATTTGCCTACATTTTCACTTTTCAGCTTCTAGGCTCTAGCATTTTTAACCATGTCGTCCAACCCAGGAACATCGAGCAAGTAAGTGACTAAATCACTAAAGTTTCATGTTTCAAATTGAAATTAATGTACATTATGCTAATCATTTTGTTTGTCCTATATTTTTTATCTTGTATGTGGTGGTGGTTGTGGTGTTGGTGGATGGTTGTTGGAATGATGTTGTATGTGGTGGTTATTTCATACTTTGGTCAATGGTTAATTGGTTATTGGATGGTTGATTGGGGGTGTATGTTGTCAACTTGTAAGTGCAAATTGTTGCTTTTGTGAATTGTGAAATATTTAAATGTGAAATATCAATTATGTTATTAAGAGTTAATACAAATTTTCTATGCCTAATTTGTTATTCACATGTAGGATTTCATTAACCGCTAGTGCTACTGTCGAAACAAGTGATGTGCTTCTCCATAAGAGAAATTCCGATGATTTGGGATGGGATTTCGGTAAGACATATGACCCAAACATAAAGACAAGGTTGAATGTTTGCTATGTTTGCTATGTTGCCGAGATATTATATCATGAAGATTATGAGATTCAATCTCAAATTTTAATGGAGAATTTCTTAAGTTTAAGAATCAACAAGGTCTATTTGGCAAAGCAATTCCAAAACTTGAATGTCAAAAGATCACATTTGTCCTGGTAATGGAAAAGTTTCTTACTTGTTAACTTGTGAGCCTTCATTTTTTAACCTAACACTATAATAATGCACTTTAATCATTTGAATAAACACAACCAATTGGCGGGCAACATATGGATGTCGTGTTCCTCTTTTACAAAAAATGGCTATACGAATCCTCTCTTTGACCTCTAGTGCATCTGGATGTGAAAGGAATTGGAGCACATTTGATATGGTATTTACAAACCTCAAGTACTTAAGTTTTCTACTTTTCCATTCTATGTTAGGATTGTTAGCTATTAACATTTATATAATCTAATTGTTAGGTTCATACAAAGAAGAGAAATATACTTGGAGTTGGCGGCCTAAACAACCTAGTATATGTTCAATTCAATGCAAGGTTGTTGAAGAAGACAGAGAAGCATAATGGCAATAATAAAGATGTGCTCCTAGCTACAATGCATATCATGCCCAAGGTTGGATCATTGATGGAGCCGATGATGAGGATATTGATCCTATCTCAAGACTTTCATTTATACTTATTGATGAAGCAAGTGGAGCTATTGAAGCAACTAGACCTCGTAGAAGTACTGGGATGAGAGATCTTCATGATGATGACTTTAATTCTAGAAGATGATGAAGAGGGGCACAATGAGGATGAAGAGGAGATTGATTTTGAATCCGACAAAGATGAAGTCTTCCATCAAAGAACTATGATCAAGAGGATGAGGATTGATAAATGACAATTGAGTCTTGTGGATGACTGGATGTGGAATTAGAGTGTGGATTTATTGTACTAGCTATTGCCTATTGGACCTATTTTGTTACTTCCTTGAAACAATTATGTTTGTACTTTGGAGTTTGGATTTTGAATTTGTTTCCAATTGTTCAACTTCATTTGTTCTTTGTTTTGTGTTGTAGCTATTGTTCAGGCTATCAAACATGCACCAACTTGTTCAAGCCTTCAAGGTAAACATTTGATTGCATATTTCCATCTACCATTCCATCTCATTTTTATTGGTATGTTATTAATTTTATTTTATTTGCATTCTATACGAGGCATGGTCATTACCTAATTGTTGGCTTGTGGCAAGGATACAAGAGTCAAGAGTACAAGTCTTCAAAATGTGGTAAGTTCATACTTCATATTAACGAATTATTCAAAATCACCAAATGAATGAATGAATGAAATGATATTTATACATCATATATGTTGATATGCTCAAACTAGCTAAAACTTGTGTTTTGATTGCTATTTTAGTAAAAATATAGTGTTGTCTTGTATGGTGGGAGTGTGCTGCTCTAGGCGCCCCTAGGTGCCACCTAGGCGCTAGGCGGCCAGTCAACGCCCGACTAGCGCCTAGCGCCTTTTAGAACACTGATTGGAATGAAGGTTTGGTTTCGCAAGCCCTGCCAAACAAAATTAAGTTTAGAAGGTGAGGGGCGATTAGTACGGCAAGGGTAGAAGAGTAGACGATTACTCGGGGGATCGCCTCAATGGTAGCCATCCTTGTGCTAGCAAAGAGAAAGGTGGCGAGCGATGGTTAGCACTAGACAAATGGTGAACGTTGTAATGATCAAGAGTAAGTAATGGAGTGAAGGGGGAAAGGAAGAGTGGTCAGAGTTTATAAATTACCCCAGTGCAGATATGGATGGCTGGAAAATGAAGAGAAAAACTTGGAACTCTTGGAAAGTGTGAAAGCATTGGAAGATGAAGGGTTTTGGTTGGCAATTAAAGTGAAGAGATTGTGCGGAAAGACGTTTGAGAAGATACGACAACAAATAAATTAACTGTTGTTTATTCCGAAGTATCAGCAGCCACTTAATGATCCGAAACCAGGGGGCATGTGTTGATGCCAAGATTTGGTAATGCCTAGACCCACTAAAGCGCCGCACGATCAATAGAAGTCAAAGAGGTCCGATCAAAGAAAGTCAAGGAAGCCGTCCATGCTGCTATAAGACGATCGGACGCAAAAGGAGCCGATGAGGATAAGGTGTAGAAGAGAAGAAGATAAAGATCATCCGGATTCAGTTAAGATAGAATACTTGGATGGCAAGTCTCCGGACTATAAATATGTATCCCTAGTTAGCTTAGAGAAACACATCTCTGTCTACCAACTACTCGGTGCATCGCCACCCTTGGTCTCTAAGGTTTATTCCGGCGATCGGAGCTGGGCTGTATCGTTTCGATCTCCAGCGAAGAGGTGAGTCCCACCACCCCCGACGTCCATACCGATTAGATCAGTATCCTCATGGCTGCATCAATTTGGTTTGATCTCTTGAGATGAACCTTGAACAGTACGGTCGTCGGTTGTTCTCGGTGTATTGGCTAGGTGTAACGCCCTAATATTTAAAATCGCACAATTGTGAAAACAAAAATTCAAACCGAATTTGAATTCAAAATTTATTTAAAGGCATAAAATCTTAGAAATTTAAAACCTTGAGCCAGATTACTTAATTTCAATTTTAATAATTTTTTAAGGGATCTAGAGCCAAGAACTTATTTCACAAAATTATTTTAGAATTTTTGAGATTCAAACTCAGATTAAAAATTCAAAATGTATTTCTGAATTAAATTTATTTGAAAAAGGTTTTAAATCTTTAGCGGGTCGCAACCCCTAGTCCTCTTGGCCGGCCCAATCCAGCACACCTCCCTCGCCCTCTCTCTCTCTCTAGCATCCCGGGCCCACCTGTCGGCGCCGCACGCCCGAGCGCTCGTGCCCCCTCGCTCATTGATGGCCTGGTCCCGCGCGCTAGCCCACTCCCTCTGTCTTCCTGGCCCCGCCTGTCTGCCGTCAAAGTGCCTCGCCGGGATCCCCTTTATCTCCCCGCACGCACCGCCGTAACCAACTTCTGCTTTCACCGGTGCCTCCCTGTTCATTCTGGAAACCCTCCGCTGCCACCATCCCGCGCCATAAGTATCGTCGCAACTGCCCCTGCAATAGATTTTCGCAAACGCCTAGAGCCCTCGCCGCAATTGCCATTGCACAAGAACCAGCTGCCGCCTCTATTTCCATCTTCGTCAGCGAGCCCTCGCCACCGGCGACCGCCTTCGCCCTCGCCGATCGTATTTCTGGACTCCCCGTCGCCTGCGCTTCCCTTCACCGTGCTGGTTCGAGCCGCCGACCACCAGAAGTCCCTCCCCGCCGTCAACCCAAGGAGCTCCACCGCCAATTGCTCGCCGTCGGTTGTTGCCGTCCTCCCCTTGCGTCGGATCTAGTATGATCATGTTCCCCGTCGTGTGCTCGTTCAATTTTTGCGCTTAGTCTCGGGTTTCATCGATCACCGTCACCGTTCGTCATGCCACCATTGTCCTGCCGACGCCAAGGACGAAGCCCCCTGCTTTCCCCATGCCGCACGCGTACCGGACGCCACCATTGTCGTGTGATTGTGATCGGACGGTTGGGATTAAACCGACTGCCCGGTTTAATCTGGGCCGTATGAACCTGGCGAAGGGGTACGATGTGGTCTAGGCCATCTAGATCCTCTTAAATCCCTCGCCTCGCTGCTGGTTGTACGATAGCGATTGGATGCTCTAGAGGGCTCCGGTCCACGCGCACATCGCCGGGTTCACGGTGGACTCAGTTTGCCGTGTACCAGGGCTGTTTTTAATTTAAAAATAATTCCAAAGATGCTTTAAAAACTTTGAAAATTCATAACTTTTGCATTTTAACTTGAAATCTGTCCATTAAAATTTAAGAAAATTCATAAAATTATGCTCTACACGTTGGTTCACTTTATTTGTACTGTTTGTACTGTTTATTGTACTATTTTAATTGATTGCTTCTCTTTTATTCCTCGGTTTGCGTGGTAAAAGAAGTTGACGTTGTCGAACACCAAGGTTTGCCAATTGAGGACTAGTATCAGTACTTTGAGGAACAAGGCAAGTCACAACCCCTCCTTGAACATATTTGATCCCATGTTTTCAAATATTAACGCTATAAACCATATGTAGTATTTGCATCAGTAGTTCAACATAGCCATTTATAGTTATTACTCTCTTACTCCTTGTTATGTAAACCCAAGCCATGCTTTGTAGCATCTTTTCCTTATCGCCTTGTCGAGTTTATTAGTTAGTGCTCTAAGTACTAGCACATTTACGATGCCTCGCTTATAATTATTACAACACTATTAGCTAGGTCTCTGAACTCTTTGACGTCTCAACTTATTGATATTCTGAGAATTGTTAATGACTTGGAAGATGATGATGCTATAAGCATGGTGGATTCCGGGTGCAAGCTAGGGCATTGGTGGTCGCACCCGGGGCATTATAAGGATCGGTTTGCGGGATCTGTTGCAAAGCATTTATGTACTAACCACAAGTCGAATTGTTAAGACCTAATCTAGAGTATGGTTCGTTTCAACGTGATGCACCAAGCGGAGGAGGGAAGTTCATCGGTTAGGAGATTCCTTGTGATGACTTGTACTGACGAGGCACAAATGGGTGTCTACGTTTACCAATCAAGATCAACGTATGACTTTCAGGTGTGATCTCATTGGTGCATCAACAAAACCTAGTGTGGTTGTCCTCTCGTTGAACCGACTCATATGAAAGGTTTGGCATGATTTCCTTCAGGGTGACATGGTGTCATCTCGATACACCTCGGTGTGCGGGAATAAGTGTCTTGTAGGTAAAGTTGTACACATCTGGTCAGAGTATAACCTTTTCGAAAAGTCGTGACCACGGTTATGGGCAGCCCAGTGATGTTCTCTGTAGTTAGATGTTTAATAGCAAGTGTGAATGCTATGTTATAAAGGGATAGGTTGAATTGTGCGAGTTGGCACATGTGTGCAACTCGAGGTAGTGGAAGTCTTACTTATTCAAGTTTTACTTATTTCCATTCATGCTTAGAACCTGACATCACAATATGCTTAATCTTTACAAACATGCTTTTATGCAAAACAAGCCTAGATTATGCTCCTTTGTTATTAAGCCTTCATTATATGCATATTTGTGGCTTGTTGAGTATGTCTGTAGTCACCCACATTGACAAACCCTTTCAGATGCTGCATATCAAGACGAAGGTCTGGAATGAGCTGTCCTAGTCAAGGGAGGAGTCATGGGTCAAAATGTTCACTAAGACGTTTTCTTTTTCTTAGTTCGCTTTTGTAATAATTATAGCCAATGAGCTATATTTTGTTTTCGTATTATTCATTGTCTAGCAGTGAACATGTTGTAAGACTTGATTTTCATAATGAGATTCAATAAAGCCAAATTCGTAAGATTTCAGTCTGTTACACTAGGTCTAAGGCTGCATCAGTTCAGTTTGATCTCTTAGATTGATGGAATTTAGGTATGATAGTTTGAGACTTCATCGGTTAAGTCTGACATCTCTTACTATTGTATCTCTTTCATGTTGTATATTGTTCATCTAAATAAGCATGTCCGATTATTTGATATATTATTAAGATCATTATGACTAGTTACTGTCTCGGTTAGGTCCGATCTAGTTGTTGTGATGATTTTCATTGGCATGTTTTATTTATTTCCGTCGAATACACGCCGATGGGTTATCTTCGATTGCACAATATATCTTATTATGAGTTATTGAAAAATCATCCATCGGACTACGTGGTTCACCGTTCATCTTATCGGGTTGATGGCACGCTCGCCCAATCGACTCCATCTCATGTCATCCTCCTTATGGTCGATTGACATGATATTGCACAAATATCCAATCCTCGTCGCGGTCATCGGCTTGATAGCAGATAGGCCATACTACTAATGTCATATCTTCTATTCCCTTATCAATTGCAGGGTCAAACTGATTGACATGTCTTGAACCCTTCTCTAAGAACATAGGACATGCACTGGAGTGAAGCAGATCTCCTAGGCCACACGTGTGTCAAAGTGTGACGAAAAAAACGCACCAACACTCTTAGAAACAAACAAAGTCAATACCATGTTGTGCCATCATTTGAGTCAATTTTTTCCTCCTTCCAACACTTCTCAGACCTCTAATATTATAATATAGAATTTTCATGTTTGATCTATAAGGTTTGGGCCTTCAATATCCCTTTTTGCACAATTTCAACATGTAAAAGATGAATAGTAGCTTCTAAAACAAATTGGTAACTACTATATCTCCATGAGAAGAGCTAGTTTCTTTATCAACTAATAAATTTTAATTTGGATCAAAAGAAACAAGTTGAACATGCTTCTCTTTAGCCATATTAACTAAAGCTTGAGCAAATTCTTTGGCCTTAAGTAGACTATTGTTTTGATCTACTTTAGAGTTAGAAATTACTAAGTTTATCCTAGCATCGCTAGCTAATTAGAACAATTTATCATTATCAATAGATTAAAAAATAATGTATTTATAAATACCTGTCACTTCATCTTTTTATCATCATTTGTTGTGCTTTACGAGGAACCGGAACTCCATTTCTTTGAATTCTATCACTCTTTCTTTGAGCAATGGTAGGGCCTTTTTTCTTCCTCCTCATCTTGAGTAGCTCTACTTCCCTAGGGAGCTCAAGAGGCTAATCAAGAGCAAGAGTTTGATAAGAGCTTTTTTCTCAAGATGGTCCATCTCAACTATCATATGCACATAACTTGAGGTGTCTTTTGGGATAATAGCTAATGCCAATGTATTATCCACCTTGTCAACTAGTAAATTTCTAGAAACGATCTCATCTATTTTGGAACTATTTTGAGCTAGAGGGAGCTCTTTTATCACCACTTGTTGCTTGTCATCTAACTACACAACAGGATCGCTCTCCAACTTTTTGACATATTTCATCGTCCCTCCCTAACATCACATTTCCTTTGCCCTGGAATTCCTCATCGGAACCCTCATTTGACAACTCAAAGTTATCTAGGATGTCAACCTTTTCAGATTCATCAGATACATCTTTGGATTCTAATACATGGTCCACTTGCCTTTTTCCCTCGACATCTTTCACAAAATTTCCATCCTTGTGCTACTAGTTTAAAGTAGATATGTCAAATTTATCAGATTGTTTTTGTTTAGGGAGATTGTCTAGTTTAGATTTCTTATCCTCATCAGCAACAACTTTAGCTCCATCTGAATTAGGTGGATTTTTTCTAATAGTTTACCTTCCTATAAGTCTCTAGATTCAAATTCATGTAATTTTGATTTGTCAAAGATGGTTATTTGGAGTTGTTTGTCTTTTGTTACTAGAAATTTTGAGTTACGACAAAAACTTCTAGATTCTACCAAAAGGTATCAACTAATCCACCACCACGAGAATCGCCAAGAACTCTCATAGATAAACACATTTTTGATTTTGGATGTCTAATGCTTTATTGTAAAAGGCTATAGAATGACTAGCTTGGTGCACCATTGATAGCTCTAACTCCAATTGCACAAGCATCTGTTTCTAGCTCAAAGGGTTTACTAAAATCTAGAAGAGCTAGGACTAGTGTGGAATGTTACTTTCTAGATAGATTAGAATCAGTAGACCACCTTCCCACTAGTTCAATGAATCAACATAATCTTTGAAAACAACTAGAATTTGATACATATCAAAATAGGTCTAGAAATCATCAATCTAAATTTGGGTATCTTCTCCATTAAATTTGGAAAAAAAATTGTTTTGGGCAACAAAGCCTCCTTTGGGAATTATATATCCCCTCATACCTAATTTCTTTCTAGCCCTTCAGCGGTAGGACTGGGGATTAGATAAGATATTTGAGGTTCTATGGTGCTTATCCCAATCGTTGAACCTCCTGATTGACTCCATAATAGATCCACCTTAATCTACATCTGATCTAGTCTATCCTTTCGTTGTCCCAACTTCATATCGATCTAATTCATTTCTCCAATAATAGATCCACTCCTACCATGTTACCTACCAACACATTCACTGCCTCTAGGATATGTTCCGTTGTAGCTTCTATCGTTGCCACTACTTATCAAACTTGAAGAGATTGGTTAGCCAATATGGTCCCTTCCAACGCAGATCGACCGAACACATGAGGAAATTGTAAAATTTTAATGTGGAACTCAACCTAGTTGCCGGGATTTTATCAATCGACTTAGTTATGTACCTAGCTACTAGAAGCTCCGATACTAATTTGTTACGTAGTTGGCACTCATCGGAGAGTGAATCAACAAGGCACGTAACAAGACAGGAGAGGAAGAGAGCAAGTTTCCTATTTCATTTCTTGTATAATTACCCACGGTAATTACACCTCCCTTCTTAACCCCCTCCAGCTGTTTACGCAATGTCGTCCACAACATCATCCACACTCATACAATCTGATTACGTTTTTCTATTCTCCGTGTCATGCCCTCTGCTACGACACCTCGCTCCCTCCTTTGCTTCTCTTCTCCTCTCGCATCTAACTTCTCACCCTCGCCGTCGCCGCAGCGAGAGATCAGAGAGAGAGAGGCTTTTGTTTGGTTGAGACGCCACAAACTCCACCAAGGGCCAATCACGAACGCTTTGCTTTCTTTAAGCGCTCCCACGGTGGAGGCCGAATCATCTCTGGCCACTTAGGCATCTGCCGGAATCGATACCAGCGCCGCCGCGGCTGCATAAATACCGCCCTCGGCTGCTGCCCCATCTCCCCCTCCTCTTCCTCCTCCCAAGAACTCGCTTTCTTCTAGGCGAAAGGTGAAATCTTGGTCGGTTGTTCGGTTGACCGGAGTGGCTGAGATGATGGAGTCGTACATGGAGGTGCTGCCGCCGGCGCTAGCGCCAGCTCCCTACTTCGCCGGGCAGGCGGGCGGGCGGTTCTTGCAGGACCGGTGGGGCGGAGGTGGAGCGTGGACGCTGGAGGAGAACAAGGTGTTCGAGCAGGCGCTGGCGGCGGTCGACCGGAACGCGCCAGACCGATGGGAGCGGGTGGCGGCGTTGCTGCCCGGAAAGACGGTGGCTGACGTCCTGACGCACTACGACGACCTCGAGAACGACGTCGGCTTCATCGAGGCCGGCCTCGTGCCCTTCCCCCACTACTGCAGCGGCGACTCGCCGTCCTCCGGGTTCACTCTTGACTGGGATGCCAGCGATGACATAGCCGGCCTGGGATTCAAGCGCTCCTGCTACATGGTCGGTGGCAAGCGCGCGCGCGGTACGGACCAGGAGCGCAAGAAGGGCGTGCCCTGGACAGAGGAGGAGCACAAGTAAGGCCCCGGCAAACCTTGAATCTTTGATGGAATTGGACCAGCGGATGAATCCTCGTGTGTGTTCTTGGAGATTAATTGATGAGATTTTCTTGGCCAGGTTGTTCTTGATGGGGCTGAAGAAGTACGGGAGAGGCGACTGGAGGAACATCTCGCGCAACTTTGTGACGAGCCGGACGCCGACGCAGGTGGCCAGCCACGCGCAGAAGTACTTCATCCGGCTAAACTCCGGCGGCAAGGACAAGCGCCGCTCCAGCATCCACGACATCACCACCGTCAACCTCCCCGAGGACGACCACGCCGGCAACCCTTCGCAGTCGCCGCCGTCCGTGCCCTCCACGCACTCCTCCGCCGCCGGAGGCCCGGTCATCTCGGAGCAGTTCAGCGCGCTCGTCGACAGCAAGCCTCCCCCGCCGCAGCTCGGCCGCGGCGGACACCACTTCATGCCCCATCACTACGGCCACGTGAAGCTCGAGGGCAATAATTCCCACGTCGGCGGCCGCCTCGACGACTCTCTTCTGATGCAGATGCAATGCGGCCCGCTGCAACCTCTCATTTGACCACCCAATCTCTGAGCAGCAGCACGCATCCAAACCAACGGGAAAAAGAAGAGCGCAGCTGCACCCACTCGTGCTCTTGCTTCCAACCACACCAGTGAAGAAAAAGACATGATCGCAAGTTCGCAACAGCACGAGCACAAGTAGCAACAGTAGCCAAACATTAGGCTCCCTACACCCTACCGTGCATCCGTAGAGATGACAGGAAGCAGCAGCAGCAGCAAGAGATAGCATCATAGAAGCAGATGGAGATTGCATCTCTGCATTTCGCATCTGTGCAGTGTACATAGGACCACGCACACGGTCAAATAATTAGTTCGCTATTGATACTCCATTGATTATCTCCTGAGCTATAGGAGGCACAGGAGGAGTGCTAGCTTAGCTAGTCCCCGTTTGATGATGTAATGGTAAGTTAATGTCATGCATGCAGTTTTTGGACATAGCACGTAGCAGCACTAGCGGCAGCAAATTATCTGTTTTTTGGTTAAGTTTTGTTTAGTGTTCAGTTGAGGGTATTAGCATTGGTCACCCTCTCATTGACCCTTGCTTTATTAATGATGATTCTGGTTTTCATCCGCTCTTTCCTGTCGCTTTTAAGGGAATAAAACCTGAAGCAGACGTGGTGTTGTAGCAACCCATTGACTTCGCTTTGGCCGAAAATTTCGTCCTAACTCGTACTGATTGCAAGCACCGTACTTGCTTAGCAAAATGACACTTTCCTAATGATCGCCCAGCGCGTAAGAGTTCAGGTCTACGCACAATACGGACGCAGTCGAGTCCAGTTGTTAGTCCCTCTCGGCCAATTGGAGAGGTCCACTGCAAGAGCTTTGATTAGTTTATCTGAATTGGAGGTTGTACCTTGCAAGTACTCCCAGCTGATGCTGATGGAGGTGTGGCTGTCACACGGGCAGCAGGAGCAGAGAATGAGTTGGAGGTCCACCACCAGGAACCAAGCATCACATGCACTGATGCAGCTAGCCTCCTTGTTCTCCCGTCCCGTGTCTCTTTTCTTCTTCCCCAATTCCGAAAGAAAGCAGGGGGTCCCCTGCTCTCTCACACACAGCCCACAGAAACACCAACGGAAGACAAGGTGGGCACGGCACAGTTCGCTGCTGTTGCCGGATTCATCTCATCTCGCCATTCGGACCCCAACTTGCCCCGGCACCGGCGCCGCTGCAGATCCACCCAGAAAGTCCCGTTAGTGGCTCGCCGCACGCCATCGGGCGCAGGGAATCGGGGCAGTTTCGGTGGATGGCTGGGTGAGGCGCTTGCCCGTGCCCCGTGCTCACCGGTGAAAAACGGAGATGCTTGCCCTTCGGAGGGAAAAAGGAGACCGGTTGATTTGCTCAGGAAAGACGCCATCTTGGGATAACTTCCCGGCCTCCGGTGGTGGCCGCTGCATCTCCGCGCCTGCGCGCGGCCGTGGAAAACGATGAGAATCTTCTGAGTTCTGACCGTCGACAAAGAGGGCAAGATAAAGGCTTTCCATGTTTGATACAAGTTCATTTCTACATGGAGCAAGAGTTACCCCGTGATCTATCCATAAGTAAATTAAGAACTCCGCATAGAGCATGACATTTTTCAATTTCTGGGAGAACTAAACCGTTTTATACCTGACACTAGCAAAATTATGCGTGCATCGTCCAGACCACCTTGAACTTGACAGTTCAAGTGATGGATCACCTTGATGCATTTGTTCAGATTTTGCTATTATGCCCTCCTGGATGCATTTTTAGCTGGACTTTGATGAGCTTCCCATAGCTTGAATCATTTAATAGTGTGTTAATATAAACGCACGGACTGTATGTATGTACAGCGATGTGTCGGTGTGTGCCTGTGTATACTTACAATTCAAAAAAGGTCATTTAGCAAAACTAGTTAGGCAATCTCAATCTATGGTGTTTCTGAGTGATGTCTTGGATAAAAGAGATAGTAACACAATATCTATAAATACCACTTTCTAACGGATAATTTCTTCAAAAAAATATTCTCTTCTTTCTCTTCTAATCCTCTCATTTGATTTTCTTGGTTTTGGTGAAGAGTTAGTTTCTTGCATAGGACCTAGTTTCCATGGTTTTTCTTTTTTCTCCTCATTAGCTTACTTGCCACATCAGTTTTTTCTTACATGGCAGCTTATTTAATGTCATGTACACTAGCTGATGTAAAGGGTTGGGATGAGAGGATAAGTCTACGTGTGTTTTGAAATGACATGTTGTTTGACATGGCATGTGTGATGTCCATGTATACACAAGTTTGTAGTCTTAAGCACCTTTAGCATTTTTACTTTAGCATCGTAGACTAGGATATTTGCTTTAGCATCTTAGACTAAGCATCTTTTTTTTAGCATCTTAGACTAGCATCTTTGTTTTAGCATTTTAAACTAGCATCTAGCATCTTGGGCAGCATGACTAGCCTATATATATGTATCCCCAATTATTGTGGTTGGCATGGCATTTGAGTGAGTTAAATGAGAAGAAAATTGCCCCAACTCTGAGTGTCATCCCTACCAATGCGAGTGTTCTCTCTAACAATTGATATCAGAGTTATAAGGTTTTATGACCTTTCCAATCCCCTCCACGACTCTCTCCAACGGAGACGCCCGTCTCCTTGTTCATCTTCCTCCCTTGCCGGTCCACCGGAAACCAACGACTCGGCGAGTACCACCCACACTCTGAGCAGTAGCTCGACAGTAGTGGCTTCCTCCTAGTGCAGCAGCAACCCCCACGACTCTTCCACTCTAGTGGTGTGCAATGTCCACAGGAGACTCTCTGCTCGGTCACCTCGAGCGCACGGCGTCGGCAGGAGGCCGAAGTCGTCGCGACAGAGGAGCCCGACTGAGTGGAACGGCGGCTCGGAAAGCGAGGTTGGCGACGGCAGAACTTGCAGTAGTGAGAGCGGAAGATGAAGCGGTGGCGGCTGCGACTGCAGTACGTGTTTGTGGCGGCAAAGCTCGAAGCTTTGCGCCACGGTAGCAACAGTGGCACTGCCTCCAAGAGAGGTAGCCTCGACTTGGAGGTTTGTAACACCCCAAGAATTAAAATAAAATAAAATTATTATTAAAGATATTTCTGAATTTATTTATTAAGGAAAAACCCTAAAAGAGCCCTATTAAAGCCAAACAGAGATAAATATTCAAAATCTGGACTTGAAAATTTTATGAGACGAACTAGAGGCCAAAATATAATTTTAGGATTTTTACAAATTTTTATCAACAGTGCTTCAATCCTTAAACAAAAATATGAATTATTGCAATTATTTTAAATCAGAAAACATTTATAAATCCTAATGGGCCGCAACCTCCAACCTACCCCAAGCCCAGCACAGTCCAGTCTTGAGCCACTGACAGGTGGGACCCAGGTGTCGGCGCTGCCTCCCGCCTCTCTCTCCCACCCGCGCCTGCCTCGGCCCCACATGTCAACCCCTCGTATCCGCCTCCATCCCTCTGACCGACGGGACCACGCTTGTCGGCCCTTCCTTTTCTATTTCGCCCGCTGACAGGTGGGGGCCACCTGTCAGCTTCGTCTTCTTCGTTGGAAGGGGATCCCCCTTCCTTATCCGGTGAGATCCCCTCCCAAATTCGCCGCCGGCCGCCCTGATCTCGCCCAACCGAGCCCTGATCGTGATCCCCTGACTCCGGCGATCTCTTTCCATCCAAGCCCGACGCGGATTCATGGGTATAGAAGCATACCCGTACGCATGGAAGCTCGCCGGCGCAAAAATGGAACCCCTCGGATTTCCACCGGCATCCTTCCCTTCTTGCGCCAGAAAACCCCCTATTTAAACCCCCTCGACCACCAGCCCTCTGCCCACGCCGCCTTAGCCAAGCCCAAACTCGCCAGAGCGCCCCGACAACCTTTTTCGGGTTTTTCCACTGGTTCAACTCCGGCCGCCGCTCGCCGTCGACTCTGGCCCCCTTCGCCCTAGCCACCGCCACCGTCGAGTCCGTCGTCGACTGCCCGTCCTCGGTCACGCCTCCGTTGGCCGTGGAACCTGCCGGATCATCATCGCCGACAAGCACCCGAGGAGCCTCGCCGTCTACCCTCGTCGTCGGTCGCCGTCCGCCGTTCACCGTCGCCGCCGGAGGTATCATCGTGATCGCCATCCTCCCCTCGTTCCATTTCTAGGCGATAGCTAGGTCCCTAGGCGCTCGCCGCCGCCGTCGCCGTCACACCCGAGGCCGCCGTCGCCGGAGACGAAGGGGGTACGTGCCCCCTTACGTCGTGCCGTGCCGGATCGTGCCGCAACCGCATGATCGCGATCGGAGGGCTAGGTTCGGGATTTAATCTAGGCCCTCGGATCTGGTCAAAGGGGTATTGAGGCCTCTCGGCCGTCGATCGCCACTTAAACCCCCGAGCGATCTCAGGCGTCCACGCGTACCCATTCGCTCTGTTTTAATCACAACCGTCCAAATTCACTTAACCCCTCCCGCCTCGCGCCTGGCCGCCAGATCTAGATCCGACGGTTCTGGATCAACCGGTCCACGCGCACAATAGCCAGTCCACCGTGAGCCTGGTTCACCATGGACTAAAACCCATTATTATGTTTAAATAAAATTCCAGAAATTGATTTAAACTTTGAAAATTCATAACTTGCTCATTTTAACTCCAAATTTCACCATTCAAATTTTGTTAAACTCAGTATATTATTCTCTACACATTAATGCCATAAAAACAGTGTGTTACTATTACCCAAAATATTCTTAATAAATAAATGAATAAAAACCCCTTAAGGTTAAAACTATTAAATCCGAAAATAAATTAGGAAAACCTTAAAATATAGATTTACTATTGTTCACCAAAAACTTCAGAATATTAAAACCTTATTACACATAATAAAACCCACATGTATGTATGTTTATTATTTGGTGGATTTTTATCTGTTTATTGAATGTATTGTTTATTTTTCCGTATCGAAAAGACTACGAGTTCGTCGAGGAGCCGGAGTTCTATTCCGAGGTTCCTCCTTCACCGTTTGCTGAGCAAGGCAAGTCATCGACCCCTCTTGTGGAAACAGTTGATCATCATTGAGCCCATGTTTTAATAAATTATCGCTATAACCCATAGGATAATATTGCATTAGTCCAATATCAAGCCTTACACTTATATTTATTAGATCCCCGTCCTTGTGTGCAAACCCAAGCCATGCTTATTGAGCCTTAAACTCCTTGTCACTCTACAAATATTATATTAGCTAGTGCCCAATGTACCGGCACAACTGCTATAGGAAATAAAGAATGAGTCGTAGATAGATGGATTCTGATATATGAAATTCCCCGTTATTCTCGTCTCTGGACTCTGGTGGAGTTGGCTAAGATAAGTGTGGTGGGTTCCGGGTGCAAGCTCGGAAATTGGTCGGTCGCACCCGGGGCACTATAAGGACCGGTCTGCGGGATCTGTTGCAAAGCACTTCCGTACCAACCACAAGTCTAATGGGTAAGTCCTAACTGGAAGTATGGAACACTCCGACTCTCTGCACCATAGTGGAGGGGGCAAGGGGCTAGCCCTCAGGGCGCCTTGTACCGACGAGGCTCAAGGGGGGGTATGGTGGAAACTCGACACGTCGAGACACGATACGAAACCCATAAGAGGGTGCTGTTGAGTAGGAGGGAACCATACGGAAGGTTTTGGCACGAGTTCCCGTGAAATGGGTCATCTCGTTACACTTTGATGTAAGTGATGAGTGCGTGCCTTGTGGGTACAGTGGTACATCTCTGATCAGAGTAATTTAATCTTTTCGAAAAGCCGAGCCCACGGTCAAGGGCGGGTTGTGTGACTACTCGCAGTTAGTTTACTATGGTGTGAATGGTTGAGTTATTCATGGCATGTAAGGACTGTTGTGCGAGGAGGTAAAACGTACTCCTCGAGTTAGAAAGATAATGATGCATACACATGTTTACATTTCAGTACTAATAAATTGATCACATTTAATGCTTTACAATTATGCTTCTTCCGCAAAATTAGCCACTATCTCCCTTGTTATTATCTTGCATTATATTTGCATTTGGTGGCTTGCTGAGTATATCTGTACTCACCCCGTTGACTTACACCATCAGAGCCCATCTACTACGAGGAGGATGAAGGTCTGGAGTAGCGACCCAGTCAAGGTGAGACTGGAAGGAGGCGTTCATCTAGGACCCTTTGATTTATTAGTTTCTCTTCATATTTATTCACTTTTGTACTAATACGGTCTACGAACCGTGAATGATTTGCTCGTATTGTACGTGGTCGCATGATGAACGTCTTGTTTTTATTGATTTTCTATGGAACTTCAATAAAAGTCCTGATTTATTAAATCGGGCGTGACAAGATGGTATCAGAGCCGACTTGACTGTAGAAAGCCAAACAGACCTGACCCTAGGACTTATATTAACCCTACTTTCTTATAAAATTACTTATCCTCTCCTCTTCCGAGATTTTCACAAAAATTTCCTCTCTTTTGTAGATGTCGGTCCATACCATGAGCGGGACTCTTCGTGACAAGGTTGGATTCATCCGCGAGCTTCGCGTGCTCGTCGACTTCTTGGGGTTGCCCCATGAGCCCGCGTTCCACGGGATCTTTCCCGATGCGAGCGAGAGCAACTGCGAGGTCACGGTTGTTATCCGCTCCTCCCCCACGCAGCCTCCCTTCTACACCCATGGAGTCGGAGGACCCTCATTCGTGGTGGTCAGTCAGCGCGCTGCACTTCAGGCCCTCACCGAGCTTCGACTGGTCTACGATTGCCACCTCCGTGACACCATCTACCGCTTCATGCCCATGCGCACACCAGAGAGTCACCGCAGCATCTACATCAGCCCCCTCACCCAGAGCAACTCCGCCATCGCCCGCACCATAAGGCTTTTGGAGGCCATGGACAACCTCCACACAGAGGTCGTTCTCGACGCAGACAGCCAGCACGACACCATTGACTTCTACCGCCATACCTCGGAGAACTTGAACCGCGAGAATGCTGAGCTTCGATGGCAGATCCAGCAGAACCCCCAGTTGACCCTCGAGGTAGAGGAGTTGAGGCGTCAGAATGAGTTTCTACTGCTAAGGCGCCATGATCAACGCCCAGCTACGTCACCAGCTCAAGGAATTGAAGAAGGATATCGAGGAGATCACACCCATTCCACCCCGCAAGCGGAAATCACTTCGGATCCCCACCGTGAGGCCCAAGAGGATTTCCCGCAGTGCACCACCCACCGGACCTTCCAGTTCCACCTCCCCGGCCGTCTCCATCGAGCCCGTGATCGAGCCGTCCCCTGAGCTACCGTAGACGTAGTTTTTACGATTGATTGTTTCTTTTACTTGCTTGTATTGCCACCCATGTCAAATATAAGACATGAGTGAAGAATTAAATAAAAGACAATAAATGTAATCACAAGAACGATACATTTTGAAATAAAGCTTAATATCATTTCCCTCTTCCTCCTATATCTGTTAGGTCATAGTCTCAATCTAAAGGAGAGAAGTTTGAATGGACTCCCGAATGCGAGGAAAGTTTCCGCACCCTCAAGACCCGGCTGGTATCTGCACCCATACTGACCCTACTAGATGTAAGGAAGGACTTCCATGTTTATTGCGACGCATCTCGCCAAGGATTAGGATGTGTACTTATGCAAGACAGAAAGGTTATTTCTTACGCCTCTCGTCAGTTGAGACCCCATGAGTTGAACTACCTGACCCACGATTTGGAATTGGCCGCTGTAGTGCACGCCCTTAAGATTTGGAGGCATTATTTGGTCGGAAACCGCTGTGAAATCTTTACGGATCACAAGAGTTTGAAGTACATCTTCACGCAGCCGGACCTCAATCTGAGGCAAAGGCGATGGTTAGAATTAATAAAGGACTACGACTTAGGTATTCACTACCACCCCGGAAAAGCCAATGTGGTAGCTGATGCATTGAGTCGTAAGGGATATTGCACCGCCATCATGATTCAGGATCACGCGCCTTTGCTCTATAAGGAGATGGAAAAGTTAAACCTTGGATTAACCACTGGAGCATATCTAGCCACCCTGGAAACTCGGTCTATCTTGTTCGAGCAAATCCGAGAAGCCCAACCCTAGGATTCTCAGAAGACGAGAATGGCACCATATGGTTTGGAACCCGGATATGTGTGCCAGATAAACCCGAGATAAAAACCCTTATCCTTAAGGAAGCCCATGATACCTTATACTCCATCCATTCCGGGAGTACCAAGATGTACCAATACCTGAAGGAACGCTATTGGTGGGTTAGCATGAAGAGAGAGATTCCTCAGTTCGTCGCAGAATGTGACACCTGCAGAAGGGTAAAGGCAGAACATCAGAGACCTGCAGGACTGTTACAACCACTTAAAGTGCCTGAATGGAAATGGGAAGAAATTGGAATGGACTTCATCACCGGACTCCCAAAGACCCAGCTTGGATATGATTCTATTTGGGTAATCATTGACCGGCTTACGAAAGTAGCACACTTCATAGCCGTTAAGACAACCTTCAGTGGTCCTAAGCTCACAGAGTTGTACATGGCCTGCATTGTGTGTCTTCATGGAGTGCCCAAGAAGATAGTGTCTGATAGAGGAAGTCAGTTTACCTCTCGATTTTGGAATAACCTCCAAGAAGAGATGGGAACGAGATTGAACTTCAGTACTGCTTACCACCCTCAGACAGATGGACAAACGGAAAGGGTAAATCAAATATTGGAAGATATGCTTCGGGCATGCGTCTTGGATTTTGGAGCAACTTGGGACAAGAGTTTACCGTACGCTGAGTTTTCGTACAACACAGTTATCAAGCCAGCCTCCAGATGTCCCCGTTCGAAGCCCTGTATGGACGAAAGTGTAGGACGCCTCTACTTTGGGATCAAACTGGCGAATCCCAAGTCTTTGGAACAGACCTACTACGAGAAGCTGAAGAGAAGGTACGGATCATCAGAGACCGGCTCAAGACAGCCCAATCACGACAGAAGAGCTACGCAGACAATCGACCCCGAGACCTAGCCTTTGAAGAAGGAGACTATGTCTATCTTCGAGTTACACCCCTCCGCGGCACCCAACGGTTTAACATGTGGGGAAAGTTGGCCCCTCGATATATTGGACCATTTCCCATTATTCGACGCCAAGGCGAAGTTACTTATCAGTTGGAACTACCACCCTCATTGACTGGAGTGCATGATGTGTTTCATGTGTCTCAACTAAAGAAGTGTCTTCGCGTCCCGACAAAGCAAGTGGATCTTCAGCAGTTGGATGTTCAAGAGGATCTGACCTATGTGGAGAAGCCTGTCAAGATCTTGGAGGTCAAAGAAAGGACCACCAGGAGTCGCGTCATCCGCTTCTGTAAGGTTCAGTGGAGCAATCATCCCATCGAAGAAGCTACATGGGAAAAAGAAGATGAACTCAAGGCACAATATCCTGAGCTATTTGAGGAATGATCCGAATCTCGAGGACGAGATTCTCTGTAAGGGGGATAGGAATTGTAACACCCCAAGAATTAAAATAAAAGAAAAGTATTATTAAAGATATTTCTGAATTTATATATTAAGGAAAAACCCTAAACGAGCCCTATTAAAGCCAAACAGAGATAAATATTCAAAATCTGGACTTGAAAATTTTATGAAACGAACTAGAGGCCAAAATATAATTTTAGGAATTTTTACAAATTTTTATCAACAGTGCTTCAATCCTTAAACAAAAATATGAATTATTGCAATTATTTTAAATCAGAAAATATTTATAAATCCTAATGGGCCGCAACCTCTAACCTACCCCAAGCCCAGCCCAGTCCAGTCTTGAGCCACTGACAGGTGGGACCCAGGTGTCGGCGCTGCCTCCCGCCTCTCTCTCCCACCCGCGCCCGCCTCGGCCCCACATGTCAACCCCTCACATCCGCCTCCATCCCTCTGACCGACGGGACCCACCTGTCGGCCCTTCCTTTTCTATTTCTCCCGCTGACAGGTGGGGGCCACCTGTCAGCTTCGTCTTCTTCGTTGGAAGGGGATCCCCCTTCCTTATCCGGCGAGATCCCCTCCCAAATCCGCCGCCGGCCGCCCGATCTCGCCCAACCGAGCCCTGGATCGTGATCCCCTGACTCCGGCGATCTCTTTCCATCCAAGCCCGACGCGGATTCATGGGTATAGAAGCATACCCGTACGCATGGAAGCTCGCCGGCGCAAAAATGGAACCCCTCGGATTTCCACCGGCATCCTTCCCTTCTTGTGCCAGAAAACCCCCTATTTAAACCCCCTCGACCACCGCCCTCTGCCCACGTCGCCTTAGCCAAGCCCAAATGCACCAGAGCACCCCAACAACCTTTTTCGGGTTTTTCCACTGGTTCAACTCTGGCCGCCGCTCGCCGTCGACTCCGGCCCCCTTCGCCCTAGCCACCGCAATCGTCGAGTCTGTCGTCGACTGCCCGTCCTCGGCCACACCTCCGTTGGCCGTGGAACCTACCGGATCATCATCGCCGACAAGCACCCGAGGAGCCTCGCCGTCTACCCTCGTCGCCGGTCGCCGTCCGCCGTTCACCGTCACCGCCAGAGGTATCATCGTGATCGCCATCCTCCCCTCGTTCCATTTCTGGCGATAGCTAGGTCCCTAGGCGCTCGTCGCCACCGTCGCCATCACACCCGAGGCCGCCGTCGCAGGAGACGAAGGGGGTACGTTCCCCCTTACGTCGTGCCGTGCCGGATCGTGCCGCAACCGCACGATCGCGATCGGAGGGCTAGGTTCGGGATTTAATCTAGGCCCTCGGATCTGGTCAAAGGGGTATTGAGGCCTCTCGGCCGTCGATCGCCACTTAAACCCCCGAGCGATCTCAGGCGTCCACGCGTACCCGTTCGCTCTGTTTTAATCACAGCCGTCCAAATTCACTTAACCCCTCCCGCCTCGCGCTTGGCCGCCAGATCTAGATCCGACGGTTCTGGATCAACCGGTCCACGCGCACAGTAGCCAGTCCACCGTGAGCCTGGTTCACCGTGGACTAAAACCCATTATTATGTTTAAATAAAATTCCAGAAATTGATTTAAACTTTGAAAATTCATAACTTGCTCATTTTAACTCCAAATTTCACCATTCAAATTTTGTTAAACTCAGTATATTATTCTCTACACATTAATGCCATAAAAACAGTGTGTTACTGTTACCCAAAATATTCTTAATAAATAAATGAATAAAAACCCCTTAAGGTTAAAACTATTAAATCCGAAAATAAATTAGGAAAACCTTAAAATATAGATTTACTATTGTTCACCAAAAACTTCAGAATATTAAAACCTTATTACACATAATAAAACCCACAGGTATGTATGTTTATTATTGGTGGATTTTTATCTGTTTATTGAATGTATTGTTTATTTTTCCGTATCGAGAAGACTACGAGTTCGTCGAGGAGCCGGAGTTCTATCCCGAGGTTCCTCCTTCACCGTTTGCTGAGCAAGGCAAGTCATCGACCCCTCTTGTGGAAACAGTTGATCATCATTGAGCCCATGTTTTAATAAATTATCGCTATAACCCATAGGATAATATTGCATTAGTCCAATATCAAGCCTTACACTTATATTTATTAGATCCCCGTCCTTGTGTGCAAACCCAAGCCATGCTTATTGAGCCTTAAACTCCTTGTCACTCTACAAATATTATATTAGCTAGTGCCCAATGTACCGGCACAACTGCTATAGGAAATAAAGAATGAGTCGTAGATAGATGGATTCTGATATATGAAATTCCCCGTTATTCTCGTCTCTGGACTCTGGTGGAGTTGGCTAAGATAAGTGTGGTGGGTTCCGGGTGCAAGCTCGGAAATTGGTCGGTCGCACCCGGGGCACTATAAGGACCGGTCTGCGGGATCTGTTGCAAAGCACTTCCATACCAACCACAAGTCTAATGGGTAAGTCCTAACTGGAAGTATGGAACACTCCGACTCTCTGCACCATAGTGGAGGGGGCAAGGGGCTAGCCCTCAGGGCGCCTTGTACCGACGAGGCTCAAGGGGGGGTATGGTGGAAACTCGACACGTCGAGACACGATACGAAACCCATAAGAGGGTGCTGTTGAGTAGGAGGGAACCATACGGAAGGTTTTGGCACGAGTTCCTGTGAAATGGGTCATCTCGTTACACTTTGATGTAAGTGATGAGTGCGTGCCTTGTGGGTACAGTGGTACATCTCTGATCAGAGTAATTTAATCTTTTCGAAAAGCCGAGCCCACGGTCAAGGGCGGGTTGTGTGACTACTCGCAGTTAGTTTACTATGGTGTGAATGGTTGAGTTATTCATGGCATGTAAGGACTGTTGTGCGAGGAGGTAAAACGTACTCCTCGAGTTAGAAAGATAATGATGCATACACATGTTTACATTTCAGTACTAATAAATTGATCACATTTAATGCTTTACAATTATGCTTCTTCCGCAAAATTAGCCACTATCTCCCTTGTTATTATCTTGCATTATATTTGCATTTGGTGGCTTGCTGAGTACATTTGTACTCACCTCGTTGACTTACACCATCAGAGCCCATCTACTACAAGGAGGATGAAGGTCTGGAGTAGCGACCCAGTCAAGGTGAGACCGGAAGGAGGCGTTCATCTAGGACCCTTTGATTTATTAGTTTATCTTCATATTTATTCACTTTTGTACTAATACGGTCTACGAACCGTGAATGATTTGCTCGTATTGTACGTGGTCGCATGATGAACGTCTTGTTTTTATTGATTTTCTATGGAACTTCAATAAAAGTCCTGATTTATTAAATCGGGGCGTGACAAGGTTGAGTTACCAAGGAGGGAGAAGGATGAGCGGGTGGTGTAGTGGGTAGCAGTGCAGCCCCGCGCTCGCGGCGGTAGCCCAAACGGGCCAGACGCACCGACAACGCTCTGGGAGGATGCGCATGTGACAGTCGTGTTCCTGGCGAACGCGACCCTCACAGGCGGCGTGGCTCTCCTTCCCCGGACAGGCGCCATGGTCATCACTGCTTCTAGACCATCATCAATGACGCTGGAACTGGTGGTGGATGGCCCACCCTTACTAAGACCAACTACACCGAGTGGTCCGTGATTATGAGGGTGAAGATCCAAGTGCGGCACATGTGGGAGACGGTCACATACGACTACGACGATGATCGACGGGCGTTGGAGGCCCTCGTTGTTGCAGTCCCACTGGAGATGCAGTCTTCGATTGCTTGCAAGCGGACTGCTAAGGAGGCTTGGGATTCTATCGCTGCGGTGCATATCGGCAGCGATCGCGCCGTAAGTCTACATTGTAGGCACTACGCAAGGAGTGGGAGAACCTGGCTTTCAAACCAGGTGAGGATGTTGATGATTTTGCTTTCCGTCTCAACTCTCTACTGAATAAGTTGGTGCAGCATGGTGAAGACATCATCAACGAGGAAAGAGCCATTGAGAAGCTCTTTCGTTGCATTCTGAGAAACCAAGGGTTGGTTTCGGTGTTTGTGATGAGTGATTGACAGGCTTTTTACCTCTGTTCGAAGGGGTACCTCCGAAGGGGGTTCGGAGATTGTACCTCCGAAGGGTGTTCGGAGGAGGGTACCTCCGAAGGGGTTTCGGAGGTTGTACCTCCGAAGGGTGTTCGGAGGTGGTTTCACCGAAGTGTGTTCGGTGGTTTGGTTGCTGCAGCTGTTGCAGCGGAGTGTGCCTGTCGGAGGGGTCCGACAGTACACGATGACTGGGTGTGTACCGAAGGGTTCGGTACTTTGGGCGGTACACCGGAGTGTGTACCGGAGGTTGCTAACCCGGAGAGGTCTCCAGAGTACTGGAAACACTTGTCTGTTTGTCTATGGTGCGCAGGGACTTCGGAGGTGACGGACAGGTTCGCGGCAGGTGAACCTGGGTCAAGCGGGAGGCTTGATGCCAGGGGAGCGGGGAGCTCCGTCACGGTGGCTGCGAAGGGGGTCCGGGTCGGTCCTCGGGTCGAGGCGTGCCAGGTGAAGGCAGAGAGTGCGGAGCGTGGCTCCGGGTGAAGGTACTCCGAGACAAAGTCCTCGGAGGTGAGGCACTTCGAAGGTACTCCGGAAGGAGTGACTTCGGAGTTGGATGGATCAAGTCCTCTGCGGAGGCAAGGAGTTCGAAGTGTGCTCCGGAGGGAGACATTCGAAGGTACCCGACGAAGGTCTCAGAAGTCGAGGTGCATCGAAGGCATGGTCCGGGTGAGGCTCGTCGAGGAGTGTGCTCGGGGAGAGACACTGCGACGAAGGGCTCATGGAATGCTTCGTGCGGAGGCCTTGGACGAAGGAGGGACTTCGAAGGGTGGTACTCCGAAGGTGGGGCTTCGGAGTGTGGAAGGCTTCGGAGCGAGGTTGTCTTGTGGTACTTCGGCCTGCATGGCTTCGGTACACGGACTGACGGAGTTCGAGCTGAGAGTAGCTGCGAAGCCGTGGTGGTCCACTCCGAAGGTGTTGGTGCGAAGGCCCAAGGGCTTTGACGGCTTCGGCTCAAAACCGTCACTGTATCGGAGGCTATCTTCGGCGAAGCGAAGGCCACCAGGCTCAAGGCTTCTCGCTGAAGCTACCGCACCCTCGCGTGCGAAGGGAGGCTCCAGAAGGTCAAAGACTGCAAAGGCTGACAGTGTCTGCTCTGCAAAAAGCTGACGTTGTCCCCTCTGCAAAGCTGACAGAGAAGCCTCCAGAATAAAGTTGGACTACCTTTTGTACCCCTCTGTTCTGTAGAGACAAAACAGGTGTAAACCCTAGGGGTAGTGTAGTCAATTCCTTTGGGTGAACTGTGGGCTATAAATATGGGGGCTCGGTAGGTAACATTTAACACTTTGAGCATTTACTGTTGAGCTCCTGTAGCCACATACCTCGCTGTATTCATCCAGAGTTCAAATATTTTTGTGTTCCTTGTTCAAGCGGCGAAGCCCTGCTTCTTTGTGCTTTTTGCTTGAGCTCGTGTTACATACCTCGCTAGTTATAGTGCACCGAAGCCTGTCTAGGCGAAGGGTGTTTTGTGCGAAGTGTGTTTTTCAGCGCGCGTTCGCTCTGTGTAACTTGAGGCCAGACCTCACAGATTACTAGCGAAGCTTCTTGTGTCGAAGCCCGTTTTGCTTCTTGTGTCGAAGCCCGTAGCGAAGTCCGTTTGTGTGCGTATAGACCTTCGTGTACGAAGCCCAGCACCAGTTGCTGCTGCCAAGTACTCGGTCGAAGTCCCCAGTAGGGTGTCCACTCTTGCGAAGGGTGACGTGCGAAGCCTGCTCGAAGCATCCTGTGTGCGGAGCCTGCACTGACTTAGCAGAGTAGATTTTCGAGGGTTGTTAGTGGAGCGAAGTCTTCTTGGCTTCGAACTTTTGGACCTGCGAAGCCTGCGTTCGGAGCTGTCAAAGCACCTCCGAACCAGACCTCCGAAGGTAGTGTTCGAAGCCTGTTCCGCAGAAGACAGAATTGAAACCGAAGGCTAGTTTTTAGCCCGAAATTTTAAAAGCTCCCATTCACCCCCCTGGTCGCTGTTTCCGGTCCAACAATTGGTATCAGAGCAGGTTAAGATCACCAGTTGACCTTAACTGGTTTTGTGATCTGTTGGCGACATGGATAGAGGCAGTAAAATTCCTCTGTTCGATGGGACAGATTTTGCATACTGGAAGGTGCGCATGGAGGCTTACTTGTTAAGCCAAGGAAATGCAATTTGGAAGATTGTGGACTCACAATACTCCATCCCTGATACTCGCACCACTCAAACAGAAAAAGATCAGTATAATGCCAACTCGAAGGCAAGAAACATACTGTTCATTGGTTTGAGTCGGAGTGAGTTTGATAGGGTGCAGCACCTTAGGACTGCTAGGGAGATTTGGACAACACTCACTATCTTTCATGAGGGCTCTACACAGATCAAGGCCAGGCGCCAAAGCACATACAATCAACAGTATCAGCTGTTTGTGCAGGCACCTGGTGAATCTATAGATGCCATGTTTTCACGCTTTGATGCGATAGTGAGTAACTTGCGATCCAACGGGACGCTTGCTTATGATGATCATGATAGGGCTATCAAGCTTCTCTATGCTCTTGACCGTAGCATATGGGAAGTGAAGATATCCAGCATTGAGGAGTTCGCAGGCTATGACACATTGACCTGTGATGAGCTCTTCAGCAAGCTGAAGTCCACAGAGATTGCCAAGGCATCTCTTGCAGTGCACAGAAGCTCTTTGCCACAGCCATTGGCATTGGTTTCTAGCACTAGTCGTGGCACCACTGCAGAACCAAGCACATCTGGCACTTGTGTTCTTGCAGATGGTTTTGCTTTGTCCTCCCTGGTCTCCATCACAAAGGAGCAGGTGGACACTCTAGATGATGATGAGCTTGCTCTCATTGCCCGAAGGTTCACCCGCTTTCATCATGAGAGACGGGATCAGAGGAGAAGTGGTTTTAGTGGTTGCTATGAATGTGGCGACACCTCTCACATTAAGGAAAATTGCCCTAAGCTCAAGAAGAGAGATGAGAGTGAGCGCCCCAAATACCACAAAAAGGAGAGGAAGCCTTTTGTGAAGGGCAAGCGCGGCAAGATGGCTAGGAAAGTAGCCAAAGCCGCTTCCAGAGCATTTGTTGCTGCTCTCAGCGACATCGACACTTCCTCAACTAAGGAGTCGAGCTTTGAGGAGGAGGAGTCCCCAAGGAAGGAGGACAAGAAGGACAAGAAGGGATGAGACTTCACCGGCTTTTGCTTCATGGCCGACAGCGATCACAACGGCGATGAGCTTGACTCATCTGAGGTAACTCTATCATCTGACCAGCTATTGATTAAATTAGATGAGCTGAATGAAGTAGTTCTTGGTCAGGATAGATTACTTGTGCAAGCCGCTAGAGAAAGAAAAGACCTTAGACTTAGGCTAGAAACTATTTCTACTGAATATGCCATGCTTAAGTCTAAATTTGATGATGCTGAATGTGAGTCCTGTTCTGTTGTCATGAGTGAGCTTGCTCAGTTGCGTTTTGTTCATGCTCAAACTCTTTCTGAGCTTGAGACTGCACAGAAGCAGCTTTTGGAGGTGGATTCTAGACCTCATGATGTTATTGATTGCATGAATTGTTTTTTATTGCACGAAAGCATTAATTTACGTGATAAACATGTTCATGATTTAGATGCTAGATTGGAGAGGGCCGGTAGTTCTAAGGATGTGCAGCCTGTGTGTGACACTTGCATCACCCTTAAGGACCAGCTAGGCACTGTTAGAGAGCGAGCTGAAAACCTCATGTCAGAAAATGAATACCTTCTTTCTGTGGTTAATAAATGCACTGAGGGAAAGGGTAGGATGGATTTGCTCTTGGCCAAGACCAAGTTGTGTGCTGACAGAGCAGGGGTAGCTCTAGGTTTGGGTTTTGAGAGGATACCTTCAGACAGTAAGACCAAAACGGTTTTTACCTCTCCCACTACACTAGAGAAAGAGAGAGCTCTGTTGAACACCCCATCAGCCAAAAAGCCTACCCATCAACCAAAGAAAACCACTCCTCATGGCAAGAAAAATCCTCTCAAGAAAACCACTCAGAGAAAACCCAAGGAGCATGTGAGAGTTGCTCCTGTGACCCATGAGAGTGCCCCCAGGAGAGTTTTTCACTGTTCTTACTGTCAGCGGGCGGGTCATTTGGTTGGGTTCTGTTTTCGTCGCATCAAGGATGAGTGACGCTCTCAGGCGATGAGTTACTAGGACATGCATTACCCATCTTTAGGTATGCATGAGTCTGAGTTTTACTATCGTCCTGCTTTTGAGGCTCCTCGTGCTTCTCGGAGAGGTTTTGCTCCTCGAGGTGTTCACCATGTTCCATATGGTGGTAGACCTCGGGCGAGTAGCTTTGTACCTCGTCAGAGTAGGAGACCTCGACATGTTGTTCGATCACAGCATGTAGGTAGACCTCGCACTTTGCATCATTTCGATTTTCCTGTGCGTAGACCGTCTACTTTTACTGCGCCTACTACTCGTGTCACTCAGTGCTGGATGCCTCGTCATTTTTTCACTCACCCCAGCACTGAGCGATCGAGATTTTCTTATCATGTGTAGGCGACAGATCGAGGCTTGGAGGGCACGTGGATCATGGACTCCGGTTGTTCACGCCACATGACCGGAGATGCAGCATGGTTCTCCAGCCTCACCACAACCAAGAAAAGGGAACATATCACCTTCGGAAACAATCGAAGGAGTAGAGTGAAAGGTAAAGGTGTGGTAAGAATTAACTCGAATTTCACTCTCAAAGATGTTGCTTTGGTTGAAAACCTGGGATACAATTTGCTGTCGGTATCTCAGTTGCTTGATGAGGGCTTCGAAGTGCGATTTCATCGCGATACTTCGCAAGTGCTCAATTCTGATGGCGTTGTGGTGTGTAAGATCTTTAGAGTTGGGAGAGTTTTTGGAGCTGATTTTTCAGAGTCATCTGGTTCTTCTCATTGTCTTGTTGCACATTCGACTTCTGAGCTTTGGAAGTGGCATAGGAGACTAGGGCATATGAGCTTTGAGTTGCTCGCTCGTCTGAGCACCCTAGGTCTGATCCGAGGATTGCCCACGCTCAAGTTTGAGAAGAATTTAGTTTGCGCTCCTTGTCGACATGGAAAAATAATTGCCGCTTCGCATTCGCCAGTCACCACAGTGATGACTGAACAACCCGGAGAACTTCTCCACATGGACACTGTAGGTCCTTCTCGGGTTAGTTCTTTAGGCGGCAAGTGGTATGTATTAGTTATTGTCGACGATTTCTCTCGCTACTCTTGGGTTTTCTTTCTTGCCAGCAAGGATGAAGTGTTTTCACACTTTCGGAGCTTGGCTTTGAGACTTTTTACTGAACTCCCTAGTGCATTGAAATTCATTCGAAGTGATAATGGCACTGAGTTCAAAAATAGTCTCTTTGTTGACTTTTGCATGGAGCATGGCATAGAACATCAATTCTCTGCTTCGCGGGTTCCTCAACAAAACGGTGTTGTTGAGAGGAAGAACCGCACTTTGGTTGAGAAGGCTAGGACGATGCTTGATGAGCATAGGACTCCTATAAAATTCTGGGCTGAGGCCATGAACACTGCATGTTACATCTCAAACCGTATCTTCTTGCGCTCAATTTTAAACTTGACATCTTATGAGCTGCGTTTTGGGAGACAGCCCAAGGTTACTCATCTTCGAGTTTTTGGCTGTCGCTGCTTTATCCTAAAACGTGGTAACTTGGATAAATTTGAGTCGCGATCTTCTGACGGTATCTTTTTGGGTTACACAACACATGGTCATTCTTATCGTGTTTATAATTTAGAGACTAACACTGTCATCGAGTCATGTGATGTGACTTTTGATGAATCAACCCCCTCTGTTAGTTCTGCACTTGAACAGGCAAATGAACACGACATGGAACAGACCATCTTTGAAGAAGAAGATTCCGGAGAATTCGAGGATGAACCCCTGCTACCCTCGACATCAACCCCCGAAGCCGACCCCGCTTCGACCACTTCGGCACGAGGTCCCGAAGCGACTACCTCAACATCGGTCATCTTGGACCACTCCAACGCACAAGTTGAGGGGGAGACTGCATCCCGCCGCGAGGCTCCACACCATGTTCAAAGGATGCATCCTCCAGAGCAGATCATTGGTGAGCTTGATCAAAGGGTAACACGTTCTCATGCTCACTTTATTGATTCAGCTTTTGTTGCTTCTTTCGAGCCCTTAGATGTTAGTCATGCACTTTCTGATTCTAGTTGGATCAATGCCATGCATGAAGAACTTGAAAATTTTGAGAGAAATCAAGTCTGGACTTTAGTTGATCCTCCACCTAATGTTCATTTCATTGGAACAAAATGGATTTTCAAAAACAAACAAGGGGAGGATGGGACTATAGTTAGAAACAAGGCTAGACTTGTAGCTCAGGGCTTTTCTCAACTAGAAGGGATTGATTTTACTGAAACTTTTGCACCTGTTGCTCGCCTTGAGGCCATTAGGATTTTGCTTGCCTTTGCGACATCCCGGGGATTCAAACTCTATCAAATGGATGTCAAAAGTGCTTTTCTTAATGGCTTCATAGGTGAAGATGTTTATGTAAAACAACCCCTGGTTTTGAAAACCCCAAGTACCCGCATAAAGTCCTTAAACTTCATAAGGCTCTTTATGGACTCAAGCAGGCCCCTCGGGCGTGGTATGACAGACTTAAGTCTTTTCTGCTTGAGCGAGGATATTTGATGGGCTCTGTTGATAAAACTCTGTTTACTCTCAAGCATGGCAAAGATTTCCTCCTAGTGCAGATTTATGTGGATGATATCATCTTTGGTGGCTCTTCTCATGCTTTGGTTGCCGAGTTTGCAGATACCATGAGCAGGGAATTTGAAATGTCAATGATGGGCGAGCTTACATTTTTCCTTGGTTTGCAAATCAAGCAAAGCAAACAAGGTACTTTTGTCCACTAGACAAAGTACACCAAGGACCTGCTCAAGAAATTCGACATGGCTGATGCGAAGCCCCTCGCCACTCCAATGGCTACATCTGTAGCATTGGATCCTGACGAAGATGGAGAAGTCGTAGATCAGAAGGAGTTCTGAAGCATGATCGGCTCCCTCCTCTACTTGACTGCTACGAGGCCAGACATACACTTTGCAGTGTGTCTGTGCGCTCGTTTTCAGGCTTCACCACGAGCTTCGCACCGCCAAGCGGTAAAGCGCATCTTAAGGTATCTCAAACACACCCTTGAATTTGGCATATGGTATTCAGCATCTTCATCTTTATGTCTTCGAGGTTATTCTGATGCGGATTTTGCTGGGTGTAGAATTGATAGGAAGAGTACCTCTGGTACTTGTCATTTTCTGGGTACTTCTCTGGTTTGCTGGTCTTCCCGCAAACAGTCTAGTGTTGCACAATCGACGGCTGAGGCCGAATATGTTGCTGCAGCTTGCTGTTGCTCTCAGATTTTGTGGATGGTTTCCACTTTGCGGGACTTCGGGTTAGATTATAAGAGTGTTCCACTTTTCTGTGATAACACTAGTGCTATTTGTATTGCAAACAACCCGGTTCAGCATTCCAGAACCAAACACATTGATGTACGGTATCATTTTCTCAGAGATCACAATGAGAAGGGTGATATTGAACTTCAATATGTTGATACCCAACACCAGCTTGCCGACATTTTTACAAAACCCCTCGATGCTTCTCGATTTGCTTACTTTCGTGGGGAACTTGGTATTTGTCACCCTTACGACATTTTGTGAGGGGGAGCAGTTTTAGATGGATGTGCATTTGCTAATTGTGTTGAAATTGCATTTACATCTTTTGCACTTATATGCCTGATTATAATCCATGACATCATGACAGCTCAGCTCTCTTTAATTTATCTGAAACATTCATGTGCATGATGCTTTCTTTTCAAAATCAAATCGTGCTCACTGCTTAGTCTTCAATCTAGCATGTTTAGGCAGGACTGCTTTAGCTATCTTTTATCTGCTTGATAGAAAGACACTGTTCATTGGATGCTAAAAATTGCAACTTGAAAATTTGTTCTACATTTTCATGGATATTCATAAAGTGCCCAACAATTGGTTCACTTAGTTAAAATCAAAAAACTCCATGATTTGCATGCTTCAAGTTAAAAGATCCAGGTGGGTTTGTTTGTCGCACTACTCTATTCTAGACTGCTTTCCATTGCACATTGGTCTGAACTGGAATAGTGTAGTGTATGCCAAAATCATTGCCTTAAGCTTCTTATGGTTTTCATGCCTAGGCTTGGCCTGATTGGAAAGTATAAGGTGGACAAACAAATAACCCCTGGCATTAAGAAAAGAACAATAAAATTCTTTGATCATCAAGTTTGCTTTCATTGCTCCATTTGAACTGGACTTGTCTGTCTGGAGTAGAAATTGACTAGCTTTGCGCAGTCCTTGCTTTTACTTGTCTAGTTTTCCTTGACTAAGTGATGGTGCTTTTATTTCAAAAATGATCAAATCACATGCTTCATCATGTTTTTAGAGAATGTTAATTTGAGCTGAGCCCATGATCATTGGTATTATTGTTGGCATATTTGTGCTTCATATGTCTTTGCAATCCTGCTCATTTCAAAGCTTTGCATCTTTTACATGCTCCTTGATGCTTGCATTGCCAAAGGGGGAGAAATTCCTCAAAGGGGAGAGACTTGCTCCGTTCTCTACCGCAAGGGGTATAATTTTCAAAAGGGGAGAACATTTGACATAAAGGGGGAGAAGGTTCTTTATTGCCAAAGGGAAACTTAACTCAGGGGGAGTTTTTATTGCCGAAGGGGTTTTTACTCTTTTGAAAACAGGGGAGGAAAATTCTTTTATCAAGTGACATGATTTGGCTCTTTTCTGAGTTTTTATGGTCACTTGTGTGCTGAAAGTTTTTAATTTTCTTGGACTTTAAAGTTGGTTGTCAATGCACTCATCAAGGGGGAGATTGAGAAACCAAGGGTTGGTTTCAGTGTTTGTGATGAGTGATTGACAGGCTTTTACCTCTGTTCGAACGGGTACCTCCGAAGGGGGTTCGGAGGTTGTACCTCCGAAGGGTGTTCGGAGGAGGGTACCTCCGAAGGGGTTTCGGAGGTTGTACCTCCGAAGGGTGTTCGGAGGTGGTTTCACCGAAGTGTGTTCGGTGGTTTGGTTGCTGCAGCTGTTGCAGCGGAGTGTGCCTGTCGGAGGGGTCCGACAGTACACGATGACTGGGTGTGTACCGAAGGGTTCGGTACTTTGGGCGGTACACCGGAGTGTGTACCGGAGGTTGCTAACCCGGAGAGGTCTCCGGAGTACTGGAAACACTTGTCTGTTTGTCTGTGGTGCGCAGGGACTTCGGAGGCGACGGACAGGTTCGCGGCAGGTGAACCTGGGTCAAGCGGGAGGCTTGATGCCAGGGGAGCGGGGAGCTCCGTCACGGTGGCTGCGAAGGGGGTCCGAGTCGGTCCTCGGGTCGAGGCGTGCCAGGTGAAGGCAGAGAGTGCGGAGCATGGCTCCGGGTGAAGGTACTCCGAGACAAAGTCCTCGGAGGTGAGGCACTTCGAAGGTACTCCGGAAGGAGTGACTTCGGAGTTGGATGGATCAAGTCCTCTGCAGAGGCAAGGAGTTCGAAGTGTGCTCCGGAGGGAGACATTCGAAGTTACCCGACGAAGGTCTCAGAAGTCGAGGCGCATCGAAGGCATGGTCCGGGTGAGGCTCGTCGAGGAGTGTGCTCGGGGAGAGACACTGCGACGAAGGGCTCATGGAATGCTTCGTGCGGAGGCCTTGGACGAAGGAGAGACTTCGAAGGGTGGTACTCCGAAGGTGGGGCTTCGGAGTGTGGAAGGCTTCGGAGCGAGGCTAGCTCCAGAGCGAGGTTGTCTTGTGGTACTTCGGCCTGCATGGCTTCGGTACACGGACTGACGAAGTTCGAGCTGAGAGTAGCTGCGAAGCCGTGGTGGTCCACTCCGAAGGTGTTGGTGCGAAGGCCCAAGGGCTTTGACGGCTTCGGCTCAAAACCGTCACTGTATCGGAGGCTATCTTCGGTGAAGCGAAGGCCACCAGGCTCAAGGCTTCTCGCCGAAGCTACCGCACCCTCGCGTGCGAAGGGAGGCTCCAGAAGGTCAAAGACTGCAAAGGCTGACACTGTCTGCTCTGCAAAAAGCTGACGTTGTCCCCTCTGCAAAGCTGACAGAGAAGCCTCCAGAATAAAGTTGGACTACCTTTTGTACCCCTCTGTTCTGTAGAGACAAAACTGGTGTAAACCCTAGGGGTAGTGTAGTCAATTCCTTTGGGTGAACTGTGGGCTATAAATATGGGGGCTCGGTAGGTAACATTTAACACTTTGAGCATTTACTGTTGAGCTCCTGTAGCCACATACCTCGCTGTATTCATCCAGAGTTCAAATATTTTTGTGTTCCTTGTTCAAGCGGCGAAGCCCTGCTTCTTTGTGCTTTTTGCTTGAGCTCGTGTTACATACCTCGCTAGTTATAGTGCACCGAAGCCTGTCTAGGTGAAGGGTGTTTTGTGCGAAGTGTGTTTTTCAGCGCGCGTTCGCTCTGTGTAACTTGAGGCCAGACCTCACAGATTACTAGCGAAGCTTCTTGTGTCAAAGCCCGTTTTGCTTCTTGTGTCGAAGCCCGTAGCGAAGTCCGTTTGTGTGCGTATAGACCTTCGTGTACGAAGCCTAGCACCAGTTGCTGCTGCCAAGTACTCGGTCGAAGTCCCCAGTAGGGTGTCCACTCTTGCGAAGGTTGACGTGCGAAGCCTGCTCGAAGCATCCTGTGTGCGGAGCCTGCACTGACTTAGCAGAGTAGATTTTCGAGGGTTGTTAGTGGAGCGAAGTCTTCTTGGCTTCGAACTTTTGGACCTGCGAAGCCTGTGTTCGAAGCTGACAAAGCACCTCCGAACCAGACCTCCGAAGGTAGTGTTCGAAGCCTGTTCCGCAGAAGACAGAACTAAAACCGAAGGCTAGTTTTTAGCCCGAAATTTTAAAAGCTCCCACTCACCCCCCCCTCTGGTCGCCGTTTCTGGTCCAACACATTCCCTGGAGATACAAGCAGATCGCTCGCTCGATCGAGTCCTTGATGAACCTCTCTAGGATGTTGATCGAAGAGGCGATAGGTTGCCTCAAGGTCGTCGACATCGATGAGCCCCAACCATTTTCAGAGCCGACCACCACTAGTGGCAAGCTTCTCTTCACCGAGGAGCAATGGCTCGCTCGACAGCGAGAGCAGAAGAAGGGGGAGGCATCAAGTTCATCGAGTAGCCACAAGCGCCAGCCACGCAGGGGGCGCAAGACCCCCAGGCATGTGGAGGCGCTACTGACAGCGCCAATGGTGACCGCAAGACCACCCGTGACAACACTTGTCACAATTGTGGCAAGATCAACCATTGGGCTAAGGACTGCTGACAGGCGAAGCGCGGCGGTCAGGCACATGTCGCGCAAGCGCGGGAGGAGCCGGCTTCATTCCTTATACACGGGAACATTGAGCTGCACTCCCCTCCTGCGTCAATAGTCGCCGCTCTTCTCCACATCGACGAGTTGTGCGCACACATCTTCCTCGGCAATGGGTCCAACAGTGACAATATTGACGGTTGGTTCCTCGACACCGGCACCACCCATCACATTACCGAGCTGCGGGACCACTTCTCCGACCTGGATTCTAGCGTGCGAGGCTCTGTCAAGTTTGGGGACGCCTTCGCCGTGGAGATAAGGGGCGTCAGCTCTGTCATCTTCACCGCCAAGACCGGCGAGCATCGGATGCTCACCGGTCTCTACTACATCTTCGAGCTGAGGAACTCCATCATCAGCCTTGGCCAGCTGGATGAGAATGGCTCGTGCGTGGAGATTGAGCATGCGGTGTTGCGCATCTGGGATCATCAGCACCAACTTGTCACCAAGATAAACAGAGGAAGCAATCGCCTCTATGTCCTCCATGTGCAGATGGCGCAGCCTGTGTGTCTTGTAGCCTACTGCGATGACGCCGCCTAGCGGTGGAACGAGCGCTTTGGGCACCTCAATTTTGAGGCCCTAAAGCAGCTCAACATCAAGGAGATGGTGCGGGGCATGCCGAGTGTCGAGCATGTGGAACAGTTCTGCAACACTTGCGTGCTGATCAAGCAACGGCGACTCCCATTCCCTCGTCATGTGAGCTTTCATGCCAAGGAGAAGCTCGATCTCGTGCACAGCGACCATTGCGGTCCCGTGACACGGGCTACCCCTAGAGGCCAGTGCTACTTCCTCCTCGCCGATGACGTGTCCCGCTACATGTGGGCGGTGCTTCTCGACACCAAGGCGGCAGCCGCATATGCTATCAAGCGTCATCAAACTGCTGCGGAGAAGGAGTGTGGCTGCAAGCTCCGGGAGTTGCACACGGACAATGGCGGCGAGTTCACGGCGGCTAAGTTCACGGCGTACTGCGCCGATGAGGGGATTCAACACCACTACTCCACGTCGTACACACCACAACAGAACGATGTCATCGAGCGCCGCAAACAGACGGTGGTGGCCACTACTCGTGCCCTCCTCAAGCAGAGGGGGATGTCGGCAATCTACTAGGGAGAGGCGGTAATGACTGTTGTCCATCTCCTCAACCGCTCGCCCACCAAGGCTCTTGATGGTGAGATGTCGTATGAAGCCTAGCACGGACGCAAGCCGACGGTCGGCCACCTCCGCGTTTTTGGTTGCCTGACATTCGTCAAGGAGCTCATCCACGTCAGCAAGCTTGACGATCGGAGCACACAAGGGGTCTTCATCGGCTATGTGGAGGGCTCCAAAGGCCTACTGCATCCTCAACCCTATGACACAGCGCGTCCACATCTCGCGATACGTTGTGTTTGATGAAGGGCGAGGCTAGACGTAGGGCGAGATGGCGGATAATGGCTCGACTTCGACAATCAGCAATTTCATCGTCGACTACGTCTACTTCGAGGGAGCAGGGGGAGCTAGCAGCTCACCTTCACCAAGCTCACTTGCCCCAGCACCTGACACATCATCAGCTCCGACAAGTTCTCCACCACCTCCTACACTGGCCACACCCCGCTCTCCTACAATGGTGCCCACATCTCTGGGATAGGCGTCCACAACTTCAGTCCATGATGAGCAGCGCATAGTGGAGTTCACTACTCCATTGTCAAACGACGGGGACCGTGTTGATGCTTGCCACGATAGCGAGCCTCTACGTTACCGCACCATGGATAACATCCTTGGTGAACAACCCGTTCTTGGGATGGCACAACATGACATCGATGCAGAGCTGCACCTAGCGCACAACGACGGTGAGCCACGTTCCTTCGCTGAGGTGGAAGGAGACGTGGCCTGGTGCACCACAATGCAGCAGAGGATGGACGCCGTCGAGCGAAACCAGACATGGGAGCTAGCTGATCTTCCGGCCGACCACCGTGCCATCACCCTTAAGTGGGTGTTGAAGCCGAAGAAAGATGAGGTCAGGGTGGTGGTCAAGCACAAGGCTCGGCTGGTGGCACGTGGTTTCGTTCAGCGGGAGGGAATCGACTTTTGATGATGCCTTTGCTTCTGTTGCACGGATGCAGTCCATTCGTGTCCTCCTCGCGCTGGCAGCCCAAGAGGATTGGCGTGTCTACCACATAGATGGCAAGTCCATCTTCCTCAATGGCGACTTGAAGGAGGAGGTCTACGTTCGACAGCCACTGGGATTCGTCATCCCCAGCAAGGAGAACAAGGTTCTCCGCCTGCGCAAGGCCCTCTACGGCTTGCGACAGGCACCACGAGCTTGGAACGACAAGCTGGACTCTACTCGCAAATGGAGTTCCAGCAAAGTGCTCATGAGGCTGCAGTCTACCGGTGGGGAAAGGGAGACAATTCCCTACTGGTAGGCGTCTACGTCGATGACTTGATGATCACCAGCACCAAAGAGGTGGAGGTGGAGGCGTTTAAGACAAAGATGAAGGCCACCTTCCAGATGAGCGACCTAGGGCTCCTCTCTTTCTACTTGGGGATAGAGGTGCACCAGGACAACTCTGGTACTTAACTTCGCCAGACCGCCTATGCCAAACGCATTGTCGAGTTGGGTGGACTCACCAACTGCAACCTAGCATACACTCCCATGGAGGAAAGGCTAAAGCTGACTCGCGACAGCATGGCGGAGGAGGTGGACGCGACACAGTACCAGCGCATTGTGGGCAGGCTTCGCTACCTTGTCCACACGCGGCTGGACTTGGCATTCACAGTTGGTACATTAGTCGGTTCATGCAGCAACCGATGACGGAGCATCAATAGGCCGTGAAGAGGATCCTACGTTATGTCGCGGGGACCTTTGACTATGGCTTGTACTACCCGAGATGCCCCGGTGCGGCGCATTTCATCGGGTAAAGTGACAGCGACCACACCGGGGACATCGACACAAGCAAGAGCACCAACGAGACTGTGTTCTTCCTTGGCAAGTGTTTGATTAGCTGGCAGTCGGTCAAGCAACAAGTGGTGGCTATGTCCAGTTGCGAGGCAGAGTACATCGCAGCCACTCCTGCATCAACTCAGACTCTTTGGCTGGCTTGGCTGCTTGGCGATCTTCTTGGCAGAGATGCCGAAGTGGTGGAGCTTAGGGTGGACAACAAGTCTGCTTTGGCTTTGGCAAAGAATCCTGTCTTCCACGAGCGCAACAAGCACATCCGGGTGATGTACCACTTCATCCGGAGTTGTTTGGATGAGGGGAGTGTGAAGGCTAGCTACATCAACACTCAAGATCATCTCGCCGACTTCCTCACCAAGTCGCTTTGGCGGATCAAGTTCTAGGAGCTTCGCGCTAGGATTGGGATGGTTTAGGTTTCCTAGAAGGCCCACACAAGACTTAGGGGACACGTGCAAAATTTAGGAACGTGTCACACGAATATTCTACAATAGCAGGTATTGAGAGGATAAGTCTATGCGTGTTTTGGCATGACATGTTGTTTGACATGACATGTGTGATGTCCATGTGTGGACAAGTTTGTAGTCTTAAGTACGTTTAGCATCTTAGACTAGCATCTTTGCTTTAGCATCTTAGACTAGCATCTTTGCTTTAATATCTTAGACTAGCATCTAACATCTTGAGCTATATGGCTAACCTATATATATATATATATATATATATATATATATATATATCCCCAACCATTGTGGTTGGCCTGACATCTGACATTTGAGTGAGTTAAATGAGAAAAAAATTGTCCCAACTCTGAGTGTCATTTCTACCCATGCGAGTATTCTCTCTAACATGGGATACACTTATAACCTCAGTCACAACTAACAAATTATGAGGGTCTTCGTTCTCAATCAAAAATGAACTTAAATATATTCACTTTTGAGATAAACCTAATAAATTAGTGATCAAAGTAAAAAAAAACCGAAGTACCATCATTAATAAGAAAGTTGTATTATAAAATAATGAGTAAAAGCTAAGAAAGGATGTGGAAAGAATAAAACTTTTTGATTTACAAACCGATGGTAGATAAAGACAATATATATAGTTTCTATATCTCTTATGTCATTTATAAACTAGTCATGAACATAACTATGTCAATACATACTTATTAATTCAACATGATAATTTAATATCATTTCTCTCTAATCATACTTTAAATCTCATATAAAATCTAGTTTTCTTTTTTTTATTCAATACTAATACATTGACACAAATAGAAACTATTCATTTTAGTTGGAGCATTTGATCCGCTCTAGTTATGTAAAAATGAAGAATTAAAAGTAAAGTCTTAGCTGGTTCAGCTAACTGATGTTGTTACGTCTGACTCAGATCCTAGCCTTTTAGCAAAAAAAAATGCATTCCTGTTACGTCAACCATATGAATTGCTCGTCGCTAGTCCCTACCTCCAGTTAGATGCACCAATCATCTTATTTAGGGCTCCAAGCCTCCAATAGGCAGGTTCTGAGAAGATGTTTCGTCTGGTCAGGATTTCAGGATGGGGGCAAACAAACAAGTGAGCTAGGGCTACTTGGTGTAGTACATCATTTCATGGGGTACACCATATTAACTAATGAAATATATAAAAAGTAAAAATTTGTTAATAATAACTAAAAAAATTGGAAGAGATTGCTCGAACCCCTCTTAACTATATGGCTCCGCCACTGACTCAGCGATCGGTGCTGCAGCCATCCTCTTAAAAGTAAGTACAGATGGTAAAAATGTGAAACTGTTTTTAAAAGTGGCGAGATTCAAACGAAATTTTGAACTCTGCTGGCTGGCGCGGTGTCCCTTCGCTACGAACCGGCTGATCATATTTTAATCTGGACTCCCTGTACTGTTTTCCTCTGTTCACGGAGCAATATGCTGTGCTACTATCGCTATGTATGTACTCCGTACTCCTATAGGATAGTAGGGGTGTATATTAGTGGTACATTGGTTATAATTGGTTCCTGCCTACATCTGTGGCCAAGTACCATAATGGCAACTTACATCTGTGGCTTGTGGGGCTGCAAGTGGGCCCCAGGACACACAGGCGGCCGGCAGCAGAGTGGGTGCCCTACTGGCTACGGCCCTAGCTAGTGAGCCTTTCCCCTTTTGAACCACAAAAAATTTTTGCTAGCCTTGCTCTGTTTTAATTGACAAACGGTGGCGGCAATATTCGGACATTGTAGAATAAGCTTCGTTGGAAACGGAATTGAGGTGTTAGGGGATGAGGGTTTACGCACCCGACCCGATCGAGCTACTGCTGCAGTGCTGGAGCTATTGCGTTGCAGAGGATCCACGCCCGGTGAAAGCTGGTGAAGGCGATTAGGCGAGTGCTGCTGAGTGATCTCGGTGTTGCCAAGCTGCCATTGGGAGGGAGCTGGAAGAGGCCACAATGCATCGACATCACGGCGCTTGCTTTTATTGGGCATCAACAAGTGTCGATCGGCGTCTGTGGAAGCCTTTGCACGCAGCAAGTGTCGAGATTCCTGGGGCACTGCAAATGGGCATATAATTGAGTTAGAGGTAGAGGCTGAGTGCAGAGATTCGAGATTCCACCCCCTCCCCCCTTCTTTCTCGCGTCGGACCACAAAGATTTGCTGCTCCCAATACGGGCAGAGCATATCATTATAGGAAGAAAAGAGAGCTTCTCACAGCTCAAAGCTAAGAAAACAGAAAGACTGTGTCAGCTGCACCAGTGCACAGCACTAGTGCAGCAAGCCGCAAGCATTCTACACACCTTTCTAATCAAATAGCATTGAGCATTTGAGCTCTAAGAGCCTTTTTGAACAATTCGCACGATTTTGTTATCCTATGGTTCATTTTTATGTTTCTAAATCCATACGTTGCTAATTCACCTCAGCACACCATTGTATATAAAAGGGCGGCCACCAACTTTCCTTTTTTAAAATGAACGGAAGGCCCAAATATCCATGACTAGATTCGTTACAAAGGGATTAGATCAGCCTAACTAGGTATAGCTAAGAGCTATGTCCAATGACATCTCAACTCTCACCTCCTAAATCTTTATATAGGGAGTTCTCTTTAAAAATCTTATATTCATTTGCTCTATGATCCACTCCCTAAATCTTATCTCCTATATTTTCCCTCTCTGAATTAAGAAGAATATAGGCGATTTAGGGGGTGGAACAGAAAGTCTTTTGGAACTTTGTTTTTTTAGAAATAAACTAAATTTTATCTGGGTTACAGAGTTTCTTTAATGTTCTAGCCATGCACTTGGCAACACCCAGTGTGGGGCAGAGCTGATCGATGCGCATGCAGTAAACAAATGCATTCCAAGACCGACCATCCTAAGATATTAGCGGGGAATTATTGGACCACCGAGCAGGTGTAGTTTCCCGGCAGGGGAGGCCGTGAGTAGTTCCTGCTGTGCTTCTCATCTTTGCTTGATCAGTAGACAACAAACCACTACCAGTACAAAGATACATTCTCCAAGAACATGCAAGTATGGCAGGGCGTGACCGTGACATACCTTTTTGTGTAACGCCAAGTTGCCGCACTGCTTGCACACCAAATTACCGGTGCGGCTAAGTGCAAGCTGCAAGCTGCAAAGCCTTGGGGAGTGGGGTGGGGGCTTGAACGGGTCAGGATCAGCCGCTTTAGCATGCATATATATGACAGCATCTGCATCCCTTGAGCGGTAAGATGGCAACCGAGCAACAACTGATCGATGGAACGACGACATGCCACAGGACGGCATCGTTATCGCCAAGCCCGCATGCATAGCCACAGGATGGCCCCCGGCCCAGTGGCTCCATGTCATGCAGCAGAAGACCAACCCGCCGCCCCTGCAAATTGCCCGAGAGCACTGCGTCGCTTCTCATGCACCGGTGACTCCAATGCTGCATCAAGATTCAAGAGGCGTTCAAATCAACAGGGCAATTCAAGCAGCAGGTAGCCCATCAGTCCATCGCCGTAGCCCGTAGGAGACGGACCACCCTCACCAACTGCAACCATTACAATACTTACACGTGCCTTTGAATCTAACAAGATGGGTATGGGTGGTATTCTCCGTCTGCACATCAATACTTTTCTCCACTCCAGCTTATTCTTTAGCAGGAACGGATAAAACCGAGCGTGCCTCAGTGCCTGTAATTTGTAAACATACATGTTGTATCACATCTCCCATGTACTGACGTTTGTGCTAAGGGAGATGGAAGAGGGACCATCAAATTATTTTATGCGCCAGTTGAAACTGGGGGTGCTGCACAGCACATGCATCCGGGAATAGAGAAGATGCATGGATGGCTCAATAATGGGCACATGCCACACCATATTGAAAGGAGAGAACACATGTGAAATAAATTATTGCTAGTGATATGCATGCAGATGAAACAGTACTGGGTGCTGCGAGATTGGCGAAAAAATTTAGGTACTGTAATTCTACAACGTCCTCCATGTGAACCAGATCTAGAGTCCTGCATAATCTGGTAATACGAGATTAGTAAACCTTGATGATATGACCTAGGCATTGTTAAAAGCTGTTCCTAATAATGATTAATAAGGGGAAAAAACAGTGTTCATTCCGAAGGAAATAAACCATGGCAGCAACGGAAAAAAATATATCTAGCAACTTTGGTTTTGTCCATTAAAGTTAGGCGTTTCACATGTTGGTTGCCAATCACTAAATAGCCCCTGATGCTTATCAACTCTGGTGGCCCCTTTAATTGATGGGCATGCCATAGAAGTTACATTTCTTGCAAAGATCTAAAGTAAAATCATTACTGGACCACAGATCAGATCATGGTGGCCTGTCTCAGGTCTTTGAACTTTCACTTGCAAAAGGAAGCCATACTCGTTTAAATGGGTCCTTACTGCATATTTTGTATCATAGGATCCTAATTTAAATGAAATTTCGTTTTCATCCACAAATTTCCTGCTTTCTATTCCCCCTTGTTTCTGTCACTATATTTCTTTCTTTCTTTTGTTTTGTCTATTCCTGCCTTTGCCATGCAGTATTATGAACTTCAAACCTCAAAATAGAAATTGCATACTTACTGTTTTTAGAAAAAGAACCGAAATCCTTGCAATTAAATCCAAATCCGTTCTCACTTTATATATGCAAATGAAAACAGGACGATTTAAAGTTTTCAGCAATATTTGGACCATAGTGTCACGGGTATGGGGAAAACTCCCAATGGATACGATAATTCTAGAACAATGATTGTATTTATGAGGAATAGATGATCGAGGGTCTAGATCTCGTTGGCGCGATAGAGCCGTAACGGCCGGACGCACTAACGAGGCAGGAATACAAGGCTAAGCCTAAACAACTTGATGCCCTAAACCCTCGGTCAGGCTTTGTTTATATAATACAGAGTCCCTGGATCTAACAACTAACAAATCAATCTAAACTAACTCTTAACTAACATGATTACAATACTTAGCAATTAAGATTCCTAGCCTACTTGGACTCTTTTAATCAGCCCTTGCGGACTGGACTCTGACCGGCTAGGCCTGGGCCTTATCCGCCCCCTCCTTGCCCCTGACATCTCTCCTCCCCTAAAAACATAGCTCATCCTCGAGCTGTTGAATTGTTGTCATCGCCATCATTCACCACTTTGATGACGAATATGTGCTTGCACTGCGACTTGTGGCCGCTCGTAAATAGCTCATTGCAATGGAAACACCTACCCTCCTTTCGATGTTGATCAATTTCTTCCGGTGAGAGATGCACGGTGGATGGCAGCCTCTTAACTGAAATCGATGAGGATGTTGCAAGCCCTGGCGAAGTCGGCTTTGGCGCCGAGAGAGTTGTTGGTTTGGAGGAGGAGCGGCTTGGAGCGTAGGTTGGCGGTGATTGGCCGGTGTCCTGTGACATGTCGCATTGTTCATATGCCCGTGCGTACATGATGGCTTCTTCCAAAGTGGCGGGTTTTTGTAAGGCGACGTCGGTGTGCAACGGCTGGCCAAGCCCCGCCATGAAGAGTTGAATCTGATGTGCCTTGGTGATGCCTGGGTCACGACAGGAGAGGGCCATGAACCGATTGCAAAACGAATCAACTGATCCATTGTGGTGGAGGAGGGTGAACTCTGCCATCGGACTTTCAGTCAGTGGGGGACCGAACCGTATATGTACTAGTTGAATAAAGTGGTTCCATGACGGTGGCCCGCCATTGAGCTCGATACGGTGGTACCATAGTTGCGCATCATCCAAGAGATAGAAGGATGCATACTTGACGCGTTGATTCTCCGGTGTCCCTCGGAGTGTGAAGTATAGTTCACAATGATTGAGCCATACCATGGGATCGCCCGTACCGTCGAACTTGGGGAACTCAATCTTATGGACTAGTTGAGAAGGCCGATCACTGTTGTCAGTGTCAACGTCTGCACCCCGTCGTCGCACTTGTTGTGGGGGGCGGTCATCGAGTCCAGGAGGGGCGGCAAACAGATCGCCGGTTAGGTCCGCCACCCCTGCTGCCACCCGTGACCCCAGGGGCAGTCCATCTGATGATGTGTCATCCTCTGGTCCGGGCGGAGGCTTCTCCAAATGCAGGACAACAAGGCTAAGGCTTTGCTGCTGCATGTCCATGTCATTGATCCTGCCAGTGAGGGATTATATCATCTCCTCGATGCGATCCAGACATTTGCCAATGTCATCGCCGGAGGGACCGACGTCCTTCCCTGAACCCGTGCCAGCCAGAGGCATAGCGGACGAACTAGTGGTCTTTGATACCAAATTGTCATGGGTACAGGAAAAACTCCCAATGGATACAATAATTCTAGAACGAGGATTGTATTTATGAGGAATTGATGATCGAGGGCCTAGACCTCGTTGGTGCAGCGGAGCCGTAACGGTCGGACGCACCAACGAGGGAGGATTACAAGGCTAAGCCTAAACAACTTGATGCCCTAAACCCTCGGTTAGACTCTATTTATATAATACATAGTCCTCGGCTCTAACAACTAACAAACCAATCTAAACTAACTCTTAACTAACCTGATTACAATACTTAGCCATTAAGATTCCTAACCTACTTGGACTCTTTTAATCAGCCCTTGCGGACTGGACTCTGACCGACTAGGCCTAGGCCCTATCCGCTCCTCCTTGCCCCTGACAATAGTTGGCCTGCCCTTTTCCATATCTCCATCAGTCTACTGAAGGGACATTTTATCCAAGCTAATCAACATAAGGTGCAAACAATTAATCATCTACCTATTACCTAAGCATAATGTTCAAATACAGACTATGGTCCTAATAATTATATAGTAAATAAGTAAACGAGATTAACATGATTACCTTAACATTTGTCGTAGGATATATTTGAACGAAATATAACAGAATTGTTGGGGGAAATAACTTTACATTAACAGGGTCCAAATAACAATATATACGGAGCTCCTAGGAGCCTGAAGCTCTCTGAAGAGTCAAAACCAAAGAGCCACTCAAAGACCTCTTCGTCCTACGTAAAGCAAAACATTTGAGTCTATCCGGATACTACCGCGAGAATCACAAGGTCCATCCTAGAAGATGTGCTAAGCCTGCCCCGGATGCAAGACTTCGAACTATGCTCCAATGTCCCGTCAAAACCTTGGGCCTTAAGGCCCCCTTCACAACCCTCCGCTTTTGAGGTCACTCCAGTACGAAGGCTCTGGCTCACACTCTGATACAGGCTCTAAATATCTTAAGAAACACTTCGGCATGAAGACCTAAACTAGGGGTCTTCGCCCTGGTATTTGCACATGTATTTGCATAAAAATTTATTGTTTTACCCCTACAAACTCCTATAAATAGAGTCTTGTATGACGGTTGTAGGTAGAGGGTAAATGGACTTTTCCTATTGTATTTTTCTTATAAATATTGAGCACCTCTAATGTAAAGGGATAGATGACACGGAATACAAAAATCGGTATGAACTGGATGTAAGACTATTATCTTCTCGGAGGCCTAACCAGTATAACCCACCTCGCAATCTCTAGCCCTTCAAGGCTAAATAAAACATGTTTGACGCAAACACAATTGCGCCAACAAGTATAGAGTATAAACGACTTATAGTTAGGGTATAAATGACAAGTTCATTATGTTTTGGCAAAACAAAAGGCAGTTCATTTAAAAGAAAAACGTCCATCCTTTTGAATCGTGAATTTTGGTAAGAATTGAATTTCACCTGTAATTTTCTTGCCACATGCTCTCTTACACCTTAAAAATCCACTCTCTGCTAAAAACATAAATAAGGAAAGACCAAAACTGACCAAATAAACCATCTAACCTGGTGGAGCTTACCACACGAGTACTTTTGCATTAAGAAATGGATAAGAGCATGGGTACTCCAAGAGTCTCGCAAAGAATCTTCACTTCAATATTCTTTGAGAAAAGCCTGGATCAAGCAGGAATTGGATGTCATCCACAGGCTGTTCAAATCCATGCGGCAAAATTACCTCAATTTTATATGAAAGAAAGTAGAGACATTTGATGGGTGTCTTGTCTTTTGTTATGTAAAAAATGTACTTGAACTATTGCAAACGGTAGCTTCAAATAGCTTTAGTTGTGTAAAAAAAGGACCTGGGCTGTTGCAAATGGTAGGTTCAAATAACTTAAATCCTCATTCTAAATACATTCAGCGGGAGAACAATGGACAGAAATATCACAGGCAAGGAACCGCAAGCATGGGCTCGCAAGGAGGGGGCGGATAGGCCCAGCTTTGTGTGGTTACAATTCTGTTTAGGGGCAACAAATTAGATCAGTTTAGATGCAGCAGATTGCTTGCTCATGAACAGTACCCACACGGTACTGTAGTAGGATTGAGTCAGTTAAGGTTAAGGAGTCTTATTAGATAATTATGTTTAAATCATTTTGTTAGGATTTAGTAGATTAGATCAATTAGAGTGGGTGGTCCTATATCTATATAAATAGGGCCCCAATAGGAGTAAAAAAAGAGGTAGTTGGTCAGGGCCCTAGACCTCATCGTCGTGGCGGTGCTATTGCAGCGACGTGACAAGAAGGCAGGGATACAGAGAGGCTAAGCCTAAACTAAGTACTCGACGACCTAAACTCCTATCAAGACCCTGATTATATAGACACAAGACCAGCCCCTCTAATTAATATAATCTGCTAAATACTAACAAAATAATCTAAACATAATTAATCTAATAGGACTCCTTAACCTTAGCTGGCTCAATCCTAATATGCTACAGTACCAACGATATTGTTCACGTGAATGGTACCGCGTGGGTGCTATTCACGGGCAGGCAGTCTCCTGCATCTAAACTGATCTAATCTGCTGCACCTAAACAGAATTGTAACCGCACCAGGCTGGGCCTATCCACCCCCTCCTTGCCAGCCCATGCTTGCTCTTGCTTGCCCATGACAGAAATTACATTGTTAGTAGGTATTAGGCAAAGTGCTTGGTGAAAGGAAAGATATCATTTCCCAGTAAAACAAATTGATGGAAACGTAAAATATGTTTCCAGCAGCAAGCGCTGCTTTATGTTTGAGTCTGAATCTCCAAGAAAGGAATCTATTGAAAATTCATCAGGTGTGACTTGAAGTCCATAGAGGACCAGCTTGGCCAGTAAGTGCCATGATGGATAGATGTAACTTTCAGAAAGAAAGGAAAAGACATGAGGGTGTCCTGTAGGTAATCTACCTTCCATAATATGATTGTAGGCTTGTTGCTACTGTAGGAGCTATGAACAATGTTCAAGCTCTGATGTAGTTGTAATGGAACTAAACCTGTCTGATGCATCTATGGGAGCAATCAAACATATATATTTGGAAAATAACATCTATTATTTTGTTTGGAATAGAGGAATTTACAGAATTTCATAGAGAACAACCCAATTTCTGGTGGGAATCATGAAAACTTCCTACTACTAAAATGGAGCCTAAATGTACTAATTTTGCTTAAGAATAGATGTAACTGACTTAATGATTGCAACTGATAACTGTACCATATAACAGCAGCAAAAAGAATCAAAGCATAATCATTACGAAACTTGATCATTCTTTGCTAAAAGTTTGTTATTTCTCCCATTTGACAAGCTAATGCTTCTTATAAGAGGGCAAAAAGATTAAAAGAATCAAAGCAGAAGCTTGAGCCTCCTTTCCCAAGTCATGATAGCCAAGAGTTCACCAAAATGGCTGACATGGCTATGGAAGAGTAGGCAAGGCAGCATAAAGGTCAGTAATATCACAGCAAGATACAGCATCAAACCTCTGTTAACCAGGTAGCCCCACACCACCAATCTCCAGCAACAGTACGTGAATCCATGGAGCACTGTTGCCGATGACACTTTCCATGGCAGTAGCGATGATGATCTGCATAATTAAGCATACATTCCATCACTGTACTCAGCTGCCTTTACCCCAGTCCATAAATATTACCTCCTCCCCTAAGACACCTTTTCCATGCATTAGAAAAATAACATTATAAGGAAAATGCTGCCCAGTGTTAAATTTAGGAGATCAAATTTTCAAATACAAGATTTGTAATATGTGCAGAACATAGCCCTCAGCAATATGGAAAACCTAGAGAATTCAAATATATTTTTTTCAGAAATGAACTTGCACCTAGCACTGATATGCCTCAATGCCTCATCAGAAAAAAAAACTAATTATCAAAGTGTTTTATTTTTCTGAACCATTCCTTTTCAGTGAATTTCTGCATTAGTCCAAATTGATGTGCTTAGATATTTATCCATAAAAAGAAACTCCAAGAAGATGGCTTCAGCTAAGTGCTCAGAAACACCATTCAGAGTGACTGCTTCTGTTTGCTCTATTCACTCCATAAGCAACCTATGTGCAAGTTCTTCCAGTTTATCGCCTGAAGTTTCATCAATTCATCTGCTGATATACTGATTTCAGTGACAAGAATAGATAAATCCTCTGGCTTATTCTGTTGTTCATAGTTGATCTGCCTTCAGCATAACCTCCGTTACAGTTTATGTCCCTACATATGGCTTGGATAGACCTTCAGCACAAATTTGAATGCACAACACAAAAATAAAGTAGTCGATACAAATAAGCAAGATAAAACTGAAACTGTCATGTACGGCCGCACCTATACTAGAAGGCGCCGGGCCAGAGATGTGAGGCGAGCAGAGCTGTTAGGGAAGTAGTTAGCATGCATCAGGTTGTTAGAAAAGTAGTTAGCATGCATGTGCTATATATAGGGCTGTTGTAAAACATTTGAGGGGCAAGAAAGATCAAATTACCTCTTCTTCTTCTACCTCTGTCTACCTGGGTGCTGAGGGGGAAAACCTCGCCCCAACAACGGATCATGGCTACGAGCTGCGTAGCCGGGGTCCTCCTTCCCTGACCACCGCTGCGCTTGACAGAAACATATCTAAAATACAACTATTTATGCAGATAAGTAATCAAAGGAGTAACTTTTTTTGAAGAAATAATCAAAGGAGTAACTAACACATATGGGAAAAAAATAAGAATCAAGCTTTAGACACCTTACACCACACCCTACAATACTGCAACATGACATTATTTCTCTTTTACATTATTCCGATAGTCAGCTAGTACACGATATGTAACATTCTTATAAAGAGTCAAATGTATAACCAAATCAATGATGAGGTTATGCCAAATCTTAATCAGTTCAGTAAATTTTCAATCCGTACCCAAAAGGGAATAATGGGCAATAGCTAGCATCCCTAACATCTATAGGCAATTGATTAGTAGACCTGAACTAATAACAAGATCTTTCAAAAACTTCTCAAATCTGTGAGGTATTAAAATCTGTAGATTATTCAACAATTGCAAACAAACCAGAGAATGTGTTTCATATGACCACTTAATAATTAAATAGATACCATATTCATTCCTGAATTAATTGGTTGTGCAATGCAATAGCAATAATCAGATCCTGTTGATTCGCAGAGCCTGTCAATACCTTTCCAATCTGATACCACAAAACCCTGAAACAAGAGCCTACACATTTCACAAATCACAAATTCACAGCCAAAACATAAGCCTACATGATAATGTCAACCAATCACCGTAGGTTCTACTACCTTGAAGCCTAACTTGCCCTTGAAAACATCCTTCATCAAATAGTGGCTTGCATGTAATGGATCCCTGTTCCATTGAGAGTAGGATGCCATGGCCGTTGCCACCCCTTAAGCTATACATCCAGGGTAAGGCCTCATATGGATCCCTTCCAAATATTCAGGTGATCAAATGCTGTTACTCTCATTGATCCCCTTGTCCGTGCCACCATCGCCTACTAAATGTTTGGCACAAGCAAGCGCGTTCTCCCTGCAAACCACATAGACCCATTTCCACAAATAGGTTGTGGGTATACAAAAACCACACATCACCATTGATGTACCTAACGGAAGAGAGAAATGTGTAACCATGAGGGTGGTCAGCCGTTGGCTGGCCCTGCAGGCCGGTGACAATGGTGATCAATGAGAGCACGACCTCTGTGTCGTCGCTGTAGCTCTCGTAGTATCTTCCCCGTATTGGATCTCTAGTCTCTACAAACCTATCATGCATTACGGCGACGCAGGGCGCGATGTCCAGTGATGCCGATGGCTTGGACCTCGAGCGCCATCGCCTCACCGATCTTACGGGCGAGCTCGGCGTCCTTGGGATGTCAACGGTGCACGATTGTTTTTGTTCAAACTAACCGAGCGTCAAAAGTTTGAACCGGGCCAACGGGCCAACCGGGCGGTTAACCTGGAGGTGCTGAGGCCAACGATGTGAGGGAATACGGTGGCGCACTGGCGGCTGGCGCCGAAGACGTTGTTGTGGCTGTGGATGGCATCAGTGCCGAAGAGAATGGGGACGGCAAGGCGGGAGGAGAGGCCGTGGCGCCGCATGTCGACCATGCCGGCCCAGTCGGTCGGCGGAGGCGCGGTAGCGCCATAGCGGAGGGCCCTCCCGCCGGCGTTGAGGACGCTGCCGGCCCCGAGTTCAGCCAGGGCGTGGGGCAACGCGACGGTGCGCTCGATCTGGGCCATCTGCGCCGGCTTCTCCCGGGCAGCGTCATGCGGTCCAGCACCCGCGCCTCCCAGATGATCGGAGAACGGAGAAATATTGGACTTGCGAGAAGAAACGGGCCAGCATATTCAATCAGTTTCTTATTTTTTTCGTCGCTATAACTGAAAATATGATCTTTAGATTTTGTCTCTATTTTTTAAAACAATATGGGTCTGTTTGACAAGGCTCTAAATCTCGAAATCTAGATTAGAGCTCTAGATCTACGTGTGATTTGAATTTATTTGTGATTTGGAGTAGGTCAAAAGTGTTTAGTTGAGTCAAGCTACTCTAAAAATTGATTTCGGTTTTAAGAGAATGTGGGTGGGGTAGGGTAGTTCAGTAGCATTTATGGATAATTTTTCAGACTTTTCTAAAGTGAGCTGCTTGAATCCTGCTCGGCTGCTCTACTGCGCTAGTGTATTTTTTCAAACGATTTGGTTTGGATCCAGAACCTAGCAAATACGTTTGGCTCAGTTTCAACTCTATAGGAAAAAGAAACTAGAGCTAGAGACCTACCAAATGTACCCTACATCTACTTTCTTATATTTTATTAATATTTCATAACTACCACTGACCAAATTTATAATTGATTCATATTTGAATAGCTAAATTTAAAACTAATATATATATTGTAACTACAATTTTACAATCAAGCTACGTTTCTCGTTCAATAAATCAAAATTTCTATCAGTTACATTAGAATTTACTAAAAACTATAATATTTGTAAACTGAAAATAGTTTAACTTAATTGTTTGCTTCAACATATCAACTCTCTATATAGTTTAAATTGGTTGAAAATAGGATAGAAAGGCAGATTGTGTTCCCTGGTTTTGCGGAGGAGGGGATGAAGAATAAGAAACATGATAGGATAGAGACAGAAGTAGAGAGTTGGTTGAACAGGGGTTTTAAGTGAAAATTGCTAAAAATGAGTTAGGGAATGAGATAAGGTGTAAATTGGAGACGCCCTAAATAGGATGGGGAGTGGCTATTTGCTTGGCTCACTGCTCGTGCCACCTGGATATTGCCGTTTCAAATACAATAGTCAATCTAGAGGGAATTTTAAAATCCACTCTTTCTTAACTAATATATAAGGTTCTTAGATCAATAACATATAGATTAGGAAAGTAAATTTTTAGTTTTCATCTAAATCGAGTGTCCACGATCAATTTTTTTCATATAAACAAGTCTAGCAAAGCATGCCAAAGATATCTAACACCAAAAATTCCCACTTGAAAATTACACATTTACCTCTTACGGTTAGAGGGTGTTTGCAAATTTATATTACAGTTAAATATACTTGTTATTTTAACCCATACTTGATGTGCATCCATATTATCTTGCATCATCCATCATTTAGCTGCTATTTCAATTCTATTTTCCATGATGTTGTGATCGAATTGTCGGTCAGAGGATGTGCGACTTTGTCCATCAGTGTCTAGAGGGATGTCCATATTTACACACAAGCGTACATGTTTTGCAATTAATTTTGTAACGATATTTACCCAACATGCATGGAAATGGAGGTAATCATCTAACAAATTTACACACACGAACTTTGAATTTGGTGCATTGCTTGAACGTTATAAGATGAGTCTGTTTTTAGGGTGTTTAGTCGGAGGTGAAATGAGACAGGATGTTCTAGAGAGGAATATTTTTATTAAATACATATGTCGTCTCCTGAAAATGAGCGGACGAGGACATCCACGGTCTGGGCAATGTGCAGGAGCACCTAGGGCAGCGCAGGCGTTGCGAGGGGTGGTGTGGTGGTGGCCCTAGGGCTGGTGCGAAAATGGCTCTATTCATGTAAGGATGATATATAAGACCTACATGTCAACTATCCTATTCCATTTTCTGAATATCTAGTCCATCCTAACAATCAAATAAAAAATGAGATGATCTCATCTAAAAAAGAGATGGGATAATCTTATCCAATCTCTCCTCAGAACTAAACACATGGTAACTGAAATTAAAATGCCAATGTATTATACTATTGCAGCTTTAAGTTGTAACCATGTGGGTTGGATAGATCAACTGGCTCGATCAGGCCGTGGATCTTACTCGCTTTGCCATCCCAGATTGATGCAAGGCACATCCTAATTTGCAGTAGCATAGCCCAGCTGGTAGATGCATTTTCTTTTTTTTCCTCCTGTTTTACCCCACAATTTGCACGGGCGCGATTTTCTTATGTATTTGCACTTAGCGCATACGGAGACAGTACATAACGTGCATGGATCAGCCGGCATCTCCCTGGAGTTTGTGGCGATGATGACACGGAGACAGTACAGTACAGAGGGAGGAATCATATCAATTTGTTTCAGAAACTTACATTGTTGTCATAACTATTGTAGATCAAGATCTTAAGAATGAGATCGAAATAGAATACAGATTGATACATAAATTGATAGAACAAGAAGTGCTCTTTATTGATTCAATATACAGGTATTTATACAAGTGAAACAACGTCAGTTTCATGTAAACGTCGTTTTGCAACCGACGCCTTGCCGTGTCGGTTGGAGATGAGACGTCCGCTCCTAGTGAAGGCGTCGCTCCATGAGATTAACTCTAACACTCCCCCTTAATCGAATCCATTATAAAGATTAATGTAGGTATTATTCCCCCAAAAACCCTATGGGAAAAATATGAGGAATAATATGTAGAATTATTGCCCAATCATATACTCTGAAGAGTTTAAAGAGCAATTATATGTCTTTGATATTTCTCTAAAAACCTCAATGAGGAAAACTAGAAATATGACATATTTGTGTTTAATATTGTTTCATTTAAAACTTTATATGAGAAACCTTGAAGAGGAAAAACTCATAAAAGGAAAAGAGAACAATATAATGCTTTAATAAGGCATGGTGTGAGAGAACTCTCCCCCTGGACCTTATTTGAATATTCCTCCAAAAAACACGTGGGAAAAATAGGTAGGAATATGATATGATATGATATGTTGTTAAAACTCCTTTTAAAACCATGTAGAAAAAATAAGGAGAAAATGATACAACATATGATTTGTACTTATAGTAAAACTTTTCTATGGAAAAGTTTATATACATTTTATATATATTCCTTATAAAAATCCTTTTAGGGAAAAATAGGAATATGGTATATATGATCTTGTGTAGATATTATCTCATTAAAAACTTTTATGAGAAAGTATATAAAACTCATAAAATAAAAGAGTATAATACAATATATGTACAGTTTAAACCTTTAAGGAGATTCTCTCCCTAAAGCTTGTAAAATATGAAACCGTCTACATTTGTGCTATGCAAGCACTATTATCTTGAAAGATAATAATAGATGATTCAATGGAATCAATAACACAAGACTTGTATGTGATTTATCATTCTGCGATGTCATATATAATTGCATGATGCTTCATATAATGAAATTATTTCAGAATGATTAGTGGATGTAACCACTAAAGTTTACTAGGTAAACTTCCATGAGATGGTTGTCCCACCAAGTAAGAACACAAAACCTTATTTGAGATATGACTTTTTGGGGATCAAATAAGTAGTCAATATCTATATATATATATATCCAATTATATTTGGATCTTGATTTTTTTTAGTATTGAAAGAAAAATATCAAGATTTTTGGCGCTTTGGAGATATTTTTGACTCCAGTCCAAAGATATTTGGTTGGATTAACACTATGTATAGTTAGTAATTTTCTTTGCAAATGTGATATGAGGCCTAGTGCAATTTGCAAATTACATAAGTGTTCCAACAATGTTGAGATATGGAACCTCCAATCCTTGTATCTCTTCATAAGGTCTCAATTGATCTTTCTCTAAATGTAGAGATTGAATGATCATAGGTATTTTCTGGATATATATGGTTTAGTGTATTAAAATACTCGAGTAAAGGTGTTTAAGTTGTAGACCTAAACAAAATTTGGTTTTGACCAAATCCTTTGTCTCGAATTCCGTCATTTGAGTGATTGCGCTTCATCAATATCATTAGTGTCGTTGATGATGTCAACATACACATATATAATGCAATATCCCAGTGAGGATTTATTGATGAATACATATGGACAATCATCTTTATTTGAGTAATCCTTTCTAGAAGGAACTCATTGAGTCAGTTGTACCAAATTTTATCCGATTGTTTCAAGTCATGTAATGACTTATTGAGTTTTACAAAATATATGCTGCATTAGTATTTGGATTCAGAATTTTAGATTCCAATGGGAACCTTTATGTCTGAATCAAGTGACTCATAAGGATTAGTCACTATGTCTATCAACTGTTTAGATAGACAATTGTACTGCCAAAGATATAATTTATCGGAAAATGATTTCACTTCTTTTGGAGAGAATGCTTGATTGATACATCAATTTGGGTCTCTGCGTGAACCCTTGTGCTACGAGCCTCGCCTTATGTCTCACCACATTATGGTTTTCATACCGTTTTATAGATGAAAACATATTTAAAAACCCACAGGGAAGGTTTTTGGAGGTATATGTATTAGTGATGATAATACTTTTCATTTGTGAGGGAGGCTAACTCTGCTTGAATTACCTCTTTTATGTGTTCCAATCCGAGCGCGTTTTTGCACTTGACCATGGATTTTGGATCTGGACCATTTAGAGGTTTTTAGTAATTGATGCAGAGAATTACGTGTCGACAATCGTAGTCTTATGATTATATGTTTCTCCAAACTTGAGATAGATGATAAAATCTCTTACACCTTAGTTGATGGTTTTTGTATTTCCCAGTATGAGGACGTCATGGTGTTCCGATGTTCCAGTATCAGATATTGAGTGCACTGTTGATACGAAAAGTGGATGTGGTTAATCCATAGGGTATTTCTCAACGCTAGGCTGAGTTACATTTACTAGTTTAGAAGTTTATCCTTCTATTTTCTCGTACGTCTACGAGAAGTATCACCCTTAGAATTTGTCTCAATTTATGATTGGACCTTTGATTCAATGGGTTCCTTTATGCTTCAAGAAGCTTCACACTTGTAGGTAACCATACTTCTCCTCTTATCGGTTTGATTAGGGAGTTGAATAGTTTTATTTGGTACCTCTATTCTTTCTGGTATATTCCTAGCAAGGTGATAGGATTTTGTGACATTTCTGTCATTAGTAAATGTATTTGGCAGGTTATTTGCAATATGTTGCAAATTGATGATTTTCTGAATTTGAATTTCAGTTTTACGACTACGTGGATTTGAGGTGTCAATGTAATAATGTCTTTGAACATTATAATTGATTTCCTGGCATTTTTATTGGTACTTGAATTCTCCCCCTAATGCTTGGAAATGTACCTCATGAAATGTAGGCATACTGGGTAATAAATAGATCCTCTTGAGAGAGGTTTGAGAGATATTGTGATTGACGGATATTGGTATCTCAATATAGATCCCAAATTCCCGTGTATACCCATTAATGTATGCTAGGGTGGTGAGAATGGTGCATTTATAGTGTAACCAAAACTTACGCAGATGGGAAATACTTAGTGAATTTCCACGTACTATTTGTAGAGGGAAGTTCGATATTCAATTATTTGTAACTGAATCATTTATGCAGCGTGTAAAACTATATGATCCAACATTGAGTTGATAAATTGCAATTCTATAATGATGGTCTAATAATATGCTTAATCTTCTTTATTAAATATTCTACTTAGCCATTTTGAGTGTGAACATATAGGACAAAATTATTTGAATTCCTAGGGCCTTACAATAATGATTGAAGGCATGCAAGGAATATTTTGTAGTGTTGTCCTTTCGAATTGATTAAATTCGATGTTCTAAGTAATGAGTTCACAACCAATAAATTTGGTATAATTTTGGTGAATACATGGTTTATGTGTATAATAGACACATATAAGATCATATAATAGATGAATCTATTAAAACCATAAAATATCAGAATAAACTGATAAATGGCTGTATAATACCATGTATGTCTTCTTGAATGTGTTCAAGAAAATAGTTTAGATGAACTTTAATTTGATGGCCTTAGAATTCTTTTCCCTATGACACATGTGGTGCACATAAAATTTAATAATTGTGGAAATGCAATATTATTTAAATAATGACCAATAGAATTGCTAGTATTTTTTGTCATCCAATGTTAGAATGATCAAGACGATAATGTCTAGTCTAGGATGTATTGACATTCTAAAAAAACTTGATATGCAACATGTGATACGGGTTTGATAAATATGTAGTACAATTATGTAGGAGAGATGACATTTATTAAAGTATCACTTATTATATCCATTATTTTAGATAAAGAGAAGTTTATCTTTATTATTTATATGAGTTTCAATATGGAAACTATTTTAACGGATATTTTTATGACTTAGTGAAGTACGAGTAGAATCTAGATAAATTGTTATCTAAGATTATAACTTGAGTACTCATAGATAGAATAATTTATGGCATTTATGTGAGCCAACAATTATTTCATCGCGTCATGCGATTTTTAAAATATTTCCTTATCTTTTGATGAGATCTTAGGAATATTTTGTTTTACTAAGTATATAGTTTGTGGTACCATTGTCCACAAAATGCATCTCTTCCTTTATTGCACCAATTCCCGTAGAATCTTGATTTTTTTTTATGTGGTTCTTGTTCTTCTTGTTTGATTCAACGAAGAACCAACACACTGTTTTGGCAGTTTTGCTTCTGTTCTCGAATGTTCTTTGTAAGATCTTCTGATTTCTTAGAATTGAACTTGTTGTTGTGTTCCTTGTGAAGAACCAGTGCCCCTTGAACTCAGGAAGAGCGAAAGCTGCTGATAACGTATTGTAGATCAAGATCTTAAGAATGAGATCGAAATAGAATACAGATTGATACATAAATTGATAGAACAAGAAGTGCTCTTTATTGATTCAATATACAGGTATTTATACAAGTGAAACAACGTCAGTTTCATGTAAACGTCGTTTTGCAACCGACGCCTTGCCGTGTCGGTTGGAGATGAGACGTCCGCTCCTAGTGAAGGCGTCGCTCCATGAGATTAACTCTAACAATAACATCAATCTCGACTCTTATTAAGCAACATGCCACTCCCACTCACTTGACAGGTTTTCCCTACAGTGCTGGGAGTAATTGTGTAAAGAAAACAATATCTTAAGTAATCTGCCCAAACCCGGACTAGCAAATCACCAATGGTTGATACATCCTGAGCATAAAACTGTGCAACATATTAACTCACCTGACAAGTTTTCCTTATAATCTTGGGAGCATTTTGCATTTATGTACAACAAACAAGATCTCAAGTAGACTACCAAAACCAGGTATTCTTATACCTCCAATGGTACAAATCAGGACAGGGGAGCAACCGAGCAAGAGCTTAGTAGTGTTACTTAGTATACACATTCCTAGGATTAGATAGTAGTACAGGGGAAAATAGCAGTGCTTATTCCAGTACATCTCAGCTACCAGTATCTTATCACGGTACATAGCATCTACCTATCTAGACCCATACAATAACCACATATGACATATCGACATGCTTACCCCCCGGAAAAGGCAGGGGGCAAGAACACAGCAGAGAGATACCAGCTTAGTGTATTTACAGTCACGCAGGGTATAAAGGAACCACTGATTGCGGGCAGTCCAACCTCTTCCCGACAAGGGAGTAGTATGCAAGTATCTGAGCCTGACTATCTACACAAGGTTCACCATCTTCTGTGATTCGATATGCATTCTCAGGACTGGGAGGTGTAAATTCTATGTTCCAGAAGGGCCTAGCCATGAGCATGAGGTCACGACCGGTTTGAGAGGCTTTGTAACCCTGAACCCATATGTATCTCAGGGAAGGCATTTGGAGGATAGCGAAGGCCAAAGCTCGCTCACTGAAACAACAGCTCCTTAGTTCAAGCTTCAGCAGTTTCACACAACCCAATGCAAACCGGATTAGCCCATCATCTGATTCCCCAACATTACCTAGAAGCATATATTGGATAGTTCCACTGTATTGTCCAATATAACCAAGGCCCACATCTGAAAGCCCCCCTGGTCTCAAGTATAAAGCAAACCTCCGAAGTTTGGTGCAGCCCCTCAGCAGTGCACGGACACCATGGTCCAGGGGCAATTCTGTTATCCTCTCTTCTCTATCAAGTAGGACAAGTCGGAAGTCACAAAGATTTTTGCAGAAAGTTCCAATAGATTCCAGGGCCCCATTTGTGATATCAGACACATAGGCAGCTATGTATTCCAATTCACGGCATCCTACGGCTACAGCTGTCAAGCCAACCTGAGAGACTCCTCCTTGTTCTTCTTGCAAACCTGGATCATCATCCCCACGCTCAACTCTGAGTCTTTGTAGTTTCTTGCATGTGTCTGCAACAACCCCCAATCCTCTATCTCCAATCACATTCCTCACCTGCAAAGTGCATTTGCCATGTTGGTTACCATGAAAAGATTAACTAATTGAGCATATTTATAATGTACATGCAATGGAGGCATTACCGCAAGGACCAGTAAGTTGGGACACTTTGCAATGAGCTGGCAGTGATCTTCAGTGGTAAGGAAAGTGTACTGCAAGTCCAGCTTCTTGAGTATCTCAGAAAAAGGGAAGATAATAGGCATCTCATTTGTTCCCATGTACGTAAGTCCTAAGGAACACAGTCTTGAAGGAAATTTAACATTCCCATACTTATTGAGAACCCCTTGTTCAATGAATGCCCCTCCAGCAAACTCTTGCAATGATGTGGCCATCCGAAAAAAAACAATTAAATCTGAAAGGTCACAGTCACTGATCTTCAATGAAATTAGTGACTTGCACTTCTTTGCAAGAAGCTCCAGGTCAGCAGGCAGCACTGTGAGCTCAGTCATGTGGAAGTTCAATGCCACTAGAACATGATTTTTGACAGCGAGGTCATGGAGCCATTCAGTGCCCTTATCAGCAATTGCACATTCTTCTAGAAATAATGTTCTCAGTGATCTGTTGAATTTTGTGTAATATGTTAGTGTAGTGTGCAGTGATCTCTTCACAACATTACCAGTGCGCTAAAGCATGACAAATAGAATTATCATGAAATAACTAAGTTTCTAAAGGGAAATTAATGTAGTTTATGAAGTTATGGGTGCATAAATAGTCACAAATACTATGTCCACCATTAAAAAGAACTATATGACATGGAGTAACAAAATGTAGGAAGTATCGGCCAATAGAGTTTGTGTTTCTCCTCCCCCCCCCCCCCCCCCCACAAAAAAAGTAAGCATTGTGTACAAAAGTAGCTATTAATAACAATACTGAACACCTCTAACTTAGTACATTTGGGATTGTTAGGTGATTGCTACTAGATTCATACAAATTACAAAACAGGTCAGAACAACAAAGGAACCTTCATTTAATTCATTTGTTTACATTGGTCTTTTCAGGCCATACTCATTACTCAACTAGCTTGTGTACCTTTTTCCTCAAATATAAATATGGTCAGCTAGGCAGACAGGGATTATAATCCCTCGAGGGGACATCCCCTTGTGTACCTTTTTCCTCAAATATAATGCAAATAGTTATAAAAAAATCTGAGAAAATTGACAGTATAGAGTATAGTGACATATATCACATCACCAAATTTCATGTAGACTCACGCAAATTGAGAAATAAAAAGGCAAATTCGGATATAAATAGTGCACATATTGTTTATATGTTGGATTTGTTTGTTTTTTTTGTTTCTCGATGTGTGAGTCAAGTTTATATTTGAAATTTTGTGCAGAATTATATGTATATTATACCAATGTTGCCAAACATTTTGAGAATTTTTTATGACTATTTGTATGATATATAGATATATGAGGGGACATCCCCTAGAGGGATCAAAAGAGTTTTCCTCAGCTAGCCATCTTGCTAGTTGCCACATGATACTGGCCCATGATATAATTTACTGACGACAGAAACCAACAACAACTTCAGTCCAAAATCCGAATTATGCACAACAGTGCATTCCAATAAAAGACGAGCTAGCATTGATCATGTCCAATCACGAGTCCTTTGCTGTTTCGTTATAGTACCCTTTGTTTCATGCCAGCCCTGGTGCCCTCTTGCCGACTGCTTGAAAATCAAGTGCTATGGAATCTCACCGTGCATCACGAATAGCAGTAAAAAAATGCTGAGCATTCAACTGAAATAAAAAGGAACAAACTCGAAAGTATACTTGCCCGTCACACCAACCAAGCTAAGGCGACGACATGTAAACAAGCAGATCTCGAAGGAGAAGAAGCACTTTTGGAAAACATCTTACCTTGACAACACATAATTCTACCAGCAGAAACAGATGCCTAGTTTGGTGCTTATCCACTACACCACTTCGCTACTTCGGGCTATCAACCAAACAGCAGATCAGTTCTACACCTAGTCGTTACCTCCCTAATCCGGTAATCCCCAATCCCCCAATACGAGACTACCTCTCCCACTCCCAGATCAGAGCGAAAAGGAGTTGGAGAGCAAATCCCATACCTGCAGGAGCGGGCGACGAGGCGGAGGGCGTCGGTGGAGAAGTCGGAGCACTTGTCGAGCTTGAGCTCCTGCAGCATATGTCCGCGAGAGCGGACGAGAGCGGCGAGGTCGTCGTCGGTGACGACCATACGGCGCAGGTGGAACGCCTTGAGGCACTCAAGCGGCGCGGCGAGCTCCGTAACCCAGGGGCGGGCGTACGCGCCCCAGTCGTCGGGGATGAGCCCATACATGGCGGCCCGCGGCTTCCCCTTGACCGCGAGCGACTGGAGCCGTGGGAACCGCGCGAGCAGCCGCGCTGGCGACACTGCGTAGCAGAACGGCACGGTGACGTGCTTCCTCGTGAGCGCGTCGATGTGGTGCCACCGGCGGCACACCAGCGACGCCGCCTCCCTGTCGCGCGAGTCCTCCACGTACCCCAGCACCAGATGCAGCGCCTCCTCGGGGACGCCGCAGCCGCCGCCGAAGCTCATCGCCCGGTCCAACCGCCGCTGCTCCGGTGCCTCCCCGCCCATCTATCCGTCCCACCTACCACTACCTGCGAATCAGCTAGCCTCCTCTCTCTCTCTCTCTACGCCTCCAGCTCTGCGCCAGCTCGCGGGGGATCTGAACGGGGGAGGCGCGCAGACATGGGGATTATTGGAGACGGTGCTTGCTGTCGTTGCTGGTGCAGAGGACGATGAGAGAAGAGGAGAGAATTATTGCAGCGAGGACTGGAGAGAGAGTAGGGGGATGGGAATTGGGGGAACTGGGAAGTGGGAAGAAGAAGGGGCGGGCGTTTACTTCTGCGCGATCCAACTGTGGAATGCCGCGCCACGTCGGCCCGGGGTTTGTGGGGAAACTGCTTGGCGCACACACGGCACTCGCTACGGTAACAGCAGCAGCTGCTGAACACCACGTCTCACTACTGAAAAATTAATCATCCACCACTCTTAAAATGTACACCTAATTATAATGATATTTTTAAAACTGTAAAACTATTTATGTCATTAAATATGGATCTATATCTAGATGACAAAAATATGAAAACACTTCACTAAATTGTCAAATCTTACAGTGAGCGATTAGTTCAAGGCTCAAGTTGATCATTACTTTCAGCTTGTCCTTGGAGTAAAGTAACATCACTTTTCTTGCAGCTATGCATACGTTCACCGAAAATGTTGTACCACCAGAAATTTGCAAGGTCTGTTTTGGTTTACCAAGCTAATTAAGAGATGTCCAAGAGTTCTCAATTCCAAAATAGAAGATTTATATATTTTTCAAACAAATCAATATTTACAATTTTTAATTAATAATTAAACTTTTAGTGTACATGTATAATATAGTTAGATTAAGTTTTAAAAGTATTTTAATGTCAATATTGTATATTGAATACCGCTTAAAAATCTATATATCTTATATTTTGAATTATATTATGTATGATATAGGAAAAAGGCATAATTTTGTAATGTTTCCGGAAATTGATTGAAGTTGATTACTATAGGATCAACTATTCAACTATATGATAAATCTAGCGCTGATGTGACCTTTGTACTTGTGTAGCTATCTATGTACACAAAAAAAGTGTAATATGACTATTGGAGTGTCTAATAAAGTTCACTAGTTAACAGCTCAGTGCATTGTTTTTTAAAAAGTAACAATAGTATGGGATTAAAGTAGGATTAAAGGAGATGACAAAAAGCTTTCCAAGATAATAAAAAGATCGATACGATGTGATCATTATTATCACATGGTTGGGCCCTTTCGTTGTTGAGTTTAGCAACTTGAGTTCCTTGGACTATATGTACACAAAAGACACCATAGTTAGAGGATTAGACTACTCCATGCTTTATACAAATTAAATATGTTTCGATCAATTCCTAATTTGTTCATAAAGTGCGAGTGGCATGCATGGCCATATAGTTTAATTTATTAACATCTGGAAGTTCAATTTGGTAACATTTCTAACTATAATAAGTGAAAAATGAAGTACTTTGGAAGCCCTTATAGTACAAAAGTTTGGTAACTCTATTAATGATCTGTGTTTACTCACAGTCGTACCGCCACGTCCCTCGTCATAAGATTGAGATGTGAGTGTGCTGCAAGCAATGGAACGAAATCTCACTCGTGACTGTGAATTTAAGAAAATCAACTTACGGCATCAAGTACCTTTGTCCACAACGATCTCTTCCTCTCCTCACTTCTCATTGCCTATCGATCTCTTTGCCAGTGCCTTAATTGCTAGCTTCTTCCTTCGCATCTTTGCATAAGACTATTTAGAGTGGTCAGTTTCATAACAATGTTTCTTAGAATGACACATCATCTTTACAACTGAATGAAATATCTTCTTTTAGTAGAGAGTTTCATTTCACTATTTCCTAGGCTAACCAGTATAATTAAATACAACTAACTCTCATGAAATACCCTCTCTCTGATGAAACGATTTGGTTTTCAATGGTTGTTTCATTTCATTTCATCCGTCTTGAAAACGAGTTAGCATTATGTCATGGTAATGACACTACTTCCTTCTCTTTTCTCATTAATTGAATGTCATGTCAGCAAAAAATCTGATGTGACATGGTAATTAATAGCATGAAACAACCCATGAAACATTCAATTAATGAGAAAAGAGAAGGAAGTAGTGTCATCTGAAATGAAACACTCATTGAGAGCCAAATCGTTTTATCGGAGAGAGGGTATTTCATGAAAGCTAGTTGCATTTAATTACACTGGTTAGCTTGGAAATTAATGAAATAAAACACTCTATTGGAGCTCAATTAGACCACCACTGCGCACACAACAACAAAATACTTTCATCGGTTCTACGCGTTTGTGCTTACCGGCCTAATGAGCTAGAGTTGTATGTAACAATGGAATCTTGAACGAGAATTTGTATATTTTGTACCAAGACAAGATTCGAACCCGGTTAGAAAGTGTGTATATGTTCAAACTTCAACGCAATTAGCCAAATCCGAGTGGTATGGACACTGTTGATCCTAGAAGAAGTTGTCCACACACTACCGGAAACAACGAGTTTGTCGAGTGCCCTAGAGTTTCTGAGTGCAATATCTTGGGCACTCGGCAAAGATGTGTTTGCCAAGTATTTTTTAAAAAAACACTCGGCAAACAAAAAACACTCGGTAAGCCAAATGTTTGCCGAGTGTTTTTTAAAAATACACTCGGCAAAGTCTTGATACTAACGGACGTTACGACGACTTGCCCGTGCGGCCAAAAAAATTTTTTGGGGGAGTTTGCCGAGTGTTTTTTGAAAAACACTCGGCAAAGACACTTAGTTGCCGAGTGTTTTTCAAAAACACTCGGCAAACAATTTTTTAATTTTTTTTTGTGTGAAACAATGTTTCAAGTCTATAAGTTATTTGCAATTTCATTTTAACTTGAAATTTTTTCTACACTCACAATACAACATATATTATCTCTTTTAAAAATTTCAAATTTTTTTAAATAAGTTAGCTATTTTTTATTCATTAAGTATATTTCTAGCATTTAAATTGAAATGGGTGAAATTTGAACTACAAGTGCCTAAAATAATGAACCAAAAAATATGGAAAAATCATATTCATGTTTTAAAGTCTATTTATGGTACTTATAAACTTAATTAAAATAAATTTTGAACAATTTAGGGTGTGACGCTCGTTCAACAACGTGAAGCTTAATAGTTTTTTAATTATAAAAAAATCAACAAAAGTCTAAAAAACATGAGACTTGTCATGGTGTTATTATATGATACATAGATTTCGTGATAAAAATTTAAAAATATTTTGATAAAATCATCACGTAGAGTGTTCAAAAATCGTAAATTATGAGAGAAGTGATTATGGTTTAGAGAAGAAATGAGATAGGTTTGAATGAAGTTTGATAGATAAATTATTTTTTGTACTTGAAATTTTTTCTACAATAAAAAAACAACACATATTATTTCATGTAAAAATTACACATTTTTTTGATTCAGTTTGTTATTTTTAAATTATTAAGTATGTTTTTAGGATTTAAATTGAAATAGGTGAAATTTGAACTACAAGTGCCTAAACTAATAAACCAAAAATTATAAAAAAATAATATTCATGTTTTAAAGTCTATTTATGGTTCTTATAAACTGAATTAAAAAAATTTTGAATACTTTAGGGTGCGACGCTCGTTCAATAACGTGAAACTTAATGGTTTTTTAATTATAAAACAATCAATTGATGTCTAAAAAATATGAGACTTGTCATGGTGTTATTATATGATACATAGATACTGTGATAAAAATTTAAAAATATTTAGAGAAAATTATCACGTAGAGTGTTTAGAAATCGGAGATTATAAGAGAAGTGATTATGGTTTAGAGAAGAAATGAGATAGGTTTGAAACGAAGTTTAATAAGTAAATTATTTTTTGTACGTGAATTTTTTTCTACAATAAAAACACAACATATATTATCTCATGTAAAAATTACACAATTTTTTGGTTCAGTTTGTTATTTTTAAATTATTAAGTATATTTCTAGGATTTAAATTGAAATAGGTGAAATTTGAACTACAAATGTATGAAATAATAATAAAAATATTATTAAAAAAATATTATGTTGTTGAGTTTATTTTTAGTCCTTATGCAATATAATTTTATAATTTCTATGAAGGAAAATATTGTAAAACAAATTAAACAAAAATAAAAAAAATAAAAAAGCCTCTTTGCCGAGTGCCAAATTTGAGGCACTCGGCAAATATTTTGGGTTTGCCGAGTGCAACACTCGGCAAACCCAAAAAAATCATTCCCGCACAAATTTTTCAGACAAATTTAAAATTGGCGCACTTTTTTTTTCAAAATTTTCAAAAATTTCTTTTAAAATCCCCCCATCTCCTCCACTCTCTTCCCTCTCCTTCTCTCTCCCTTCCTCCCACCGGCTCCCTCCCGCCGCCTTGGCTCCGCCCCATCGCCGCCGCGGCCACTGCCCCGGCCGCCGCCCCCGCTCCTCCCCGGCCGCCGCCCCGGCCGCCCCTGCCCCGCGTGCTCCGCCCCGCTCCTCCTCGGCCGCACCTCGGCCGCGCCGCCCCGGCCGCTCCTCCCCGGCCACGCCGCCCCGGCCGCGCCCTGCCCGCGCCGCCCCCGGCCGCGCCCTGCCCCGCGCCGCCCCGGCCACGCTGCTCCGCCCAGCTCTACTCCTCGGCCGCCGCCTCGGCCTCCCCGCACATCCACACGGTGCCCGCCCCCGCCCCGCGCCGCCCCGCGCCGCACCCCGACCGCCCCGGCCCCGTCCGCCCCGCCCTCGGCACAGCTCCGCCCCGCCGCCCCCGCCCCCGCCCGGCCGCCCGGCCCCCGTCCGCCCCGCCCTCGGCACAGCTCCGCCCCGACCGCGGCGGCCCCACGCCGCCTCGGCTTTTCCTGTTTTTTTATTTTCTGAGTTTTACTTCGCCGAGTGCTATATTTTGACACTCGGCGAACTCAATGTCACGGCCGTTCGAGGCCCGTCAAGCTACTTTGTTTGCCGAGTGTTGTGTGTGACACTCGGCAAAAGATTCGCCGAGTGCCCGACAAAAAAACTCGGCGAACCCGTGTTCACCGATAGCGCTTTTGCCGTGTGTCGTTCGCCGAGTGCCACACTCGGCGAAGCCTTTGCCGAGTGCAAATAAGGACTTCGCCGAGTGTGTTTGACACTCGGCGAATATCTCTTCTCCCGTAGTGACATTTCCTTTTTATAGAAGGATTAAAAATTTGGACAACAGTCCTTAATTATGCTACCATGCAATTAATCGAAGTTAACAGATCTATCCTGTAGCATGTTGATCTGTGGTCAAGTTTCAAACTCAAACATGATGAAGTGGATTTAAACATTCGAAAACCATACATGAAGAAAACTTTGATCTCATAGTTTGTGTAACCCATAAATTTTATACCATAATTAATGAAAAAAACATATGCATTTTATCAGCCTTGTAAATACCTCACTTCTATGATAAAATTGATAAATCAGTTGTAAGACTAAACAACTGAAATTAAAGATAGAAATGAAGTCTTTATGACAAAGTCAAAAGACTATAATTAAAGTTTTTTTGGAAAGGAGAGTACAACATAATCAGATGCATGAATATTTGATCAAAACCTAAAAAATAGCTTCGATCATTCATCATTTTGGTCGGCTATCATAAACTTAGCTAGTTCCACTTAAAGTTCACACAAATAATAAATGATCAAATTGTACAAACGTTTTAGTGACATATCCTTGTATCTCCCTTCGATGTAAGAGTAATTATCACCTGCGTCGTGTGGACGTAGCAACGCATGCACATAGCAACATGTTCTTTCTTTAATTTTATTGCAGTCGGGAAAGCTGGTCGGCGATTGGACGAGGGGCGCAGGGAAGCGGGGCCTGCCGGGCCGGGCCGGGCCGGGCGGGGCGGGATGCATCTGATCTATTCTCGTCGTTAGTGCGGCATCTGGACATCTCGCGTGTCATCGGCGCACATAAAAAAAAATTCCTCCGGTTCGCCGTTCGCGGCTAACATAATCCGCCGCGACTCCGCGAGGCATCATGCCGTAGCGAGATCTCCTCGCACGCACGATCGCCGGTTGCGCAGTGCTCGGCCATGCAATTCGCATCCAGCCTGCCGCCATAAGACGCAGGAGGAGCATCTCCATTCTCCAATACACTACTCCTACTTGCTAATTAGAACTTGCATCTTATATTTGGTGCCCATCTATCTAACTGAACCACCTCTCGATCGGCAAGCTAGCTGATCTTGTCTGATGGTGCTAGCTTCGTTGCTTGCTTGCATGTGATCAATACAGACTAGAGAACTACCCCCTGCGACAAAGAAAGTCCAGATGGGCCACTTTTATCATCATTAGAATTAACAACCACACAACCAAGCATGAATGATTACGCGATGCGCAGAGAGAAGATGGTAGGTCTCTGTTCATTCAATATGTCAGGACCCTGCATGTGTAGACGCAACTGCAACTGGTGTAAAGGTGCTGTGTCCCTAACTCCAAATAATAGAAAGGGAAATATGATCTCCATTCTAAATGCGCCAAGATCTTGCACGCTGAATGGTCAGATGGATCTAGCAAAGCCAAACGATTACATCATGCATAATCTACCAGAATTTAACAATATAAGAATCTATGTTATGTTACCTGGTGTCGTGGTGTAAGTGTGTAACTCACGCACGCTTCCAGGCCAGCTGCATGTGTGCCGCACACACAAGTACACAACCGCCGCGTGTGCGATGCGCCGGAGACCGGAGCCAGGAGGCCGGACGCCGGAGGCGGATCGGACTCTGAGAGAGAATCTGTCCAAATCCAGCAGGTACTTGCATTAGCTGCACCTGGACGAACGGGTGGTCCGCCACAACCCGCTATCTGGCACTTTAGCTGGGTCCCCCGTCGCCCCACACGCGCCACCACCATACGTACTCCCCCCCCCTTTTTTTTTCTGGCAAGCGCTGCACGAGTAGACCCCCACGTCGCTAGTGGGTCCCGCTATTTGCTTACCCTTCTAGGCTATTTACGGAGGTTTAGTATTAATTATCATTTTTTTTGTTGAGGAAAGTTTGGTATCATAAATACTAGTAGACAAGATATAGATAAAAAATTAATAGATTGTGTTTCACGTATATGCTTTAGAATCCTAAATTAAAAGAAAAAAGAAAACATGTTGATTATAGAAAAATTAGGAGGAACCTAGAATTAGAATCTTATGGGCAAGGACACTATTGCTAATTTACTAACCTCTATAAGAAACACGAACATGAATAAAAAAGGAATTATTCGAGTAGTATCTACAAATATTACCGAAAACATTGTTAAAATACTTCTACGAGAGGGTTTTATTGAAAGTGTTCGGAAACATAAGGAAAGTAACAGATATTTCTTAGTGTCATCATCATGACATGGTGCTAACCTGTTTTAAAGACGGATGAAACGAAATGAAATGCCCACTGAGAGTCAAATCGTTTTATCAGAGATAATGTATTTCATGAGAGCTAGTTATATTTAATTACACTAGTTAGCCTAAAAAATAGTGAAATAAAACTCTTTACTGAGAGAGGATATTTCACTCAGTTGCAAACCTGATGTAGACCGAAAAATCAGTTTTATCAAATCCAGCACCGTCAATAGCCTTAGCGTAGCGCATGGTGAAAGGAAAATATAGTGAGAGAAGGATTTGCACCGTTCGCCTCGTCCTCGCCTATGGCTTGACGGTTAACTAGTGTTTAGTTAATGCGTCGCGGCGCAGGTTGATTAGCCGACCTCGATCTCAACCGGGTGGTCACCGTCACCGGCGACCAAACTGACAACCGGACAGGCCGGCCACTTGCGCGCGAACGGCCCGGCCAAACAATTTTTCTTTCTCGGAAAATTAAAATTAAAAGTAGAGACACAAGATTTTGACAGGTTTAGACCATCAATCATCAACAAATAATCTTAGATGATAATGGAAGATCGGGAGGTGAGATTATATTTAGGAAATCTTTGGTCAATAGAGATTACAGTTGGAAGTTTTCTTGTCTCTAATTTTTTTAATAATTATAATGCGATTACAGTTTGAAATATTGAATAAAAATTATATTATTATTTTTTTTAAAAAAAATCACCCGCCTCTCCCCATCTCCAGCAACAGCCAGCAACCGAACCAAGCCTGCACGTACGCGGTACTGTCTCATGGCATATCGCCCGGCCCGCGCGCGGCGGGAGCGGATCAAGGACGCGTGCACGCACGCAGGCCGCACGCGTCCACCCGCATCGGCCGGCCGCCCGGCCGAGCAAGCTCGCGATCGCCAATTCGCCACCGTTTTTTTGTGCAGAGCCGCATCACGCATCGACCGTCTCCGAGCTAGCTGGCTAGGCAAACTTTGCTGCTGGTAATGTACTGTGTAGTACTAGTGTCCAGGTTCTGGGCATGAGCTCGCTAGGCCTGCCCTGCATGCTGTTGCGCTTGGCTGCGTGCGCCGCAGGTCCACGCACTGACGCACGTACTGCTCCCCTGGCCGGCCGTGATGGGATCGGGGACCTGGCGGACCAATCGGCCGGTCGGCCGGCCCGGTGTCCACCGCTCCTGTCGCCGGTGGGCTCCCATGTCCCATCTCCTCGGTGTGCCGGGTCTACACCACGTGGTGGTGGGCTGGTGCCAAGCACCTGTGTGCCAACACCGCTGCCGCGAGCCCGCGAATGTACTGCATGCCTCTACGGGTGCGTTGCTTCTAGAAGATCCGGAGGAATTACGCCTTCGATTTAGGAGTAAAAAAAAAGTTTGGAGAAATCTGCAGACGGTACTGGATCCGTTCATTGGGGGCCTGTGCTTGGTTGTAATTATTTTTCAACAGAGAAAAGCTATTAATTTCCTATCTTTTCAAAGGAAAAATTTTGATACAACTTTTATAATTTTATTTGTAACAGGAAACGAACCTCTGTTGTTGCTTTCCAGTTTGGTACGAAACGCTGTTCCTCGACGCCGAGCTTTTAATACTAACTTTGAACTAGTCCTACTACTTGCATTTCAAGTTTTGCTTCCATCCCAAGACTACAAAACGTATTTAAGTTTTGATATAAAATATAGCTACTTTTACGATGGTATTTGGTTTGCTTAAGATAACTGTTGGGGAATAATCTCGTCGGCAGTAAAGGCAAGATCACAAATCCCGAGGATAGTTACGAAGCCTGTGTATACGGAGCCCTCTGGCGTCGGATATCGTACCGCGGGGCAGTCGCCCTGGAATACAGAAAACTTTCTAGTTTGATATGAAATGTGGTTCCCCCTCGACGTCGAGCTTTTAATACTAACTTTGAACTCGTCCTAATACTTGCATTTCAAGTTTTTCTTCCATCCCAACCAATAATACAAAACATATTTAAGTTTTGATATAAAATATAGCTACATCTACGGTAGCGTTTGGTTTGTTTAAGGTAACGTAAATGATAATGGAATTAATTACAGTGTCGAGTGATAATAATGTATCAAATTACTAGATTTGTTCGATTAACTAGTGTAATGTATTATATTTACATTACACTGTTTGGTTGATAAGTATAATATATTCTTGTAATTGTTTACATTACAAGTATAATGAACAACAACACGCTATGGGGGTGACCGCAGTGAGTTTTTAAGTTAGGCTAATGGGGGCGTTATGCGATGATTCAATGATCATCTCTAGTAAAGAGATAAAGACAAGACTTTTTAGAAAGGTTCAGACCTCCTACAAAATAATAACCTTACTAGGGATGACAATCGGGTCTGGCGGGTACGGGTAGTGCATACCCATACCTGTTTTCCTGACGGATAAAATCCCGAGTCCATACCTGTTACTCGTGGGCGCCGTATACCTGTGTGTATACCCGTTTACCCGTGAAATAGATTAATAGGAAATAGATTAATGGGAAATAGATTAATGGGGTAGCTATGTAGAGAAGAAGGAAGGGCTGGTGCTGCCTAGACGGGGGCAACGCCGAGGATGGCTGGAGGGCGCAGTCACGGCGGGGACATAGCGGCACATAGCAGCGTGCGCTAGGGAATGCATAGGGCGACGTGGGGCAGCGCCCTCTCGGGCGCACGACGGGGCCAATGTGAGCCAACACCTTCTTGGGCGCGCGGCGGGGCCAACACGATCCAGCGCGCGGCGGGGAGGAGTTAGATCCGAAGGAGGAGGGGAGAAAGGGTGGGGTAGAGAAGTGGAGGACAGTAGGTGAGAGGGGGAGAGAGAGGGTGGGGTGGAGGAAAATGAGGGGATATATTAGGTTTTTTATATAAACTGGTAAACGAGTAAATGAGTATGGGTAGTGTGTTTCGTATCCATACCCGTTTACCCGTCGTGTATAAAATTAGGAATAAACCCGATTCTATTCGGGTTTTACCCATGGGTAAATGAGTAATCAGGCATAATTATCATCCCTAAACCTTACTCATGTATGTGTACGATTGAGAGAAAGTGCTCTCTCTTGAGAATCTAAGAAAGCGTGTACGGAGAGACGTGCCTAAGGGATGTGTGTATCCCCGAGCGTGCGTGCCTTTGACAGACTTCCCTGGTCCCTTTATACTCGAGGGATCTGGGGTTATAAATAGTGATTACGACACCCCATTGATGACTGATTATGGGGATAACGACCATATTATGGTGATTATGGCGTCCCGCTAATGACCATTTATGAGAATAAACAGTCATATTATGGTTAATGACTTTGCAGTCGGTAAGGACTTCCGAATGCTGAACTCGGGGAGCCCTCAGATTCCCGACTGCTAATAGGCTGGTTAATGTTGTGTCTGGTGGCCCTTCCTCCACCCAGGCCTCATAAATCCACTCGGGAAATACACTCGGATCATATTCCTGACAGTAATACAATTTGATATCGGCCTGATTAGAGTGTAATAGGATGATTCCTAGGTTACAATCTGATTATGTGGTTGTTGACTGAGGAGCCATGTTGAAGAGCATGGGCCTCATGGCTCTAGATGTGATGAGTAATTGTCAACGGAAGTCAAGAGGACATGAAGAGAAGAGAAAACCTACTGTGTCTGGGCCCCATGTGACTCAGGTACACAGGCAGCGAGCGACTGTCGGGTAGAGGGGCCGCGAAGTCGGGCTAGCCCAATCCGAGTACATGGGCTAGGAGCAGCAGAGGATCCACTGGTCTATTGACCAAGATTGACTCAGGTACACGGGCGGCGAGCGATTGCCGAGATGAGGGAGCCACGGAATCGGGCCGGCCCAATCCATGTACCCGGTGCGAAGACGGTGGACGCTTTGTCAGTTTTGGCGCAAAACTGACGACCGCTGATCTCGGATCTCACCGTTCTAAGGCGAAGCTGTAGCTGCTACGAAAGCTCCACATCAGGACAAGTTATCTTTATTCATGTTTTTACTATTTTTCCTTTAGGCCCATAGTCTGTTAGTCGAGTCTGTAAAAAACCCTAAGGGCATTTTGGTCTTTTCCATTTTTGTTTCAGCGTCTATTTAAACCCTAGGGGTATTTTTGATTTTTCCCATTTATTGGGCTGCCTATAAAAAGGCCCCAATACCTAGGGTTAGGGTTACCCATTTTCAGAAATTGCTTTATCAATCTCAAAAAATTTGGGTCATCTTTTTCCTCCGTCTCCACTGTTCACGTCCGCCTATGTTCATTTCCTCTGAAATCGCCGCCGCCTGTTTTTATTTCTTCCCGCCAGCGTTTTTCCGTTTCCTAGCGTCGTGAGTGGTGCGAGAGCCTCGAGCGGCGTGCTGCACTTGGCGTGGAAGAAGTCAGCAGTGCTCAGCCGTTTTGGCCTAGGTTGCGTGCACTGCTTGAACACGGAAGCAGCAACCGAGGACTGTTGTCCTGACGCACCTGCAGCTGCGCGTGTTTGTGGCTGCAGAGGCGTTGGCCTTTGTGCGGTGAACCAGCAGCGGCAGGGCAAGTAGCTGGTGGCTGTGTTCCTGTGTGAAGAACCGCGCTAAGCAGCGGCTGGCATGGTAGCCAAGGTCACCCATCGGTGAGTGAAGAAACCGAGGTCCCTAGTTTTTGTGCACGCTGTTCGGAGAAGTCGAACGCCAGCGAGGATAGCACGACCCACAACATCTCCTGCTTTAGCTTTGATTGCTGCAGTCCCGACTTCGCGCAAGGCTTTGACGACCAGGCTAGCAGGCTTCGGAAAACACACGCATAGGCTTCGACTTCCATAACAAGAGTGAACAGTAATTACTTTCCTCGATTTTCGTGCACTTGTAGTTAATCTCTGGATAGATTTAATTGTTGCAAGAAGTTTATTTCAATTGCACTATGATTGGTCACTGATATGGTTCTGTATTGTTAGTGCACTTTATTTATCTATTAGAGAACTTATTCATCAGCAGTTATTTTGTTTGATTAAATGCCTGTGATGATTGTCGCTATGATGCTAGAAATGATCATGAGTTGAATGCACTGTTGATCTGCCTTTAAGGACTTTGTTGGTTTCTTTTCATTTAAGACACCGATTGTTTTTAGGCTAGATTATTTTTAGCATTGTTTGATCTGGTTTCTTCCGCTGATTGTTTTGTTGAGGTGCGTTGGGTGTTGGGAACAGGCCATTGATTCGAAAGAATTTTTTAGGCGCCCATTCACGCCCCTCTGGTCGCTACTTTCGGTCCTACAAGTGGTATCAGAGTCTGGTTAGGGTTTTTCCATACCTTAACCGATTCTAACCCCAAGTAGTGATCATGACTTCTTCTAGAAAGGTTCCGTCCCTGAAAGCTTTTGGCTACACTTATTGGAAGACTCGCATGCGAGCCTATCTCATGAGCCAGAGCTCGGACATTTGGGACGTTTGTGTTCACGCTACATTCACCATACTTCCTGTTGCTGAGCGTACATCCCCCAAGATAATCGCCCAACATCAGAACAACAACAAAGCGGTGAACATCTTGTTTTCTGGTTTAGGTCCCACTGAGTTTGAGCGTGTGAGCCATCTCAACACTGCTAGAGAGATCTGGGCTACCCTCGAGGCACACCATGAGGGGACAGCTCAGATCAAGGCTCGGCTCTATCAGACCTACCGGCGTGAATATGAAAGTTTCACACAGAAGCTGGGTGAATCTGTTGAAGCCTTGTTTGGTCGTTTTCAATCGATCATCAACAAGCTTCGGGCGAACAAGGCCGAGGGAGTTCAGCTGGTCTCAGATCATGAGCAGGCGCTCAAGGTTCTTCATACCTTGGACCCTAAGATCTGGGAGATCAAGGTATCCTCTATCATTGAGAGCACCTCTTATGATACCTTGACTATCTTAGATCTTTTCAGCAAGCTCAAGGCCATAGAGGTTGATATCCATTTAAGATCAAATCTCACTGGTTCCAGCTCAAAAACCCTGACCCTTGTGACACCTTTTGCTGACTCCTCTTCGTTGAGATGTGCTGGGTTCTCCTTGATGTCTATCACTGAGGACCAGCTTGATTCGCTAGGAGATGATGATCTGTGTCTATTTAACAACTGGGTGCGTCGTGTCTACGATAAGCGAATGTTCAAAAGACATAGCACAAAATTCGGATGCTTTGAGTGTGGTGATCTAGGTCATTTCATCGCCGACTGCCCCAAGTGGAATGGTTATAAGAAGGGTACCGATGGTGGCTCCTACGACTCCGGCAAGCACGACAACTCCACCTTCATAAAGGGAAATCCCAAGACAAGATTCTTTTGAAAGGCCCTAAAAGACTACTAGCGTGAGAACAAAAAGTGAGACAAGGCCTTCTTCGCCGAGATGGAGAGAAGCTACTCTAAGAGGTCTTCATCTTCTTCCTCTTCATAAAGCTCAAGTGATGAGGAGATCGTGATCAGGAAGGGGAAGGACAAGAACGATCCGATGGGCCTCTGCTTCATGGCCTTCGGGGACAAGCCGAAGAGCCGCTCTCACCACCGCCGAAGATCCCGTAATAGCTTCTGCTCAATGGCTCTTGGGGATAAGGAAGAAAAGGGCTCTCTCGACAACTCTGATGACGACGACGATGAAAAGGTATCCTCCTATGGACAAGAAGTCGTTGATTTACATGAAGAGAACCGTCATGAGTTGAGGTATCGGGAGAAACTGCTTAGAGGGGCTAAGAAGAGGATAGATGAGCTTGAGAGTGAGCTTGCCATGGCCAATGGCAGGATTGAGAGTCTATCTTCTTCCCCTTACTTGGGTGGTAGCAGTGAGTGCCCTAACTATGAGGTGTTACTGTGTGACCTGACGACTCGGAAGTCCAGGTACACAGAGAGGGTAGATGAGAGAGACGCTTTGGCCACAGAGCTTGAGAGCGCTCAGCTAGAGCTGAAAGATGCTCATGCCACTGTCATCGTACCCTGTGAAGACTGCCCATCCCATCTAGCTAGTTTAGCTGAGCTGAGAGCCAAGGGTGATGAGCAAGTTGGGCGAGTTGGAGAGAGTTAGAGCTGAACTGGAGCAGACTAGGCTAGAGCTTGAGACACTGTCAGTTCCACCCACTGTTTGTGAGAACTGCTTGTCCTTGAGATTGGAGCTGATCAAGCTAAAAGCTGAGAAGTCTGTCCAAGTTGATAGAGAGTGTGAGGTCTGCTTGTCTCAGGTGGAGGTGTTAGCTTCTTTGAGAGAGGAGCTAGCTGATGCTCAGAATAAGAACTTTTACCTCCGTTAGATCCTGAGTTGGGTGAGTGCCAGAGAGCCAGAGCTCGGCATGATGATCTAGCAGTTCAAGAGGTAGGATGGGTTTGGGGTAGGTTACACCTATACCAAGGCTGATTTTGAGAGTGCTATTAGTCGGGTTGTGGAGTGGAGTAAGATGACTCCTAAGCAGAGATATCCCAAGGCTCACTCCACGGAGACTTTCCAGGCTAGTCAGCCCAAGGATGGAGTGTTCCAAGAACAACCTAAAGCTCCACCCAAGAAGCCCATCTGGATCCCAAAGCCCAAACATCTCCACACTTCTCTTGACTCTCTACCTGAACCCTCTCACACCAAAGAGTCTACACCAAATACCACCAAGCCCAAAAACCCCAAGCCTCAACCACATCCCAAGAAGCGTACCTATCACTGTGAGTACTGTCAGAGAGACAGGCATCTTGAGGAGTTTTGCTTCAGGAGGAAGCGGGTTGAGAGAGCATAGAGAGATCGAGGTGGGTAGGAGCAGTTCTACCAGTAGGGTGGTAGATAGAGAGTCCCTCGACGCGGGGAGAGGCTAGAGTCTAGGCCACATCATGTAGGTGGTAGTAGAGGAGACGGTTTTCATGCCCGTGCTCCGGAGGGTGGTTTTCGCTCTGGCAGAGCTCCAGGTCGTTCTGGATATGGCTTTGGACCTCGTGGCCGAGACTTTAGGCAGAACCGAGGACCATGCTTTGAGCCGTGTTTTGGTCCGGACTCTTATGATTCCTTCTGCTTTCCTTCTTTTGAGCAGATAGCTCGACACTGGTTTAGCTCTTTTGCTAAACTTGGTGTCGGACCATTTGCTCCTACTTATGACCACCGATCGTGCAGGATTGAGGACTGGAGGACGTGTGGATCATGGATTCAGGATGCTCTCGCCACATGACGGGACATCGCAGATGGTTCTCCAGCCTCACTTCCCTGAGCTCCAAGGAGTATATCACTTTCGGGAACAGTGGTCAAGGGAAGGTACATGGCATTGGCTCAATTCGCATCTCTGATCATTTCTCTTTGAAGAATGTTGCTTTGGTTGGAAACTTGAATTTCAATTTGATTTCTGTTTTGCAACTTCTCGAGGATGGTTTAGAGGTTTGATTTAAGAAGGGCATGTCTTCTGTTGTTGATTCTAGAGGATCTTTGGTTTGCTAGATCTTACCCTTCGGTAAGGTTTTTCGGATTGATTTCTCTACTTCTTTTGGCCCTTCTCGCTGTTTGATTGCTGGATCCTTCTCTGAGCTCTAGAAGTGGCATAGGAGGTTAGGCCATTTGAGTTTTGATATGCTAGTCAGATTGAGCTCTATGGACCTCATCTGAGGATTGCCCAAGCTTAAGATGGAGAAGGATCTAGTTTGCCATCCCTGTCGTCACGGGAAAATGGTTGCCGCTTCTCACGCACCTGTGACTCAGGTGATGACTTCGTATCCAGGAGAGCTGTTACATATGGACACTGTTGGTCCAGCTCGGGTACGCTCAGTCGGTGGGAAGTGGTACGCGCTTGTGATTGTTGACGACTTTTCTCGATTCTCGTGGGTTTTATTTTTGGAGTCTAAGGATCAGAGTTTTAGTTTATTCATGACCTGATTTTGAAGCTGAAGATTGAGAACAATGTTCGGATGCGAGCAATTTGCTCTGACAACGGCTTTATGTTCAAGAACTCTCAGTTCATCAGCTTCTGAATTGATCAGGGTCTTGAGCACCAGTTTTCTGCCCCTTACACTCCCCCACAGAACGGCGTTGTGGAACGAAAGAACCGCACGCTAGTCGAGATGGCCAGGATGATGCTCGATGAGCATAGGACTCCTAGATGCTTTTGGTCTGAAGCCATGAACACGACTTGCTATCTAGCCAACCGCATTTTTCTTAGAGCTTACTTAGGTAAGACGTCATATGAGTTGCGGTTTGGCACACAGCCCAAGGTGAGTCACTTGCGAACATTTGGCTGTAAGTGCTTTGTGCTCAAGAAGGGAGGGCAATTGGACAAGTTTGAGTCTCATTGCTGGGATAAAGTTTTTCTTGGTTATGCTTTGCATTCTCGAGGCTTCCGTGTTTGGAACCTCGACTCCCAACAGCTTGTCGAGACTTGCGAAGTTTTTTTTGATGAGTCCATGCCTTCACTGACTCCTTTTTGAGTTTTCTGGAGATGATGAGCTTGGAGAGTCCATCTTCGAGGAAGATGATGATGCTCCTGCTGTTGATTAGGGTGGGTCTTCTGCACAGCTTGCAGACCCCACACCTTCTGAAACTTCGACTGAGGATGAGGGTGGACCTCTGATCACTTTTTCCACTTCGATCGAGCCCCCTCAGTCGAGTCTAGAGGTGCCAGCTGCTGACTCCGGTGAGGTGACTTCAGATCACCTAGGATCCCGAGCAGTTCAGCGTGATCACCCCTCAGAGCTCATCATCGGTGATCTCTCTAAGAGAACTTTGCGCTCTTCTGTTGACTCACTCACTATTTTTGCTGAGTCTGCGTTTGTTGCATCTTTGAGCCCAGAGATGTCTCTCATGCTCTTTCTGATGCAAATAGGATAAACGCCATGCAAGAAGAGCTTGAGAATTTTGTTCGCAATCGGGTTTGGACACTGGTTGAGCTGCCACCTGGATGCAACCCCATAGGCACCAAGTGGGTGTTTAATAACAAGAAAGGTGAAGATGGGGTTGTGGTGCGCAACAAAGCTCGACTAGTTGCCTAGGGTTTTTGCCAGAAAGAGGGTATTGAATTTGAGGAGACTTTTGCCCCTATTTCCCGTCTTGAGTTCATTCGCATTCTTTTGGCATTTGCTGCTTCTAAAAGTTTTAAACTTTTTCAAATGGATGTCAAGAGTGCTTTTCTGAACGGGTATATAGAGGAGGAGATCTATGTTAGGCAGGCCCCCGGTTTTGAGAACCCAAAGTTTCCTCGACATGTTTTCAAGTTGCAAAAAGCTTTATATGGTCTGAAGCAAGCCCCTAGGGCTTGGTATGATCGCCTAAAGCAGTTTTTGTTGGGGAACGACTTTGTGATGGGTTCTGTGGACAAAACTCTCTTCTTGCTCAGAGATGGCTCAGATTTCTTGATTGCTCAAATTTTCGTGGACGACATTATTTTTGGTGGTTCTACTAATGAGCTTGTGTCCAAGTTTTCTGAGCAGATGCACAACGAGTTTGAGATGAGCCTCATGGGTGAGCTCAAGTACTTTCTAGGGCTCCGGATCAAGCAGACCAAGGACGACATCTTCATCCACCAGAGTAAGTACACGCAGGACATGCTGAAGAAATTTGACTTTGGTGGAGAGCTGAAGCCTCAGATGACCCCAATGGATATATCTGGGGGCCTGGACAAGGACGAGAGCGGCGTCAAGGTCAATGAGAGAGAGTATCGAGGGATGATCAGATCGCTGCTGTACCTGACGGCGATGAGACCAGACATTCACTTTGCCGTGGGACTGTGCGCGCGCTTCTAGTCTTCACCACACACATCTCATCGGCAGACTGTCAAGCGCATTTTTAGGTACCTTACCTATGCGCTTGATCTAGGTCTTTACTATTCAGCATCATCGTCTCTTGATTTATCTGGTTTTTTCGATGCTGATTTTGGTGGGTGCCGGCTGGATCGCAAGTCGACTTCCGGTACTTGCCAGTTTCTTGGTTCTTCGCTTGTCTCTTGGTCTTCTCGAAAACAATCTAGAGTTGCGCTTTCTATCACTAAGGCTGAGTATGTTGCTGCTGCTAGCTGCTGCTCATAGTTGGTTTGGATGATTTCCACGTTGAGAGATTTTGGGTTGTTCTTCGCTGCCAGAGTTCCTTTGTTTTGTGATAGCACCAGCGCAATTAGTGTAGGGAAAAACTCATGTCTTCATTCAAAAACCAAACATATTGATGTGCGCTTTCACTTTCTGAGGTATCAATATGACAAAGGTGTCATTGACCTTGTTCATGTTGATACCCATCATCAGTTGGCTGACATTTTTACCAAACCCCTAGATCAATCTACTTTTGAGCGTTTGCGAGGGGATTTGGGAGTTGTGTATCCTTTTTAGGATATTTCGAGTCAGTTTTATTTCTTCTTTACTCTTTTCTTGAGTCTTTTTTATGCGTGTTCGTATCATGCATATTCACATATCACACTTTGAGCTTGCTTCTGTTATATGATTGATTTGCTTTACTTATTCTAGCTAGTACATGTTTTTGAATATCTGTCGATGATCATGCTTTGCTTCAGTTCAAATGATATGTCTGATATCTGTCATATGCATGGCTTTTATGCTTTAAAATTGAAAAATGATCACCATTGTTTCTGGTAACTAGCATGTGTAGGCTGAATGCTTCTGCTATCTGTTACATGCCTTGTAGCTAGATCCTTACTTAGATGCAGATATGCAACTTGGACATCTATATGCTTTTAACATGGAAAATGTGCTATAAAAATGATAAAAATCAGAAAAATGAAAATTCCATGCCTTTTTATGCTTAATTTGAAAAGATCCAGGTGGGTTTGCTTTGTCGCATTGCATTGTTCTGGACTGCTTACCATAGCACTTTGATATGAACTAGGACAGTGTAATGTATGCCAAGACCAATGTCTTAAGCTTCTGATGGTCTAATTCTGGCCTAGGCTTGACTTGGTCGGTTATCATAAGGTTTGACATGCAAATAAACCCTCGCAAAAATGAAAAATGAAAAGAAAAAGCCTAAAAATTAAAAAGATAATAAGTTTGCTGAAACACTTTGTTCTGGACAATTCTTATCTTGGTAGATATTAGCTAGCGTTTGCATCTCATGCTTTACCTTACCTGTCGACTAGAAAATGTGGTGACTTTTGTTTGCAAAAATCGAAAAATGCGTGCTAATGACTTTCTTTAGATATCATCTGTTGCACTGATCATGCCATGTGTCTTAGACAGTATGTCTTTTACTATACCTGCTAGATGTTGTAATTGCAGTCAATCATATCTGAGAAGCATGATTTTTACACTCCACTTGCACCCTAGTTGCATTCATTGCATATTTTGAGGGGGAGCTGCATTTCAGGGGGAGTTTGAGTGTGTGTGTTTTTAGAGTGCTTTTAGTCCCACTTGATGAGTCCAATTGTCAACAAGGGGGAGAAATTTTGGATTACTCGATCTTTTAGAAGAGTTTAGGGGAGTTTTTTTGGCTTTCTCTGGGATTTGTTTCAAGGGGAGTTTTAGTCTCTTTTGCCTTTACTCTTTGGATATCCTTGTTGATAATTCTGAAATTGCACTCGTTTTGAGTCTTTATTTTTTGGTTAACTATAATGACCATTTTCTTGCTTTTGTTTGGCTTTTTGGTCATTAGGGTTAAACTTTTATTTTCTTCCTTCTGTCTTCTTGTGTTTTGTTTTTTATGTTTCCACATGTGCTTGCAGGTACTGAAGAGATGATGAAGAGAAGTGTTGACAATGCCCTCATCAAGAGGGAGATTGAGCATCCATGTTGAAGAGCATGGGTCTCATGGCTCTAGATGTGATGAGTGATTGTCAACGGAAGTAAAGAGGACATGAAGAAAAGAGATGACCTTCTATGTCTGGGCCGCATGTGACTCAGGTACACGGGCAGCGAGCGACTGTCGGGCAGAGGGGCCGCGAAGTCGGACTGGCCCAATCCGAGTACATGGGCTAGGAGCAGCAGAGGATTCACTAGTCTGTTGACCAGAATTGACTCAGGTACACGGGCGGCGAGCGATTTCCAGGCTGAGGGAGCCGCGGAATCGGGCCAGCCTAATTCAGGTACCCAGTGCGAAGACGGTAGACGCTTTGTCAGTTTCGGCGCAAAACTGACGACCGCTGATCTCAGATTAGACCGTTCTAAGACGAAGCCGTAGCTGCTACGAAAGCTCCGCACCAGGACAAGTTATCTTTATTTATGTTTTTACTATTTTGCCTTTAGTCCCACAGTCTGTTAGTCGAGTCTGTAAAAAACCCTAAGGGCATTTCAGTCTTTTCCATTTTTGTTTCAGCGTCTGTTTAAACCCTAGGGATATTTTCGATTTTTCCTATTTATTGGGCTGCCTATAAATAGGCCCCAATACTTAGGGTTAGCATTACCCATTTTCAGAAATTACTTTATCAATCTCAAAAAATTTGGGTCATCTTTTTCCTCCGTCTCCACTGTTCACGGCCACCGGTGTTCATTTCCTCTGAAATCGCCGCCGCCTGTTTTTATTTCTTCCTGTCGGCATTTTTCCGTTTCCTAGCGTCATGAGCGGTGCGAGGGCCTCGAGCGGTGTGCTGCACTTGGCGTGGGAGAAGTCGCAGTGCTCGGCCGTTTTGGCCTGGGTTGCGTGCGCTACTTGAACACAGAAGCAGCAGCCGAGGACTGCTGTCCTGACGCGCCTGCAACTGTGCGTGCTTGTGGCTGTAGAGGCATTGGCCTCCATGCGGTGAACCAGCAGCGGCAGGGTGAGTAGCTGGCGGCTGTGTTCCTGCGTGAAGAACCACGCCAAGCAGCAGCCGGCGTGGTAGCCAAGGTCACCCATCAGTGAGTGAAGAAACCGAGGTCCCTGTTTTTTGTGCACGCTGTTCGGAGAAGTCGGACGCCAGGGAGGACAGCATGGCGCACGACATCTCCTGCTTCGGCTTTGATTGCTACAGTCCTGACTTTGCTCAAGGCTTCGACGACCAGGCTAGCAGGCTTTGGAAAACACACGCACAAGCTTCAACTTCCATAACAAGAGTGAACAGTAAGTACTTTCCTCGATTTTCGTGCACTTGTAGTTAATCTCTGGATAGATTTAATTGCCGCAAAATTTTTATTTCAGATTGCACTATGATTGGTCACTGATATGGTTCTGTATTGTTAGTGCACTTTATTTTATCTGTTAGAGAACTTATTCATCAGTAGTTATTTTGTTTGATTAAATGCCTGTGATGATTGTCGCTATGATGCTAGAAATGATCATGAGTTGAATGCACTTTTGATCTGCCTTTAAGCACTTTGTTGGTGTCTTTTCATTTAGGACCCCGGTCGTTTTTAGGCTAGATTATTTTTAGCACTGTTTTATCTGGTTTCTTCCGCTGATTGTTTTGTTGAGGTGCGTTGGATGTTCGGAACAGGCCATTGATTCGAAAGAATTTTTAGACGCCCATTCACTCCCCTCTGGTCGCTACTTTCGGTCCTACATTGACAAGAAAATTTGCCCCCGCACTTGGGCCGGTTCGACGATCCAAAAAACATGTGGATACTTAGGAACAAGCCTATGCGTAACACAACGCTGACGTCGCGTTTTGACTACCCTTAATAGTGGCAAGGGGGGTGGAGTCGCCAGGTAATCAAATTGCATAGAAATAATCCAATTAGCCGAAATATATAGATAAAATAACCCAATCGACCGAATAAAGCCAGATTGATTCGAAGTATACCGTGCGAAGGGTCACCGAAGAGAGGCCTTCAACGTCTGGTGCGAAGTATGCACCGAAGGTAACCTTCAGCGTTCAGATCGATCTGACCGAAGATAGGCTCCGAAAAGATCACGATACGAAATCGCCTCCGAATGACAGGGTTCGGCCCGAAGCCTCTGGCGTGACGAGCTCCGATGCGGGGTGTTCTAGCGTGACTCCGGCGCGAAGCAACTCCGATGCGAAGTGGCTCCGGCACGTGGAATCTGACCAAACCGACAACGACGTGATAGATCTGGCATGGACGAAGCGAAGAAATGCCGAAGAGTGCTCTGACAGCCTCCGAAATAAGCTTCCTAGCTCCAAAAATCACCTTCTCAGGGTCAGATTGAAGCGAAAACCCTCGGCGAAGGAGCTTAGGATGTAAACTTTGCAAAACATGATCAAGTGCCAATTCGTCCTGGATACCGAATTACCAAGTATAGCAGTGGAAAAAATAGACGAAACGAAGGGTAACAATCTGTTACGTAGATTAACAAATGGTTCACAAACGAGCCAACAAGGTGATAGCAATCTGTTACATAGATTAACGGATGATTCACAGGCGAATCAATAAGGCTTAACACGGTTACGACGTGATGCATTGAGAGCTTTCAACGCAAACCCACGAAGATGGACTGAACTAATGCGAAAAGTAGACGTACGATTTAAAACTAGGGTTTTGAAGTATTAATCTGTGGAGAGTCCTTTGAATTTGCCTCACCACTATATTTATATGGGCTAGTCTTGACGCACCTGACTATAACTCTATCTCTAACCTGATTAGAATTCGACCAAAACACGATAAGATTTTACCCCGAAGCCTACCCGAAGTGGGCCCCAAATCTTTAACAGATTCACCCCGAAGCATACCCGAAGTGGGCCTTCGGCAGGCCTGCCGAAGTAGGCCCTTTAGGCCGAAGCTTCTCGGTGAAGTAGGCTGCCGAAGGGGCCCTTTGGGCCGAAGCTAGCCCGCGAAGCAGGCCGCTAAAAGGCAATCGAGGCCCTATGCGGATGGGCCTTCGGCACTGCAGGGCTTCGGCCTGTGCCAGGAATTGCATATATTCGGCCTAAATTACAAAAAAATGGTATTCTGACAATTTTGACCATTAATATCATTTTTTGCTATCAACGGTGATATTTAATATCGGCACATTTAAATCAAATAAAATCTAACGTAATTAATTTGCACTATAAACAGATAACACTTAAAATAAACCCAAATAAACATCTTCTCTGTCTACTTCACTTAAAATAAAAATTATGTATAATATCTCCTGTTTCTCAATTTATAGGAGGCTATGAATATGAGATAAATTCTTATCTCCGATCCTATTTAAAGTGACGTAATCCCAATCTTTCCGTAACACATAATTCATATTGTAACAGTCCCCAACGAGTACCTGACTTAAGGCAGTTTGTTTCAGATTCCACCATCTTTAACTTCCTCTAAAATCTAAAATTTAAACAAAAAAAATCTAAATTTTGGATTTAGATTATAAAAATCATAGAATGTATAAATGAGCTAGAATTTAGAAACTAAAAAAATACTACTAAATTCACTAGCTATATAGTCAAACTATCCGGCTACTCCAACCAAAACTATTTTGAGGATTTCAAAACCTTAAAATAAATATGGATAGGATAGGGCAGTAGCTTACTTGTCCAGGTAATGGAATTGTCCTCAGGCCTCGGGGCCATATTAGTTTTTTAGACGACAGGCCCATGTAAGTTGAAATTGAATACTGCACTTGTATGGGTGGAAGCCCAGCAGATTGGACCCAAGTTTGCCTCGTCCTTTTTAGGTAGATATTTTATCCAAGCTTTGAGGAATTTTATTCCAATTTAGAAAAGGATTGGCAGCAGAATTAGAAAAGGATGGGGGTATTGGTTGGAGACTTGGAGATGCCCTTAAAGCACATGTCCAAGAAATCTCCTAAATTTTATTCCTTAAATCTGGATCATCCTAAACTCTATCTCTCCCCAAAAATTAATAAATCTACTACAATTTCCCTATAATCTCGATCCCTGTTTTTTAAATAACGTAAACACAATCTATAATCTTTAACAATTTTGTGTGAAATTGTGATATCGTCAAATATGTGTGTTGGCCAACCTATAACAACACAAAGAGGAGAAACACAATGCGCATGATAGAAAAAATAGGCGAGAACAAAAATGTGGATCGACCAAACTAATCCTATATTTGAGAGAGATGAGATGTGATTTAGGGAATAGATTAGGAAAAGATTTATTTAGGGAGACCGTTGGAGTTTCATTTTATACCAAAATACCTAAATTCAAATTTAGGTAGTGTTGGGAGAAATAGCTTTACCCTAACATGATCCAAATAACATTACCTATGAGGACTCTAGAAGACCGAAGGTTTCTGATGGTTCAAAGACAATAAAACCTATCGAAGACCCCTTCGTCCGACATGAAGCAAAAACATCCTCCGCAAGACCACTTTGAGAACCGCAATACCAAGAGCTAATTACAAAGCTATCTAAGCACTGAAACCCCCTTCGGGCCCACTCCACATCGGTCTGAGAAGATGTGCGAAGCCTGCCCTAGCCGTAAAACTTTGAACTGTGCTCTGATATCCCATCGAAGCCTTGAGCCTCGAGGCCTCCCTTTGCAACCCTCCGTTTTGGAGACCACTTCGGTACGAAGCCTCTAGCCATACTTCGGTACAATTTCTAAATATTTTAAGGAACACTTAGGCATTAAGACCAAAATCAGGGGCCTTCGCCCTTAGTACTTGCACATGTATTTACATAAAGAGTTTACCTTTTTGCCCCTATGAAGTCCTATGTACAAAGTCATCTATGACGGTTATAAGTAGAGGGTAAAATTATCTTTTCCTGTTGTATTTTGCCTATAAATACTGGACATCTCTATTGTAACAAGGACAGAAGATACAAAATATGAAAACCACTATGAATTGGATGTAAGGCTATTATCCTTCTCAAAGGCATGAACCAGTATAAATCCACCTTGCAATTAGATGCCCTTCGAGGCTAAACAAACCAGTTTAGTGTAGATTTTACGCTACAACAGTTGGCGCCGTCCGTGGGGAGCCTAGTACTAAATTAGCCTCTCTACCACTATCTACGTAATCAATCTCGAAGTATACCTCCAAAAGTGTGTGCGAAGTCCTACACCGACTCCTCATGCTTCTCTTCGGCAAGGGCTTCGAATAAACTCCAATGTCTTCTCTTCAGCCTCGGAGGCCCCAAGGCCCCAAGGCCTTTGAGGCAAGCTTCAACACCCTGCTTCGAAGCCCTTGGTCTCCGGACTTTTTGGGCCTCTGAAGGTATGCATAAGATATTCCGCTACCCGAGCTCGAAGGTGGGCTCGACGAGAGATAAATGAAGTCAACACATATATGCTTCGCTCTGATATGTGTTGAATTCGGGTTTTGTCAAATGACCCCCTAAAATTTGGTGAGATCCACTCCACCCTCATCATTACACAACGCCCCCGGGCCCGTAGAGATAAAAACATAGGACTCCGAGCTTGCGTCTCGAAGAGTCCGAAAAAGAGTCGAAGGTGACTCAAGATTCCCTCATCATTACATAGCGCCCCCGGGCCTGTAGCAGTGAGATTAGGTCTTCGAGTTTTGGCTCTAAGTGTCCAAAAGAGTCGAAGGTGACCAAACAAAATGTTGAAGCCTTGCTTCGTCTTATCAAAATGTCAAAGTCTTGCTTCATCTTATCAAAATGTCGAAGCCTTGCTTCATCTTATCAAATACCGAAGCCTTGCTTCATCCTATCAAAACCGAAGCCCCACTTCGTTTCAATAAATCTCGAAGCCTTGCTTCACGTTCGAATAAGTTCCAAAGTGTCGCTTCATGTTAAAAAATATTGAAGCCTTGATTCATGCATATATATATATATATATATATATATAGAAGCCCTGCTTCATGTTAAATAAAGTTTTGAAACCTTGCTTCACTCATCAATCTTGTATTCCGAAGCCTTACTTCGATCATCAGTCATAAAAACCTCGAAGCCTATCTTCGAATGTTCCCAATTTCTCTTCATATGCGAAGAAGGGAGTGACAAGGCAAGTAAAATGGATTATAAGTCCAACACTCGAAGCATCCATAAATATAATAATAATAATAAAAATAAATAGCACGACATGATCAAACATTCAGAGTTATACTACCGAACACAATCCCCCCGCATACTTGAAAGCGTTGTACTATGAATCACACTATTGCATGCACCGGCTTGAACAAAGTCCCTAACTACTACATGCAAGGGGGGGCATATAACCGTACATACAAAGTGTGCTTCATTATTTATTCATTCGAAGTACGATACACAAGTACCAAGATTGAATAAAAATGAATTTCATTCTTATAATTACGAAGTACATCAAGACACTTCAAATATAAAACTACGGAAAAGAAGTATCAAAACCTAACAACCAACGGGTTCGTGTTGTCGAAAAAACCAGACCCTCGCTTTCTCTTCTTGCGACGAGGGCCCTCTCATCTCGACGAACCCTCACTGGAGTAGGACCGCCCTTGCTTCGATGCCCGGAGAGACCTTCCTTCCTCTTGTAGATCGGCCCAAGTCTGAGTCACGTGTGGCTCCATATCACAAGAGAAAAAATTCAAGGCTTCGTTGTCTTCTTGTATATGCGTGCTCGAAGGTTGGACCCCTTCATCTTTAGGAACTACTTCGAAGCTACGTAAGTCAAGCGAAGGCAAAGAGCTCCGAAGGGGCTAGACTTTTACGGAGGCTAATAGCTCTTGGGATATTTCGGGATTAACTTCGCCCGTGAGACCCCGCGGTATTTTGAACCGAGGGGGGCCTTCGGACCTAGCTATTTCGAGCACCACCCAGTGTTGGTGAAGTGCCTCTGAATCTTCAAGTACTTCGACATAAATATCGACATTCGAAGATTGAGCCTGGGCAAGTCAAAAACACCCTAATATTTCATTAATAAACTGTTGATGCCAAGAATTGGTAAAGCGCAATGCCCACAAAGGAAGGCGCGCGGTCAACAGAAGGTCAAGGAAGATCCGCAACAACTATATGATCGTAAGGAGGCTGATGGAGATAAGAGTGGAAGGAGGTTATAGATTAATCCAAAATTGGTTGATAGGTTACTTGGAAGGCAAGTCTATGGACTATAAATATGCATCCCTTATGTTAGGTTTAGTTTAACTCTCGTTCAATTTACAATCGGTGCATCACCACTCTTGTGCCCCAAGGTTATCCGGCGAGACTCGGGCTCTCAGAGTTGGGATGCATTAGTTTGATGTCCGGCGAAGAGGTGAGTCCCACCACCCCTGACTTTCCGTGGCAACTAGGTTAGTATCCTCACGGCTACATAGGTTCGGTCCGATCTCTTGAGGAGAACGGTGAAAGGACACGTTCGCCGGTTGTTCTTAGTGTATTTGGCTAGGTCTAGGGCTGTATCAGTTGGGTTTGATCTCTTAGGTTGAGGTGATATAGGTTTGATAGCTTGAGGTTTCATCGGTTAAGTCCGACATCTCTTGATGTTGTATATTTTTCATGTCGTATACCGTTCATCTAAATAAAGTTTGCCCGATTATTTGATATATTGTTCAGATCATCATGACTAGATACTATCTCGGTTAGGTCCGATCTAGTTATTGTGGTGATTTCCATGATATAGATTTGTTATCTGGAATGCTTTATTTATTTCTATCAGAGTACAAGCTGATATGTTATCTTCAATTCATCTTCGTATCATGTTCACCGTTGAAGGGTGCTCATCGTCCTATATGCACATATTGTTCTTCTCCATCGGCCGATGGCGCGCTTGTTCGATTGGGTTAATCTAGGCTATCGACCGTATGGCCAATCGCACGATGCTTCACGACTTTATCTTTTATGCCACAGTCATCGGCTTGCCAGCCGATCACCTATGCTACTAACATCTGTATTTCCCAATCCCTTTTTAGTTACAGGGTCAAACTCATTGGTGTAGGACCGAGAGTAGAGACCAGGGGGGTGAATGGGCGCCTCAAAAATTCTTTTGAATCGATGGACTTCACCCAACACACCTCAAAAAACAACCAGCAGAACAAACCAAATCTCATAGAATTTTCCACAGACAAAAATAATGCTATCACTCTCTAGTGAGGTATGGTGAGATGGGACAGTCTGAGAGATCATAGGCACTCAATATAATCTAGCCTAAAAAACCACTGGTGTCCTAATAAAAAAGACACCACCAAAGTGCTTAAAGGCAAATTAAAGACTACTCAAAGATCAAGCGTCAGGTTCAACACATATTCCATCAAGCTCATAGTTCACAGGCATTTAAACAAACACATGGCATGCAACTGAACAAATTGATATTTCAATAGCCATTCACAATACAAACTGAAAATCAAGGATTTGCAGACATTGTATCAAACACCATGCATGCTAGAAGAAAACACTACAGAAGCACATAAATTGAGATGAGTTTTACTGTGCTTGATGGTTCATGCTCAGCTTCTTCTGGACCTCTGTTCTTCATGCTGTGTGGGCCCCACGAAAAATGCCTCTGTCTTCACCGACTTACACGTGGAGCTTATGGAAATAGCACTCAGCGTTAAGCCCCGTACGCCGCCACATACGAGCAACCATGCCCCAATCGTGAGCCCACACGCCGCTTGCTTCTGTGCGGTCGGCAGCGACTCCTCGCTTCCCACACCGGTTAAATGATGCCTCCACACGCTGCAACGCGCCTTGCATGCCTGCGACTGGGCTGCTTGATGCATTAGTCCCACGCCAAACAGCAAAAAGACTGGACGATGAAACTGCAAAAAAAAACCAATGGAGGAGTATAGGAAGTATTGCACACTGTATTGTAACCCCAGTGGCGATTAATGGCGGCGTAGGAGGAACAAGAAAACGGTAGTGTGGAGGAGACAAAATTGTGAACTCTTGATTTTTCTAATTGGTTGAGTTAGGAAACCCTAGGGGGATTGGGGCCCTATTTATAGGCAGCCCAATAAATCAGAAAAAACCCAATATACCCTTAAGGTTTTTTAAAGACACTGAAATAAACTTAAAAGACTAAAATGTCCTTATGTTTTTTACAGACTCGACTAACACAGACAATGGGCCTAAAAGGAAAAATAGTAAAAACCTAACTAAAGGTAACTTGTCCTAATGTGGTGCTTTCGTATCAGCTACGACTTTTCTTTAGGACTGTCGGAGCCCCGATGAACGGTCTAGGTAGATGCGTCGGTTTTACGCTGAAACCGACAAAGCGTCTGCTGTCTTCGCACTGGGTACGCAGATTGGGCCGACCCGATTTCGCGACTCCCTTAGCCCAGCAATCGCTCGCCGCCCGTTTACCTGAGTCAAACCCAGTCAACATACTAGTGGATCCCCTACCGTTCCTGACCCATGTACCCGGATTGGGTCGGCCCGACTCCACAGCCCCTCTGCCCGGCAGTCGCTCGCCACCTGTGTACCTTTGTCACACGCGTCCCAAGACATGACAGGTCTCCTCTCCTCTTCGGGTCTCTCCGTTTGCTTTCGTTGACAATCACTCATCACTTCTAGAGCCATGAGGCCAATGATCTTCAACATGGCTCCTCAATCTCCCCCTTGATGAATGCATTGTCAACACCCTCTTCATTAACGCTTTAGAACCTGCAAAACATGTGGAAACACGAAAAACAAAACACAAGAGGATGGAAAGAAGAAATAAAATAAAAGGTTTAACCTTAATGACCAAAAGCCAAATAAAAGCCATAAAACGGTCATTATGGTTAAAAAGAAAAGAATCAACTAAAAATTTGAAATAAAACTCAAACGAGTGCAATCTCTGAATTATTGACAAGGATATCCAAAGAGTAAAGGCAAAAGAGACTAAAACACCCCTTAAAAAATCCCATAGAAAGCCAAAACTCTCCCTAAACTCTTCTAAAAGATCAGGTAACCCAAAATTTCTCCCCCTTGTTGACAATTGGACTTATCAAGTGAGACTAAATGCACTCAAAAGAGACAAACTCAAACTCCCCCTAAAATGCAGCTGCCCCTCAAAATATGATTGACTGGGGTGCAAGTGGAGTGTAGAAAGCATGCTTCTCAGATATGATTGACGACAATTACAACAACTAGCAAGTATAGCACAAAATATTATCTAAGACACATGGAATGATCAATGCAATAGATGATATCTAAAGAAAGTCATTAGCACACATTTTCAGATTTTTTGCAAATAAGGGCATCACCACGTTTTCTAGCAAACAGGCAAGGTAAAGCATGAAATGCAAAGGCTAACTGATATCTACCAAGATAAGCATTGATCCAAGACTAAGTGCTTCAGCAAACTTGTTATCTTTTTATTTTTTAGGCTTTTTCTTTCCTTTTTCTTTTGTGCGAGCGGTTATTTGCATGTCAACCTTATGCTAACCGACTAAGTCAAGCCTAGGTCAGAATAGGACCATCAGAAGCTTAAGACATTGGTATTGGCATACATTACAATGTCCTAGTTCATACCTAAGTGATATGGTAAACAGTCTAAAACAATGCAATGCGACGCATCAAACCCACCTGGATTTTTTCACTTAAGCATAAAAGACATGTATTTTTCATTTTTATGATTTTTATCATTTTATAACATATTTTCCATGTTAAAGCATATAGATGTTCAAGTTGCATATTTGCATCTAAGTAAGGAATTAGCTATCAGGTATGTAAAAGATAGCAAAATCATTTAACCTACACATGCTAGTTACCAGAAGAAAATGGTGACCAGTTTTCAATTTTAAAGCATAAAAGCCATGCATATGACAGATATCAGATATATCATGTGAACTGAAACAAAGCATGATCATTGGTAGGTATTTAAAAGCATATACTAGCAAGAATGAGTAAAATAATTCAATCATATAACAGAAGAAAGCTCAAAGTGTGATATATGAATATTCATGACATGATCTCACACAAAAAGACTCAATTAAAAGAGTAGAGAAGAAAGAAAATACTCAAAATATCCTAAAAAGGATACAAAACTCCCAAATCCCCTCGCAAATGCTCAAACGTAGACTGATCTAGGGTTTGGTAAGAATTTCAGCCAACTGATGATGAGTATCAACATGAACAAGTTCAATGACACCTTTCTCATATTGATCCCTCAGAAAGTAAAAGCGCACATCAATATGTTTAGTTTTTGAATGAAGACATGGGTTTTCCCTACACTAATCGCACCGGTGCTATCACAAAACAAAGTTACTCTGGTAGGGAAAGGCAACCCAAAATATTTCAAAGTGGAAATCATCCAAACCAACTGTGAGCAGCAGCTACATACTCAACCTATGTGGTGGAAAGCGTAACTCCAGATTGTTTCTGAGAAGACCAAGAAACAAGCGAAGAACCGAGAAATTGGCAAGTACCAGAAGTCGATTGTTGATCCAGCCGACACCAACCAAAATCAGTGTCGAAAAAGCCAGATAACTTAAGAGATGATGATGTTGAATAGTAAAGACCAAGATTAGGCGCATAAGTAAGGTATCTGAAAATGCGCTCGACAGCTTACCGATGAGATGCGCGCGGTGAAGATTGGAAGCGCGCGCACAGTCCCATGACGAAGTGTATGTCCGGTCTTGTCACTGTCAGGTATGGAAACGATCTGATCATCCCTCGATACTCTCTCTCATTGACCTTGATGCCTCTCTCGTCCTTGTCCAACCCCCAGATGTGCTCATTGGGGTCATCTGAGGCTTCAGCTCTCCACCGAAGTCGAACTTCTTCAGCATGTCTCGTGTGTACTTGCTCTAGTGGATGAAGATCTCGTCCTTGGTTTTCTTGCTCTAGAGCCCTAATAAGTACTTGAGCTCACCCATGAGGCTCATCTCGAACTCGTTGTGCATCTGCTTAGAAAACTTGGACACAAGCTCATTAGTAGAACCATCAAAATAATGTCGTCCACGTAAATATGAGCAATCAAGAAATCAGTGCCAACTCTGAGCAAGAAAATAGTTTTGTCCACATAACCCATCACAAAGTCATTCCCCAATAAAAATTGCTTTAAACGATCATACCAAGCCCTAGGGGCTTGCTTCAAACCATATAAAGCTTTTTGCAACTTGAAAATATGTCAAGGAATCTTAGGGTTTTGAAAACCGGGGGCTACCTAACATAGACCTCCTCCTCTATGTACCCGTTTAGAAAAGCACTCTTGACATTCATATGAAAAAGCTTAAAACCTTTAGAAGCAGTGAATGCCAAAAGTATGCGAATGGACTCAAGACAAGCAACAAGGGCAAAAGTCTCCTCAAAATCAATACCCTCCTTCTGGCAAAAACCCTAGGCAAGTAATCAAGCTTTGTTGCACACCACAACCCCATCTTCACCTTGCTTGTTCTTAAACACCCACTTGGTGCTTATGTGGTTGCATCCTGGTGGCAGCTCAACTAGTGTCCAAACCCGATTGCGAACAAAGTTTTTAAGCTCTTCTTGCATGGCGTTTATCCAATTTGCATCAGATAAAGCGTGAGGAACATCTATAGGCTCAAAGGTGGCAACAAAAGCAGACTCAACAAACACAGCGAGTGAACCAGCCTGAGAACGCAAAGATATCGTAGTGAGATCACCGACGATGAGCTCTGAGGAGTGATCATGCTGAACTTCTCGGGATCCTTGGTGATCAGATGTCACCTCACCGGAGTCAGTAGCTGGCACCTCTAGACTTGACTGAGGAGGCTCGATCGTAGTGGAAGTAGTGATCAGAGGTCCACCCTCATCCTCAGTCGAAGTCTCAAAAAGTGTGGGGTCTGCAAGCTGTGCAGAAGGCCCACCCTCATCAACAGCTGGAGTGTCATCATCTTCCTCGAAGATGGACTCTCCAAGCTCATCATCACCAGAAGGCTCAAAACAAGTAGTAAGCGAAGGCATGGACTCATCGAAAGAAACCTCACACGTCTCGACAAGCTGTTGGGAGTCGAGATTCAAAATACGGAAGCCTCGAGAATGCAAAGCATAACCAAGAAAAACTCCATCCCAGCATTGAGACTCAAACTTGTCCAAATGCCCTCCCTTCTTGAGCACAAAGAACTTGCATCCAAACGCTCGCAAGTGGTCACCTTGGGCTGTCTTCCAAACCGCAACTCATATGATAGCTTACCTAAGTAAGCTCTAAGAAAAATGTGGTTGGCTAGATAGCAAGTTGTGTTCATAGCTTCAGCCCAAAAGTGCCTAGGAGTCCTATGTTCATCGAGCATCGTCCTGACCATCTTGACTAGTGTGCGGTTTTTTCAATCCACAACGTCGTTCTGTGGGGGAGTGTATGGGGTTGAAAACTAGTGCTCAAGACCCTGATCACTACAGAAGCTGACGAACTGAGAATTCTTAAACTCAGGACCGTTGTTAGAGCGAATTGCTCACATACGACCATTGTTCTCATTCTCTAGCTTTAGGATTAGGTCATGAACAAAATGAAAAGCCAAATCCTTGGACTCTAAAAAGAAAACCCACGAGAATCGAGAAGAATCGTCAACTATCACAAGAGCATACCACTTCCCACCGAATGAACGTACCCGAGCTGGTCCAACAGTATCCATATGTAACAGCTCTCCCGGGTACGAAGTCATCACCTGAGTCACAGGTGCGTGAGAAGCGGAAACCATCTTCCCATGACAACAGAGATGGCAAACTAGATCCTTCTCCATCTTAAGCTTGGGCAATCATCGGATAATGTAACACCCCAAGATTTCAAAAGAAATATATTATTAAAGAAATCTCTGAATTTTATTAATAAAGAAAACCCTTCAAGAGCCCTATTAAAGCCAGACAGAGATATATATCCAAAATTTGGACTTGAAAATTTTATGGGATACACTAGAGGCCAAGACATAATTTTAGAAATTTTTACAAATTTTTATCAACAGTGATTCAACCCTAAATCAAATAAACGAATTACTAGATTTATTTTAAATCAGAAAACAATTATAAATCTAAATGGGCCTCAACCTTGAATTAGCCTCCAGCCCAGCCCAACCCAACTCTGTGTCACTGACAAGCGGGACCCACCTGTCGGCGCACTCCCCCTCTCTCCTCCCCGCGCCCGCGCTCCGCCTGGCCCACCCGTCAGCCTCACGCGCCCGCCTCTGTCTCTCTGGTTGCCAGGGCCCGCCTGTCGGCCCTTCCTATTTCGCTCACCCACCGACAGGTGGGGGCCACCGGTCGGATCCATCATCTCCGATGGAATCCCTCCCTCCCCTTTCCTTTTTCCGGCGATCTCTTTCCCTTTTCCCGCCACCGGCCGCCCACATTCGCCCGGATCCACCTCGAATCGTCTTCCATCTTTGGCCGACGCGGTTTCGTGCTTAAGGAAGCATGGCCGAAGCTTTGAAGCCCTCGCCGGAGTTCACGGGAACCCCTCGGTTCCCTTCCATCTAGACGCCGGCAAGCCCCCTATTTAAACCCTGCCGGTCGCCGCCCTCTTCTCACACTGCCTAAGCCTTAGCCGAAGCACACCAGAGCTCCTCTGCCCCTTTCTCGGGCTTTCGCTCCTGCTCCGCCTTCGGCCACCAATCGCCGCCGCCTCGGACCTCCTCCGCCCTCGCCATCACCACCGTCGAGACCGCCAGAGCCCGCCCACCCTCGGCATCCACTCCATTGGCTGTGAACGCCGTCGGATCGTAGTCGCCGTCGAGTACTAGTGAAGCCTCCGCCGTCTACCCCCATCACCGGTCACCATCCATGGATCATCGTCACCACCGCAGGTACGGTTGGAACCGTCGTCGTCTCCTCTATCCATTTTCGCATAGAGCTAGGGCTTAGCCCCCTCGCCGGCGCCGTCGCCACCGCGCCCGAGGCCGCCGTCGCCGGAGACGAAGGGTAAAATACCCTCGTCACCACGTGCCGTGCCGAAATCCATCCGAGCCACACGATCCCGAGCGAATGACACAGATTAGATCCTACGGGGATCTAATCTGAGCCCTCGGATCTGGTCAAACCGGTATCCTTTAATCCCGGCCGTCGATCGTAACTTAAAACCTTGGCTCAATCTGGTGCGTCAACGTCGTACCGATTCGCAGGTTTTAATCCCGGCCGTCCATTTTCATTTAACCCTTCCCACCTCACGCATGGCGTTTATCCTCAACTAGTGTCCAAACCCGATTGCGAACAAAGTTTTTAAGCTCTTCTTGCATGGCGTTTATCCAATTTGCATCAGATAAAGCGTGAGGAACATCTATAGGCTCAAAGGTGGCAACAAAAGTAGACTCAACAAACACAGCGAGTGAACCAGCCTGAGAATGCAAAGATATCGTAGTGAGATCACCGATGATGAGCTCTGAGGAGTGATGACACTGAACTTCTCGGGATCCTTGGTGATCAGATGTCACCTCACCGGAGTCAGTAGCTGGCACCTCTAGACTTGATTGAGGAGGCTCGATCGTAGTGGAAGTAGTGATCAGAGGTCCACCCTCATCCTCAGTCGAAGTCTCAAAAAGTATGGGGTCTGCAAGCTGTGCAGAAGGCCCACCCTCATCAACAGCTGGAGTGTCATCATCTTCCTCGAAGATGTACTCTCCAAGCTCATCATCACCAGAAGGCTCAAAATAAGTAGTAAGCGAAGGCATGGACTCATCGAAAGAAACCTCACACGTCTCGACAAGCTGCTGGGAGTCGAGATTCAAAATACGGAAGCCTCGAGAATGCAAAGCATAACCAAGAAAAACTCCATCCCAGCATTGAGACTCAAACTTGTCCAAATGCCCTCCCTTCTTGAGCACAAAGAACTTGCATCCAAACGCTCGCAAGTGGTCACCTTGGGCTGTCTTCCAAACCGCAACTCATATGATAGCTTACCTAAGTAAGCTCTAAGAAAAATATGGTTGGCTAGATAGCAAGTTGTGTTCATAGCTTCAGCCCAAAAGCGCCTAGGAGTCCTATGTTCATCGAGCATCATCCTGACCATCTTGACTAGTGTGCGGTTTTTTCGTTCCACAACGTCGTTCTGTGGGGGAGTGTATGGGGTTGAAAACTAGTGCTCAAGACCCTGATCACTACAGAAGCTGACGAACTGAGAATTCTTAAACTCAGAACCGTTGTTAGAGCGAATTGCTCACATCCGACCATTGTTCTCATTCTCTAGCTTTAGGATTAGGTCATGAACAAAATGAAAAGCCAAATCCTTGGACTCTAAAAAGAAAACCCACGAGAATCGAGAAGAATCGTCAACTATCACAAGAGCATACCACTTCCCACCGAATGAACGTACCCGAGCTGGTCCAACAGTATCCATATGTAACAGCTCTCCCGGGTACGAAGTCATCACCTGAGTCACAGGTGCGTGAGAAGCGGAAGCCATCTTCCCATGACAACAGAGATGGCAAACTAGATCCTTCTCCATCTTAAGCTTGGGCAATCATCGGATAATGTAACACCCCAAGATTTCAAAAGAAATAAAATAAAAGAAATATATTATTAAAGAAATCTCTGAATTTTATTAATAAAGAAAACCCTTCAAGAGCCCTATTAAAGCCAGACAGAGATAGATATCCAAAATTTGGACTTGAAAATTTTATGGGATACACTAGAGGCCAAGACATAATTTTAGAAATTTTTACAATTTTTTATCAAGAGTGATTCAACCCTAAATCAAATAAACGAATTACTGGATTTATTTTAAATCAGAAAACAATTATAAATCTAAATGGGCCTCAACCTTGAATTAGCCTCCAGCCCAGCCCAACCCAGCTCTGTGTCACTGACAAGCGGGACCCGCCTGTCGGCGCACTCCCCCTCTCTCCTCCTCGCGCCAGCGCTCCGCCTGCCCCACCCGTCAGCCTCACGCGCCCGCCTCTGTCTCTCTGGTCGCCAGGGCCCGCTTGTCGGCCATTCCTATTTTGCTCACCCGCCGACAGGTGGGGCCACCTGTCGGATCCATCATCTCCGATGGAATCCCTCCCTCCCATTTCCTTTTTCCAGCGATCTCTTTCCCTTTTCCCACCACCGGCCGCCCGCATTCGCCCGAATCCACCTCGGATCGTCTTCCCCGAGCACCGGCGCCCTCCTTCCATCTTTGGCCGATGCGGTTTCGCGCTTAAGGAAGCATGGCCGAAGCTTGGAAGCCCTCGCCGGAGTTCACGGGAACCCCTTGGTTCCCTTTCATCAAGACGCCGGCAAGCCCCCTATTTAAACCCTGCTGGTCGCGACCCTCTTCTCACACTGCCTAAGCCTTAGCCGAAGTGCACCAGAGCTCCTCTGCGCCTTTCTCGGGCTTTCGCTCCTGCTCCGCCTCCGGCCACCAATCGCCGCCGCCTCGGACCTCCTCCGCCCTCGCCATCACCACCGTCGAGACCGCCAGAGCCCGCCCACCCTCGGCATCCACTCCGTTGGCCGTGAATGCCATCGGATCGTCGTCGCCGTCGAGCACCAGTGAAGCCTCCGCCGTCTACGCCCACCGCCGGTCACCGTCCGTGGATCATCGTCGCCGCCGCAGGTACGGTTGGAACCGTCGTCATCTCCTCTATCCATTTTCGCATAGAGCTAGGGCTTAGCCCCCTCGCCGGCACCGTCGCCACCGTGCCCGAGCGTGCCGTCGTCGGAGACGAAGGGTAAAATACCCTCATCACCACGTGCCATGCCGGAATCCATTCGAGCTGCACGATCCCGAACGAACGACACAGATTAGATCCTACGGGGATCTAATCTGAGCCCTCGGATCCGGTCAAACCAGTATCCTTTAATCCCGACCGTCGATCGTAACTTAAAACCTTGGCTCAATCTGGTGCGTCCACGTTGTACCGATTCATAGGTTTTAATCCTGGCCGTCCATTTCATTTAACCCTTCCCGCCTCACGCCTGGCCGCCGGATCGAGATCCAACGGCTCTGGTTGATCCGGTACACGCGCACAGTGCGCCTGTCCACTGTGGGCCTGGCTCACCGTGGACTAAAACCCATTTCCAGTTTAAATAAAATTCCAGAAATTGATTTAAACTTTGAAAATCCATAACGTGCTCATTTTAACTCCAAATTTCACCATTCCAATTTTATTAAATTCAGCATTTCATTATCTACACATTAATGCCATAAAAATAGCATGTTACTTCAGCCCAAAATAATCTTATGAATTAAATAAATAAAAACCCCTTAAGGATAAATTAATAATTCATGAAATAAATTAGGAAAAACCCCAAAACTTTAACCTTTGATATTATTAATATAACTTCAGTACAATAAAGCTCAATTCACATATCTAAATCATAAAACGTGTATGCTTATGTTTTGTGATGCTTTATTGAGTGTATTGTTTACTTTTTCCGTATCGAGAAGACTACGAGTTCGTCGAGGAGCCAGAGTTCTATCCCGAGGTTCCACCTTCACCATTTGCTGATCAAGGCAAGTCACAACCCCCATTTTGATCATCATTGAGCCCCTGTTTTAATAAATTATCGCTATAACTCATAGGATAATTTTGCATTAGTCAAATATCAAGCCCTACACTTATATTTATTAGATCCCCGTCCTTGTGTGCAAGCCCAAGCCATGCTTATTGAGCCTTAACTCCTTGTCACTCTACTATAAAAGTATTAGCTAGTGCCCAATGTACTGGCACAACTGCTATAGGATAAAAAGAATGGGTCGTAGATAGATGGATTCCACTATATGAATCTCCCCGTTATTTGTCGCGCCCCGATTTAATAAATCAGGACTTTATTGAAATTACATATAAAATCAATAAAACAAGACGTTCGTCAAGCGACCACGTACAATACGGGCAATCATTCACGGTTCGTAGACCGCATTAATACAAAAGTGAATGAAGATGAAGAGAAACTAATAAAATAAGGGTCCTAGATGAACGCCTCCTTCCAGTCTCGCCTTGACTGGGTCGCTACTCCAGACCTTCATCCTCCTCGTAGTAGACTGGCTCTGATGGTGTAAGTCAACGGGGTGAGTACAGATGTACTCAGCAAGCCACCGAATGCAAATATAATTCAAGGTAATAACAAAGGAGATAGTGGCTAGTTTTGCGGAAGCAGCATAATTGTAAAGCTTTAAATGTGAGCAATTTATTAGTACGGAAAAGTAAACATGTGTGTGTGCATCATCATCTTCTAACTCGAGGGGTACAGTCAGCCCCACCTCGCTCAACAGTCCTTACATGCCATGAATAACTCGACCATTCAAACAATTGTAAACTAACTGCGAGTAGTCACACAACCCGCCCTTGACCGTGGGCTCGACTTTTCGAAAAGATTAATTTACTCTGATCAGAGATGTACCACTGTACCCACAAGGCACGCACTCATCACTTACACCAAAGTGTAACGAGATGACCCATTACACGGGAACTCGTGCCAAAACCTTCCATATAGTCCTCCCCGACTCAACAGCACCCTCTTATGGGTTTCATATGGTGTCCCGACGCATCGGAGCCCCACCATACCCCCCCTTGAGCCTCGTCGGTACAAGTCGCCCGCAGGCTAGCCCCTTGCCCCCCTCCTCTATGGTGCATCGAGCCGGAGCATTCCATACTTCCAGTTAGGACTTACCCATTAGACTTGTGGTTGGTACGGAAGTGCTTTGCAACAGATCCCGCAGACCGGTCCTTATAGTGCCCCGGGTGTGACAAACCAGTGCCCGAGCTTGCACCCGGAACCCACCATACTTATAACCTAGCCAACTCCAACAGAGTCCAGAGACGAGAATAACAAGGAAATTCATATACAGAATCCAGCTATCTACGACTCGTTCTTTTTAACCTATAGCAGTTGTGCCGATACATTGGGCACTAGCTAATATTTTTATAGTAGAGTGACAAGGAGTTAAGGCTCAATAAGCATGGCTTGGGTTTGCACACAAGGACAGGGATCTAATAAATATAAGCGTAAGGCTTGATTATTGGACTAATGCAATATTAACCTATGGGTTATAGCGATAATTTATTAAAACAGGGGCTCAATTATGATCAACAGTTTCCACAGAGATGGTCGATGACTTGCCTTGATCAGCAAAGGGGGATGGAGGAACCTCGGGGTAGAACTCCTGCTCCTCGACGAACTCGTAGTCTTCTCGATACGAAAAAATAAATAATACATTCAATAAACAGATAAAATCCACCAAATAAAGGAACATACATAGTTGGGGTGTTTTTATGTGAAGTAACATTTTAATATTCTGAGTTTTTGCATAAAACAGTAAAGTTTAACCTTTTTGGATTTTTCCTAATTTATCTTTAGTATTATTAATTTTAATCCTAAGGGGTTTTTATTCATTTATTTATTAAGAACATTTTGGGTAACAGTAACATACTGTTTTTATGGCATTAATGTGTACAGAATAATTTACTGAATTTAACAAAATTTGAATGGTGAAATTTGGAGTTAAATTGAGCAAGATATGAATTTTTGAAGTTTAAACTATTTTCTGAATTTTATTTAAAACCAGAAAACAGTCTCTGGTCCACGGTGAACCAGGTTCACCGTGAACCCGTGACTGTGCGCGTGGACCCGAGCGACCTGGACCGTTGGATCTGGATCTAGCGGCCAGATGCGAGGCGGGATCCTTTAAATGAAAATGGACGGTCCTGATTAAATCCTAGCGAACGGGTATGACGTGGACGCACGGGATTAAGTCAACGTTTTTAAGTTGGAACCGACGGCCGAGATCGCGTGGTACCGCTTTGACCAGATCCGAGGGCCTGGATTAGATCCCAAAGGGATGTAATCTTAGTCCTCCGATCTTGATCGGACGGCCAGGAACTCGTCCGGCACGGCACGACGCAAGGGGGCGCGTACCCCCTTCGTCTCCAGCGACGGCGGCCTCGGGTGCGGCCACGGCGGCGACGGCGAGGGCCTAGGGGCCTCGCTCATGGCGAAAATGGAAAGAGGAGAGGATGGTGATCACGATGATACCTCTGGCGGCGACTGAGGGCGACGGACGGCGGCCGGCGGCGAGGGTAGACGAAGCGGGGCGTTCGGGTGGTCGACGGCGACGGCGATCCGACGACGTCCACGTCCAATGGAGTGGATGCCGAGGTAGGGAGGGCTCTGGCGATCACGTTGGTGGCGGCGGCTAGGGTGGCGGGGGTCCGAGGTGGCGGCGATCACTCGCCGGAGGCAGACCAGTGGAAGAGCTCGAAAAAGCGGCAACGACACTCTAGAGGGTTTCGGCTAGGGATTTAGGGGTGTGAGAGGAGCGCGGTGAGCCGAGGGGTATTTATAGGGTCACCGGCGGTGGACAAATGGAAGGAAACCGAAGGTTTCCTTCCTTCTCCGGCGAGGGTTCCATTCCCTTGGCCCGTCTTCCATACTCATCAAAACGCGTGGCCTAAGGGCGGAAAGGGATCGGGGGGCTCCGGGGAAAGGTGTCCGAGGTAGATCCAACCGGATCGGGGCGGCTGGCGGCGAGGGAAGGAAAGGGGGTCGCCGGAAGGAAAGGGGAGCGATCCCCTTCCATCGGGGATGAAGGTCCTGACAGGTGGGCTCCACCTGTCGGTGGGCGAACGGGAAAGGAAAGGGGCCGACAGGCGGGGCTGAGCGGTCAGTGGGCGAAGGCGAGCGCATGGAGGCTGACACGTGGGGCTAGGCGGGGCGCGGGCGGGGAGGAGAGAGGGGGAACGCGCCGACGTCTGGGTCCCGCTTGTCAGTGGCTCATCGGTGGGCTGGGCTGGGCTGAAGGCTAATTCCAGGTTGAGGCCCAATAAGAATTTAAATTGTTTTCTGATTTAAAATAATTACAGTAATTCATATATTTGATTAAGGGTTGAATCACTGTTGGTAAAAATTTGTAAAAATTCCTAAAATTATATTTTGGTCTCTAGTTCATCTCATAAAATTTTCAAGTCCAGATTTTGAGTATTTCTCCCTGTTTGGCTTTATTTGGGTTCTTTTGTGCTTTTCCTTTAATAAATAAATCCAGAAATGATTTAAATAATATTTTTCTTTTATTTTAATCCTTTTTAATTTCTGGGGTGTTACATTATTCTTGTCTCTGGACTCTGTTGGAGTTAGCTATGTTATAAGTATGGTGGGTTCAGGGTGCAAGCTAGGGCATTGGTTGGTCGCACCCGGGATACTATAAGGACAGGTCTGCGGGATCTGTTGCAAAGCACTTCCGTACCAACCACAAGTCTAATGGGTAAGTCCTAACTAAAAGTATGGAACAATCCGACTCGATGCACCATAGTGGAGGGGGCAAGGGGCAACCTGCGGGTGACTTGTACCGATGTGGCTCAAGGGGGGGGGGGCTATGGTGAGGCTCGACGCGTCGGGACAACATATGAAACCCATAAGAGGGTGCTGTCAGGTCGAGGAGGACCATATGGAAGGTTTTGGCACGAGTTCCCGTGGTATGGGTCATCTCGTTACACTTTGGTGTAAGTGATGAGTGCGTGCCTTGTGGGTACAGTGGTACATCTCTGATCAGAGTATTTAATCTTTTCGAAAAGCCGAGCCCACGGTCAAGGGCGGGTTGTGTGACTACTCGCAATTAGTTACAATTGTTTGAATGGTTGAGTTATTCATGGCATGTAAGGATTGTTGAGCGAGGTGAGGCTGACTGTACCCCTCGAGTTAGAAGATGATGATGCATACACATTTTAACGTTTCAGTACTAATAAATTGTTCACATTTAATTGCTTTACAAATTATGCTCTTCCGCAAAAATTAGCCACTATCTCCCTTGTTATTACCTTGCATTATATTTGCATTCGGTGGCTTGCTGAGTACGTTTGTACTCACCCCCGTTGACTTACACCACCAGAGCCCGTCTACTACAAGGAGGATGAAGGTCTGGAGTAGAGACCCAGTCAAGGCGAGACTGGAAGGAGGCGTTCATCTAGGATCCTTTGTTTTACTAGTTTCTCTTCATCTTTATTCACTTTTGTACCAATGCGGTCTACGAACCATGAATGATTGCTCGTATTGTACGTGGTCGCATGATGAACATCTTGTTTTTATTGATTTTCTATGGAATTTCAATAAAAGTCCTGATTTATTAAATCGGGGCGCGACAAGATGGTATCAGAGCCGACTTGACTGTAGGAAGCCAAACAGACCTGACCTTAGGACTTATATTAGCCATATTTTCTTACAAAACTACTTATCCTCTCATCTTCCGAGATTTTCACAAAAATTTTCTCTCTTTTGTAGATGCCGGTCCGTACCATATGCGGGAACCTTCCCGACGAGGCCAGATTCATCCGCGAGCTACGCATGCTCATTGGTTTCCTCGGATTAGAGCACGAGCCGATGTTCCATGGTGTCTTTCCAGATGAGGAAGAGAGCTACTGCGAGGTCACCATCGTCATCCAGCCCTATCCTCAGACAACCCACACCTATCGAGGCGGAGGACCAACCTTCTTGGTTGCCATCCAGCGCACCGCCCTCCAGGCCCTCACCGAGCTCCGGATGATCTACGATAGTGAGCTCTATGACACGGATTATCGCTTTGTGCCCCTTCACACTCCAGGGAGTCCCCATAGTGTCTACGTCAGCACGCTCTCCCAGCGCCATTCTGCGGTTGGACACACCGTACGTTTGTTGGAGGCGATGGATGAACTCCACTATGAGGCACTGCAGGATGCCAACGGACAGCGCGACATGATCGACTTTTACCGACACTCTTCTGAGGATCTGAACCGCGAGAACAGGAATCTTCGTCGCCGTATCCAGTAGGGACACCATTTGGCTGCTGAGGCAGAGGAGCTACGACGCCAGAATGAGCTCCTATGGCATCGCGTCGCCAACAATCCTCAGCTCCGCCATCAGATTGAGGAGTTGAAGAAAGATCTCGAGGAGATCGCACCCCTTCCACCCCGCAAGCGGAAATCGCTTCGGATCCCCACCGTGAGGCCCAAGAGGATTTCCCACAGTGCACCTCCCGCCGGACCTTCCAGTTCCACCACCCCGACCGTCTCCGTCGAGCCCGTGGTCGAGTCATTCACTGGGCTGCCATAGACGTAGTAGTTACGATTGATTGTTTTCTTTTAATATTTTGATTGTAATGCCACTCATGTCAAATATAAGACATGGGTGAAGAATTAAATAAAAGACAATAAATGTAATTGCAAGAACGACATTTTGGAATAAAGCTTAATATCAATTTCCCCTAAGAAAAGTATTATCTATTTTGGAAACTTCAGGATGACTAACACTCAAGGCTCCGACGCTCCCCAGAACGGAGGAGAGAACAACAACTTGCCCCAGTGGGGAGAAACCTGGCAAAGGCAAGCCACAGTCGCCAACCACCCCACCCTGGCCGAGATGATGGCCAATCAGAATCAGTTAGTGGCTGCTTTTCTAAACCAGATGCAACAACAACAGCAGATGCAGGAGCAGTAGGCTCATTTTTTCCGTCTCCACCAACAGCCCGAGCTGCCTCGCCCCGCCGCTCCCGCTCCAGCTCCCGCCTCACAGCTCTCGAAATTCCTCCGAGTCTGCCCTCCCACGTTCTCAAGCACCACCAACCCCATGAAGGCTAGTGATTAGTTGAGAACCATCAGAAAGAAGCTGGATCTCCTGACTTGCACTGAGCAGGAGAGGGTGGCTTTCGCCGCCCATCAACTCCAGGGTCCTGCCGCAGAATGGTGGGACAACCTGCGCGAGACCTTGCCTGAGGGACACATCCACACTTGGGCGGAGTTCTCCGTAGCCTTCCGCGCCGCCCATGTCCCAGACGACATTATTGCCCAGAAGCAGTAGGAATTTTGGGACCAGCAACAGGGGAGCAGGTCCGTAACTGAGTACCTGCATGAGTTCAACAGGTTGGCCTGGTACGCACCTGAGGAGGTCCGTATCGACACAACCAGATAGTCCAAGTTCCTCCGGGGACTGAAGGATGAGCTGCCTCTTCAGCTCATTTCCGGAGATTATGCCAACTTCCAAAAGTTGGTAAACAAAGCTATCATTCAGGAGACCCAGCAGAATAAGGTCGACTTGAAAAAGAAAAGAATGATCACTTTCAGGCAGAACCAAGACTTGGCGAAAAGGCCCCGCTTCACACCTCCTCCACCGGCGCCACAATACCATCCCCGCCCGGTGTATCGTCCGACGCCACCCGCCGCCAACGCTGGAGTCGGACAGCCTCGCCCCGGCCAAGAAGGCAGAAATTCTGCGCGACAAGCACGGCAAGCCCATGATCTGCTTCAACTGCCGCCAGGAGGGGCATTACTCCCACCAGTGACCTCACCCTAAGCGCGCTCGAGGAGTCGCGACAAACCCGGCCATCCGCTCCCGCGTCAACCACGTCACCGCCGAAGAAGCCCACACCGCACCCAAGATCGTCATGGGTAAGTTCACGGTACATTCGCCCCTTGCAATGGTTTTATTTGACACTGGAGCTACGCACTCCTTCATATCAACAGCTTTTGTGGAAAAGAACAATCTAAACATAAGTGAACTACCAAGAGCCATGCTAATAGTCACCCCTGGAAAACAAACTCTAGCCCAATCCTATAGTCCAAGGGTATGGGTAGATATCCAAGGCACAATATTCTGGGCCGACCCCATCCTAATAGAATGCCAAGGCTTGGATCTCATTCTAGGAATGGATTGGCTCAATAAACACCAAGGAGTGATAAGATGTGCCCGGAGACAAGTGACTGTGACCAGTGAAGAAGGGACCGCCGTCACATTTCAGATGCCAAGCCTGAAGTTCGGAAGACCAAGGCTACACCAGATTACTTTGGAAGAGATACCAGTGGTCTGCGAATACCCAGACATATTTCTGGAGGATTTACCAGGGATGCCACCCAAGAGAGACATTGAGTTCTGGATTGATTTGGTACCCGGAACCACTCCCATCTACAAGCGACCATACAAGATGGCCGCCAATGAGCTAGCTGAGATGAAGCAACAACTGGAGGATCTCGAGAAGAAGGGATACATCAGACCTAGCACATCCTCATGGGGAGCCCCCGTCATCTTCGTTGAGAAGAAAGAAGACAAGGCGAAGCGGATGTGTGTGGATTATCGAGCCTTGAATGAGGTGACCATCAAGAACAAGTACCCGTTACCTAGGATCGATGATCTATTTGACCAGCTGAAAGGAGCTACGGTATTTTCCAAGATCGACCTACGATCCAGATACCATCAGCTGAGGATTCGAGAGGAGGATATACCCAAGACGACTTTTACATCTCGCTATGGATTATATGAGTGCACTGTTATGTCTTTTGGTTTGACTAACACCCCAGCCTTCTTCATGAATATGATGAATAAAGTGTTCATGGAGTATTTGGACAAATTCATTGTGGTATTCATAGATGACATCCTCATCTATTCCAAGGACCAAAAAGAGCACGAGACTCATATCCGATTGACCCTAGGAAAACTAAGGGAACACCAATTATACGCCAAGTATAGCAAGTGTAAATTCTGGACGACGAAAGTAAAGTTCCTTGGATATATCATCTCTGCACAAGGTATTGCAGTAGACCCTGCCACCGTGGAAGCAGTTACAGACTGGCTGCCACCCACCAACGTATCGGAGATACGAATTTTCCTTGGTTTAGCAGGGTATTATCGGAGGTTTATCGAGAATTTCTCCAAGATAGCCAAGCCTATGACCAAGTTATTACAGAAGGGGGAGAAGTTTGAATGGACTCCCGAATGCGAGGAAAGTTTTTGCACCTTCAAGACCCGGCTAGTGTCAGCACCCATACTGACCCTACCGGATATCAGGAAGGACTTCCATGTTTATTGCGACGCATCTCGCCAAGGATTGGGGTGTGTTCTCATGCAAGACGGAAAGGTTATTTCATACGCATCTCGTCAATTGAGACCCCATGAGTTTAACTACCCGACACATGACTTGGAATTGGCCGTTGTTGTTCACACCCTTAAGATCTGGAGGCACTATTTGGTCGGAAACCGCTGCGAAATCTTTACGGATCACAAGAGTTTGAAGTATATCTTCACGCAGCCAGATCTCAACCTTAGGCAAAGGCGATGGTTGGAATTAATAAAGGACTACGACTTAGGAATTCACTACCACCCCGGCAAAGCAAATGTGGTAGCTGATGCACTAAGTCGAAAAGGATACTGCACCGCAATCGCAATTCAGGATCACGCGCCTTTGCTGTATAAGGAAATGGAAAAGTTGAACCTCGGGTTAACCACAGGAGCATATCTAGCCACCTTGGAAACCCAGCCAGTTCTATTTGAGCAGATCCATGAAGCTCAGTTGGAAGACCCGGATATAGCTGCCATTAAGAAGAACATGAGACAAGGTAAAGCCCCAGGATTTTCAGAAGACGAGAATGGCACCATATGGTTTGGAACCCGGATATGTGTGCCGGATAAACCGGAGATAAAGACCCTTATCCTAAGGGAAGCCCATGATACTTTATACTCCATCCATCCCGGAAGTACCAAGATGTACAAGGACTTGAAGGAACGCTATTGGTGGATTAGTATGAAGAAAGAGATTGCTCAGTTTGTCGCAGAATGTGACACCTGCCGGCGAGTAAAGGCAGAACATCAGAGACCCGCAGGACTATTACAGCCACTTAAAGTGCCTGAATGGAAATGGGAAGAGATCGAAATGGACTTCATCACCGGACTCCCAAAGACCCAGCTTGGATATGATTCTATTTGGGTAATCATTGACCGGCTAACAAAAGTAGCACACTTCATAGCCGTCAAGACGACCTTCAGTGGCCCTAAGCTCGCAAAGTTGTATATGGCCCGCATTGTGTGTCTTCATGGAGTGCCCAAGAAGATAGTCTCCGATAGAGGAAGCAGTTTACGTTTCGCTTTTGGAAGAACCTTCAAGAAGAGATGGGAACGAGACTAAACTTCAGTACCGCTTACCACCCTCAGACGGATGGACAAACGGAAAGAGTGAATCAGATATTGGAAGATATGCTTCGGGCATGCGTCTTGGATTTTGGAGGAACTTGGGACAAGAGTTTACCGTACGCCGAGTTTTCGTACAACAACAGTTACCAAGCCAGCCTTCAGATGTCCCCGTTCGAAGCCCTATATGGACAAAAGTGTAGGACGCCTCTACTTTGGGATCAAACCGGCGAATCCCAAGTGTTTGGAACAAACATCCTTCAGGAAGATGAAGAAAAGGTACGGATCATCAAAGACCGGCTCAATACAGCCCAATCTCGCCAGAAGAGCTATGCAGACAATCGTCGTCGAGATTTAGCCTTTGAAGAGGGAGACCATGTCTACCTTCGAGTTACCCCTCTCCGTGGCACTCAACGGTTTAACATGAGAGGGAAATTGGCACCTCGGTATGTTGGACCTTTTCCTGTTGTTAGATGCCAAGGCGAAGTCGCCTATCAGTTGGAACTGCCACCCTCATTGGCTGGGGTACATGATGTGTTTCACGTGTCTCAACTAAAGAAGTGCCTTCGAGTCCCAACAGAACAGGTAGACCTGCAGCAGTTGGATGTTCAAGAAGATTTGACCTATGTGGAAAAGCCCATCAAGATATTGGAAGTCAAAGAAAGGACCACCAGAAGTCGCGTCATCCGCTTCTGCAAAGTTCAATGGAGCAATCATCCCGTGGAGGAAGCTACATGGGAAAAAGAGGAGGAACTCAAGGCACAACACCCTGAGCTATTCGAGGATTGATCCAAATCTCGAGGACGAGATTCTCTATAAGGGGGATAGGATTGTAACACCCCAAGATTTCAAAAGAAATAAAATAAAAGAAATATATTATTAAAGAAATCTCTGAATTTTATTAATAAAGAAAACCCTTCAAGAGCCCTATTAAAGCCAAACAGAGATAGATATCCAAAATTTGGACTTGAAAATTTTATGGGATACACTTGAGGCCAAGACATAATTTTAGAAATTTTTACAAATTTTTATCAACAATGATTCAACCCTAAATCAAATAAACGAATTACTAGATTTATTTTAAATCAGAAAACAATTATAAATCTAAATGGGCCTCAACCTTGAATTAGACTCCAGCCTAGCCCAACCCAGCTCTATGTCACTGACAAGCGGGACCCACCTGTCGGCGCACTCCCCCTCTCTCCTCCCCGCGCCCGCGCTCCGCCTGGCCCACCCGTCAGCCTCACGCGCCCGCCCTGTCTTTCTGGTCGCCAGGGCCCTCCTGTCGGCCCTTCCTATTTCGCTCACCCGCCGACAGGTGGGGGCCACCTATCAGATCCATCGTCTCCGATGGAATCCCTCCCTCCCCTTTCCTTTTTCCGGCGATCTCTTTCCCTTTTCCCGCCACCGGCCGCCCGCATTCGCCCGGATCCACCTCGGATCGTCTTCCCCGAGCACCGGCGCCCTCCTTCCATCTTTGGCCGATGCGGTTTCGCGCTTAAGGAAGCATGGCCGAAGCTTGGAAGCCCTCGCCGGAGTTCACGGGAACCCCTCGGTTCCATTCCATCTGGACATCGGCAAGCCCGTATTTAAACCCCGCCGGTCGCCGCCCTCTTCTCACACTGCCTAAGCCTTAGCCGAAGTGCACCAGAGCTCCTCTGCCCCTTTCTCGGGCTTTCGCTCCTGCTCCGCCTCCGGCCACCAATCGCCACCGCCTCGGACCTCCTCCGCCCTCGCCGTCGCCACCGTCGAGACCGCCGGAGCCCGCAAACCCTCAGCATCCACTCCGTTGGCCGTGAACGCCGTCTGATCGTCGTCGCCATCGAGCACCAGTGAAGCCTCCGCCATCTACCCCCACCACCGGTCACTGTCCGTGGATCATCGTCGCCGCTGCAGGTACGGTTGGAACCGTCGTCGTCTCCTCTATCCATTTTCACATAGAGATAGGGCTTAGCCCCCTCACCGGCGCCGTTGCCACCGCACCCGAGGTCGCCGTCGCCGGAGACGAAGGGTAAAATACCCTCGTCACCACGTGCCGTGCCGGAATCCATCCGTGTCGCACGATCCCGAGCGAACGACACGGATTAGATCCTGCGGGGATCTAATATGAGCCCTCGGATCCGGTCAAACCGGTATCCTTTAATCCCGGCCGTTGATCGTAACTTAAATTCAGCATTTTATTCTCTACACATTAATGCCATAAAAACAGTATGTTACTTCAACCCAAAATAATCTTATGAATTAAATAAATAAAACCCCTTAAGGATAAATTAATAATTCATGAAATAAATTAGGAAAAACCCCAAAACTTTAACCTTTGATATTATTAATATAACTTCAGTACAATAAAGCTCAATTCACATATCTAAATCATAAAACTTGTATGCTTATGTTTTGTGATGCTTTATTGAATGTATTGTTTACTTTTTCCGTATCGAGAAGACTACGAGTTCGTCGAGGAGCCGGAGTTCTATCCCGAGGTTCCACCTTCACCATAGTGGAGGGGGCAAGGGGCAACCTGCGGGTGACTTGTTCCGACGTGGCTCAAGGGGGGTATGGTGAGGCTCAACGCGTCGGGACACCATATGAAACCCACAAGAGGGTGCTGTCGGGTCGAGGAGGACCATATGGAAGGTTTTGGCACGAGTTCCCGTGGTATGGGTCATCTCGTTACACTTTGGTGTAAGTGATGAGTGCGTGCCTTGTGGGTACAGTGGTACATCTCTGATCAGAGTATTTAATCTTTTCGAAAAGCCGAGCCCACGGTCAAGGGCGGGTTGTGTGACTACTCGCAGTTAGTTACAATTGTTTGAATGGTTGAGTTATTCATGGCATGTAAGGATTGTTGAGCGAGGTGAGGCTGACTGTACCCCTCGAGTTAGAACATGATGATGCATACACATGTTTACGTTTCAGTACTAATAAATTGTTCACATTTAATTGCTTTACAAATTATGCTCTTCCGCAAAAATTAGCCACTATCTCCCTTGTTATTACCTTGCATTATATTTGCATTCGGTGGCTTGCTGAGTACGTTTGTACTCACCCCGTTGACTTACACCACCAGAGCCCGTCTACTACGAGGAGGATGAAGGTCTGGAGTAGCGACCCAGTCAAGGCGAGACTGGAAGGAGGCGTTCATCTAGGACCCTTTATTTTATTAGTTTCTCTTCATCTTTATTCACTTTTGTACCAATGCG